>RJWH01000294.1:236277-547260 GCA_004363575.1 Solenodon paradoxus
TTTTTTTTTTTTTTTTTTTTTTTTTTTTTTTTTTTTTTTTTTTTTTTTTTTTTTTTTTTTTTTTTTTTTTTTTTTTTTTTTTTTTTTTTTTTTTTTTTGCTTTAAAATTCCCTCAACCTATCTGCTCTCATTTTACTCTGTGATAAGGGGAAATGACACTCCTTCAAATTTTGCCTAGAAGTCTCAGCCAAATATTCAATTTTATTTCTGGTAAATCCTACACTCCACAAAAAACTAGAACACAATTTAACCAAATTCTTTGCCACTTTATAATAAGGATTGCCTTTTCTCCACTTTCCAATAATGTGCCCCTCATTTCCTTCTGACACCTCATCAAAATGGCCTTCAATGTCCATATTTCTACCAACATTCAATTTGTGATTATTATGTATTATTGAAGAACATGGAGGCTCTCCCCAGCTCTCCTTTCTTTCTTGAGTCCTTACCAGAATCACCCACATTTCTACCAGTAATCCCTCATGTCATTTTGGCTTTCTCTGGGATGCCCTGCAAGACCCCTCTAGCTTCTACCATCTTTCCAAATTGGTTCCAATTTTTAAGGTATTTGTTACAGTAGTGTGGTAGAAGACCTTTTCCCTGATCCCAATGCAAAAGTTAGTCTGCCAGGAATTTTCCTTGGTACTGTGGAAGCTGTAGCTATGTCCTGTCCTATGGAGACTGCAGCTGTGTCTCGTTATCATGACTAAGAATAAGCATAGCCTCCCTACTCTGCAGCTGTACATAACTGATAAGAGTTGCCCGTAGAAACCACACATAGCCAAGGAGATGAATCACTACCTCAGAGTATAACAGGAGCTCCCCTAGACCCCGTTTTTCAGCTTTGGGTAACAATGCCTCTGAGCCAGCACTGGTGTTTTCAATGAAGTGCTATTTTCTCTACCTTTGAGTGCCTGGCTGTCAGTCTTCCTGCTGTCTGGAGGTTCTGCCATAACATTTGGTGCATTGGCCAGGAAGACCATCAACTGTGCTGGTCCTTTGTTGCCATCACTCACAGGGGCCAGTGGTGAGTCCTCCCACCCAGACCCAAGGCGGAGGGACCGTGCCACCAGGTAATTTCTGGTTCCCAGTCCATATTGGGCCCGGTGAGACTATATTCCTGTTGTGCCCCAGAAGACTCAGCAAAAGAGAGAAAAGGTTTTCAGGACCAGATGTCTGATTGGTAAGTCAGGGGACCCAGTCCAAGTTCAAGTCTGCCATTCATGGCAGAAGAAGGGCTTGATCACCCCTTTGTCGCTTCTGAGAATAGGGACTTTCCTGGGTGGAAGTCAAACTTGGGCTGACTGGTGTGTGAATGTGAGAATGAATCTTCTACTCCATGGCAAAAGTTACGGAGTCTGTTTGAGTCCCAATCTGCAGTTCCGTGGTGCCTTCATGTGGCTTAAGGTGCTGTTGACATTTGGGGAACTGAAGAAATTCAGTTCCTCCCTGCAGTGTTGATACAGGTCAGAGGTTTATACTGACGCACCCTGGAAAGCTAAGAGGCATCCTAATCCCTGAGAGGGGAGCAGCCAGAGGACAAATTGAAATTTTTCCTGTGTTTGTCTTTTGTCTCCATTCATTGGGAGGGACCTATTGTCCACAGTCGTGGGAAGTAGTCCTTCTAAATGCACTGTTTTAGAATGTATGTTAAAGTCTTTAAGAAGGGATTTACAAGTGATTATGGTATCACATTGGCCCCTTGGAAATTGTGCCAATTATATGAATTAGAGTGGGGCAGGATGGCCATCAGAGGGGACCTTAGATCTCCCCACAGTGAGGGCTATTTACAAAGTTGTGACAGGAGACCCACCCTGATCAGTTTCCATATATAGACCAGTGGTTAGAAATTGCCTTAGTTAAGCCTCCCTGGGTCCTGCTCTGCATTAGTGGTCAAGGACAGCGTAAGGTTTTAATCATCCAGGAAAGGAAACAGATACCTCAGAAGAAACAGAGGCCACCAATCTTCCAGGGAGATCCAGAGGAGGTTGCTCCACAGAGCTTACCACCATATGGATCCATATGCTCCTCAGAGTGTTCCCAATGTTCCAGCAGACCCAGACATGCCGCCACCCTCAGTCTTACCACCCCAAAGCCCAGGGCCTCAGCTGGACTCTCCAGAGACAGTAGGCATATGCCTGAGATCAGCTTATTAAAGGCCCAAGCTACCAGCAGCCATGCACATGCCCCTCCATGAGACCAGGGGTCCTCAATGGCTGGCCCCAGATGGGACCCTACAAGATGGGGCATCAGTCTTTTATTATCAGCCTTTCACTATGACTGATCTCCTGAATTGGAAGCACCATACCCCAGCTTACTCTGAAAAGCCTCAGGCCATGTTTGATCTCCTGGAATTGATCTTTCAGACCCCGAGGCCAACATGGGTAGACTGCCGCCAGCTCCTTCTCACTCTCTTCAATACTGAGGAGCAAATGAGAATTATGACAGAGGCTAGGAAGTGGCTTCAGAGTTAGGCCCTGGTGAAACCATAAACACAGAAAATTGAGTAAAAGAAGCCATTCCAGATGATGCCCACCCCCACTCTGCCCAGCCCTGTAGGTCCCTGACAGAGGAAGGGAGAAATTGGTTGGAGAAGTATTGCCAAGCCTTCCTCGAGGGAGTCCAGGCAGGAGCTAAGAATCCCACTAGGGTGGCTAAGACCTCAGATGTGCTCCAGAAACCAGAGGACAGCCCAGCGGACTTTTATGAGAGACTTCATGAGGTTTTTAGTGTCTATACTTCTTTTGATCCTGAGACCCCAGAGAATCAAAGAATGGTTAACGCTGCCTTGGTTGGTCAGGCTCAGCCTGATGTAAGAATAAAACTTCAGAAACTGGAGAACTTTGCAGGCAAGAATGCCACCGAGTTTCTGGAGATAGCAAATGAGGTCTATATTAATTGGGACCGAGCACTGAGGAAGGAAGCCTATGAGTGGCTGAGGAAGAAAGCAAACCTTCTAGCAGCTGCCTTAGGACACCCCGCTCCTGCCATGAAAAAGGAGATTACAAGACAGAGGCCAGGGCACCAAGGAGGAAGGCTCCATTAGGTCGGGACCAGCGTGCAAGAAAATGGGCACTGGAAAAATGAATGTTCAAATCACCAGACAGGGAAATTGGGTTCTTCCAACCCACCTAGCTGTTACCAGACCAAGCCACTTGAAGCAGACCTGACTGTGCTGGCAGGGACAGACTTAGATTAGGACAGACCGAGCTCTTTCTACCAAGTAGCCCATGACTTCTTGTATCTGCCAAACTGCCAGTACCCCTGATGGGCAGAGATCTTCTGGCTAAAGTGAAAGCAGAAATAGCCTTCACCCCAGATGGCTCAGCACAACTGCATTTAGGTATTGAATCACCCAAGGGAAATGGGGGTTGGGGACTTAGAGAAAGACTACCACCCACTCCAGGACCTAAGGGCCATCAATGAAGCATTCATCACCCTACATTTGGCACTGCCAAACCCATATACCTTACAGTACTCATACCATCAGAGGCAGAATGGTTTACTTGTTTGATTTAAAGGACACCTTTTTCTGTCTTCAGTTGTCACCCAGTAGCCAACTCCTGTTTGCCTTTTGAGTGGGAAAACCTGAACACAGGGGCTAAGGAATGATTCACTTGAACCAGGCTGCCTCAAGCATTCAAGAACTCCCTGTCCCTGTTCAGTGTGGTGCTAGTTTGATCTGACCTGTACAAGTTTCCAGATCAGGACTTAGGGTGCATCCTACTCCAATATGTAGAGGACCTCCTATTAACTAGCCCCACTTGAGCTCAGTGCTGGGAAGGAACAAGGGCTTTATTGCAGCTCCTGACTGAAGATTGAACCCAGGGATTTTGGAGCTGACAAAGCCCTTATATGAGGCCCTCAAAGAAGAGGAGAAGGCACCCTTTGTTTGGGGACCTGAACAAGAAAAAGCATTTGCAACTATAAAGAGAAAACTCACTGAGGCACTGGCCTTAGAACTCCCAGATGTGGCAGAGGTCTTTAACCTGTTTGTACAAGAGAACAACTGGGTAGCTCTGGGAGCACTGATTCAAGAATTTGGCCCTTGGCAGAGACTGGTAGCTTACCTGTCAAAGCAAATTGACCCGGTTGCAGCAGACTGGCCATCTTACCTTAGAGCTCTTGCAGCCACTACTCTGCTAGTTAAAGAGACAGACAAGCTTACATTGGGACAAAATGCAAATGTTAAGGTGCCCCATTCTATCATCACACTCATGGATGTCAAGGGACAGCACTGACTAACTCATGCCCGGATGACTCAGTACCAAGGGCGAAAACCCACAGGTGTGACTGGAGGCAATAAAAACCTTAAACCCTGCCACCTTCCTGCCTGTTGCTGCAAGGACCCCAGACCATGATTGCCTAGAGATTCTTGATGAAGTCTATTTTAGCTACCAGACTTGACAGACAAGCCCCTGCAAAACCCTGACCTCGTTCTTTATACAGATGGTAGTAATTTCATAGATGAGGGCAAGAGACACGCTGGGTAGGCAAATGTATTGGGCTATGAGACTGTAGAGACAAAAGCCTTTCCTGAGGGATGGGCAGCCCAGAGAGCACAACTATGGGCCTTAGTCAGATCACTAGAACTCAGCAAGGATAAACAAGTCAACATCTACACTGACTCATGCTATGCCTTTGCCACTGTGCATGCACATGGGCAATATATAAAAAAGAGGACTTTTAACAGCAGAAGGAAAAGGAATAAAAAATCAAGAAGAAATCCTAAAACTACTAGAGGTAACTTGGGAACCCAAGGAAGCAGCATCATACACTTCAAGGGGCTCCAGGAAGGAAAGGACTCAGTATCAGAGGGACACCGCTGAGCAGACGCTACAGCTAGACAAGTGGCCAGAGAACAGACAGTCCCGTCAGGGGTCACGCTAGTCCCAGAACTACCTACACCCCCAACACACACGGCCCAGGAAAAGGAATGGGCACAGCAGGAAGGGGGAAAGGGGACAAAGGAAGGATGGTGGTGCTCCCAGACCACAGCATCTATGTGCCGGGACAGCCAGCACACCGGGTAGCTCTTCAGCAGCATGAACTGACCCATCTGGGAAAAACAGCTCTAGAAACCTTGTTGAGCCGGCACTACCTGATCCCTCGACTGCCATCGCTCTGTGCCTCAGTGACACAGCGCTGCCTCCTTTGTGCACAGACCAACTCCTGACAGGGTCCTGTTGGGCCAGCAGGAATTCATCCGTGTGGCCAGACTCCTTTTGAAGATTTAGAGGTAGACTTTACCGAGATAGGACCAAGCAGAGGGAATAAATATCTCTTAGTTGTCTGTACCGCCTCAGGCTGGGTCGAAGCACACCCCACCCGTACAGAAAAGGCCAGAGAGGTAACCAAGGCACCATTGAAAGACATTATCCCATGACATGGGATGCCATTACTAGTATCAGACAATGGCCCAGCCTTTGTAGCAGAAGTAGTGCAACAGGTAGCTAAGGCCATAGGCATCCAATGGAACTTGCACACAGCGTATTGACCCCTGAGTTCAGGAAAGGTAGAACACATGAACTGGACCCTCAAACAGGCTGTGATTAAGTTATGTCAGGAAACTAGTCTACCCTGGACAGACATACTGCCTTTAGCCCTCCTGTGGGTATGCTGTGTCCCTAGGGCCAGAATAGGATTTTCCCCTTTTGAGATTCTGTATGGTAGACCACCACCGCTCCCCCGCCCTCTCACCCCCACTTAAGTAGCTCTAAGGGGAACCTAAAGAAACTAAGAAACTTAGACATCCAGAAACAACTGCAGGGACTAGAAAAAACAATACCTGAAGTACATAGATGGGTAACAGACAGACTGCCCATCTCCTTAGGAATAACTGTACATCCCTGTAAACCAAGGGACCAAGTGTGAATGAAGGATTGGAAAAAGGAACCCCTGAAACCAACCTTGAGGGGCCATATCTGGACATACTAACCACCCCGACAGCTCTTTAAGGTTGCAGGTCTGCACACCTGGATCCACCACTCTCGGGTGAAAGCAGATTACCATCTGAGCAACAGACCCCTTGAGTGGAAGGAGGACCCCTCTGAACACCATCCAAGATGGACCACCCAACAACTGTCTCCCACTCATCTCAGACTGACACACTTTCCAGAAGGGACTTGTGGAGACCAATGACCCACCCAACTTGCCAGCAGATGCTGAACCTGACCCTGTTTATCCTTCTTATTTTGTTCTGGGTGCTGTTCCTCCCCTTTACTCTTGTTTACCAGCACTGTGGGCCCTTTCATGGGCCTGTTGCTTCTCACACCAGCAGATCGCTGGTACAGCAGACCCCTTTCTGCCACCATGCTGCACTACTGCAGAAATATTTCTCTGACATTCTAAACATGTTTCCTTCGTTATTGCTTATAGCTCTCCCTTTTATCCCTGGTACCTCAACTTGCAGGCCAGGATACCATCCCTAGGAATGTGATCCATTATAAGACTGCGAATGTTCTAATAAGATTCAGAACCAGAATCTCAAGATTCATCTGATCTCAGGAGCGTATTGTTCAGAAACAACTGGTTATCATGGCTCTTGCCCCTGTTGGGACCCCTCCTTGTATTGTTACTAACATTCTTGTTTGGTCCCTGCATCCTGAACCTACTCACCTGTTTTATCTACTCCTGCCTAGAGACCTTGAAACTTCACATGTTACTCCAGACCAGGTCACCAAACTGTCATTACAACCTCCTGGGAGAAGAGGACTCAAGCTGTTGAACCTCACTATGTCCCCGTTCAGCAGGAATAAGCCAGAAGGACTTGTCACCCCTGTTCCCACCTCTAGTTTAGAGTCTCCTATATAATCCCTATAAAATCCTCAAGGCTGTAAATCATGTTGAAGATCAAGATGGGGGAATGAGGTAGAAGACCTTTTCCTTGACCCCAATGCAAAAGTTAGTCTGCTAGAAATTTTCCGTGGTACTATGGAGGCTGTAGCTATGTCCTGTTCTATGAAGACTGCAGCTACATCCTGTTATCGTGACCAAGGACAAGCAAGTACAGCCTCGCTACTCTGTGGCTGTACATAACTGATGAGTTGCCCGTAGAAACCACACATAGCCAAGGAGATGAATCACTACCTCAGAGTATGAAAGGAGCTCCCCTAGACCCCCATTTTTCAGCTTTGGGTAACAATACCCCTGAGCTAGCCCTGGTGATTGCAATAAAGTGCCATTTTCTCTACTTTTGAGTGCCTGGCTGTCAGTCTTCTCGCCATCTGGAGGCTCTGCCATAACAGAGGCATTTCACTCTCACACCCAAACAAGTCTTCTCAGACCATCATAACAAAATAACATCAACTGGGTTGTTAGACAACAGAATTTTATTTTCTCACAGTTTTGAACTCTGAAAAGTCCAAGATCAAGTTTCATTTTCTGGTGAAGTCTCTCGCCGGTTTGCAGATGGCCACTTCTTTGTTTTTCTCAATAGCATTTAGCACCATCCAATATTCGTTTGCTTTTCTTACGTATTGTCTTGCTCTTCAATGAGAATTGAGCACCAGAGGGGCAGAAAATTTTATTTTCTGGGTTCACTGATGAATCCTTGGAACTTAGAACCTGTTAGGCACATGGTAGGCACAGAATAGATATTTGTTAAGTGAAGGAATGAGTTGCTACCAGTATTCTCTCTCTCTCTTGCTGTGCGTGTAAGAAAATAAAGATATTTAGTATTTATTTGTTCTTATTGATGAGGAAACAAAGCCTTGTCATACCTTCTTTAAACTTAAGGTTTTTCTTTTCCTCTTCCTTCTCCTCCGCTTCTTCCTCATCTCCCTCTTCCTCCTCTTTTTCCTCCTCTTTTTCTTTCTCTTATACCACCTCCTCCTCCACTTCTTCATCATGATTAAAAACATTTTTTTTTCCGGACCCAGGTGATAAACCCAGGTCCATGACTTTAATAGCCTGTGCCTTAGCCACTTGAGCTACATGGCATGGAGTAGAGGTCACCACGATTTAAAAATGTTGTTTTTTATTTTTATTTCTTGAAGCCTAACAAACATTTCCTCTGGGTGTTTGGTTTTTTGTTCCTGAGATATTTCTCTTGAGAAAACACATATTCCTGTTTCTCTCATTGCACGTTTTAGAATGGTAATGAGTAAGAAGCATGTCCCAGTATAGATGCCACTCAGATCTTAAAAAGTTTCCAATTGCAGGTGGCAGATAGCATTCCTAAGGTGAGAATCCTTGTGACTGTAGTATAAACAATAAAAGGGAGGGGATAGGAGTTATTATGTCATCTCGCAGTTTTTGTGGTCAGAACCTTTTCCATGTCCGAGGCTCGTTTCTAGGTGCCAGTGAACCCACACTCAGCCCAGCTTGTGGGCAGAGTCTCACCCCCAGGCCTGCTGACACCCCCTCCCTCCCACACTCCATGGATGGTGGCAGCAGCACATGCTCCGGGCTTTGGCAGTTCCAGGAGGGAGAGTCTGTTTTCACAGGTGCACCCCACAGAGCTGAGATTTGGCTCTTCTTGTGTCCCTGAATGGAAAAACAAAATTTCTTTTGTAATGAATACATATCCCACCTCCAATATTGAAACAGGTTGTAGAACATTTGACATTTTTGGACACAAGGATGCTCCTGCCTTCCTTTGCCATGTGCAGTGTTTCTTCCTAGTCTAGGTAGAAATGCATGATGATAATAATTTCTGAAATCTATTATGTAGGAATTGAGAAAAAGTCTATTTTCTCCTCTCCCTAGCATTTTTTTCTTTTTTTTTTACAAGTGACATGCCTGCCTTTAGATAGTTAGAAAGACAGGATCTGAAAAAAAAAAAAAAACCTATCTTGCCAGTCCCCACTCTGTCTTTGCTTTATTGTATACTTCCCATCAATATTTTTTTTTACCATTTGAAAATTTGCATACACTTACCATGTCTTTGTCTCCTTGGTCTTAGAAAAGTCAATGCTGAAGGTATTTCTGACTGGTAACACCCAGGTCTCATCAATGCAGAAATGCAATTGTGTGTGATGGCTTAGAAGAAAATTGTTCTAGAATCAGAGTAGCAGTCTAAATTCCTGATTTATGTTACACTTACATATCACTTTTTTTTGATGAGGTGGCTTTTAAAAAAAGGTTCAAATGTTAATATTAGTTCATTTTGTCTTTTCAACAATTCTACACCCTAGATATTAACAGTCAGCTCCTTCTGCAAAGGCAGGGACCTGTTGAGGCACACAGACCACATCAGGATCCAAACCCAGGTAGCCAGAGCCCCTAGTAAGCTCCACCTTTGGGTTTGTGATGGCCCACTGCGGCTCTCACACTTTCGTCCCTTTTTGTGGTAAGATGAGGCAGGAGACCGTACCCTCACTCTTGGCACAGAGGTAATGGGCTTGACCACTTTTCACTCCACTTATGTCCCCTGTCACACGCTTGAGAGAAAAGGGTCCTCTTCTCTTACCCAGAGTGAGCCTCCTTTCTTGGTTGTTTGAATTCACTTGGGAGTCTGCGAGTTTCAGCGTTCCAGTGCCTATTCCCACACACAAACATGTCAATCTGGAATACGGGTTCTCTTGATTTAATGTTTTTGGATATCCCTTATTTGGGATTGAAGGAGAAACTCCTACCTTTCAGCTGGTTGGTATTCCTGGCTCTAAAATATGTAGGAGCCTCTTTTAGGAGGCTCTTCATGATGTGGGCTTTGGGAACTGGTACTCCAATGACCAGGAAAGCATCCTTTTGTGATAGCAACAGACAATATGACATAATCTCCTGGTTCCTAAAGCATAACAAGCTGTACTTTTTAGAAATAGCACCACTTCTTCATCGGTTATTTTAGGGTCTCTGCATCCTGATAGCTGTCACCAGGAACTTCCTGAATTTCTGGGGTGACCAAAGTGCCCAGCAGACAACACCATCCTGCACTCAGTGTGCAGGGTCATGCAGTGGGGAAGGACTCAGAGGCCTGGCTGGCCTGTCAGGGGCTCTAAATAGCACCAGCCAGCCTCCTGCTCTCTTCTTTTCATGTGCTTTGACCTTTCTAATCAGCTCAAAAGATAATGAGGCATTCTCCATGGAGGTGAAAACTGCAGGCCACTCTATAGAGTTTTTATGATATGTCCAAATTGTCCAGCAAGAGAATCCACAGAGAGATGACGCCACCAGTGTGTGCCTTGCTGGCCACCGGTGCTTGCCCTGAGTGTCTGGGGACAATCCTTTTGCCTTAATCTCTAGAAGAGCCATCTGCTGGTGTTTCATATGGGCACCAAGGAAGTGTGAATTACAGCGCCATCTTGCAGGTACCATGTCTCATGCCCCCAGGAGACTAAAAATAGATTAGAAAAATACGGGTCTCAAAACTGATCCAGGATTCAGCATGACTAAGGGGAGAGGTGGGTGCTGGAGACAAGACCTGGGATCCTGGCTGTTCTGCCCCTTCCAGCTTGTGGCTGTGGGAGCCCTCAGCCTCCTCCATTGCAGGCAAAGCAGCCTCTGAGCCCCAGGGATCTGCTGGGGAGCAGGTGCTGTCCAGGCACTCAATTTCATTGTCATGCGGCTGTCCCTGCCAGCTTCACATCATCAAATGAGGTGATCTTGCAAAATGACAAGGGAAGCTGCAAAGCAATATCTACAAGCATGAAGAAGGTGTTGATCACGTTTTTTGAGTGTAGTTAGTTGAATTTAGGATTATTTTCTTTTACGTTGCCACCACTTTCCTCGTTTATTGCCAAATCTCTTCTTTTTCTTTATTTCAGAGTAAATAAGACAATTCATGTCCAACTTGCTCTAAAGAATATACACCTAAAGTTGCTCTAAAGAATAATATCTATTTAAAGAAGAAAAATACTAATTATTTGTTCCATTTTCTTCCTTATTTCATTTATCAGATTTGCTTGTCTCATAGCAGGTTCTGAGAGTGATCAGATCCTAAAAGAGCTTATAATTCAACAGAGAGTAACGTTAAAATAAAAGAGCATTGCAGAATGCTTTGGGACATAAAAAACCTCTACACACTCTACACAAATGTTCACAACAATATTAGTTATGATAATCAAAAAGTGGAAACAACCCAAATGTCCATGGAATGGATGGATAAAATGTGATATGTCTATACAATGAAATATTGGTCAACAAAGAAAAGGAATAGAGTACTGACACATTTATAGCATGGATCCACCTTAAAATCATTATGCTAGAGAAAAGGAGCTAGTCATGAAAGATATCTAATTTCACATATTGCAAATCTATAGAAATCTGAAGATTAGTGGTTGCTAGGGCTGGGTCAGAGGGAGTGGTTGAGTTAACTGCTGTTGAGTTAAGGTTTGTTTGGGAGCAATGAAAATGTTTCAAAATTAGATTGTGGAGATAGTTGCAAGCTTCGTGAATATGCTGAAAATCACTATATTATACACTTTAAAGGGATGCTTTTGTGTATGTCAGTAAGTCTGTTAGAAAATATTATGTGAGTAAAGGGAAATAAAGGTTAATTTTGATTCAGTTATCTGCTATTCACATGTCTAAATGCTTTAAATTAGAGGAATATTTGAATCAGTCTTGAGAGGCAAATTTTCCAATTAAAAATATGAGACAAGCACTCTAAGTAGAGGTTATTTGCAAAGTTACAGAGGAATGAAAAAGAATGGCACATCTGAGGAAGACCCAGAAGACCGAAGTGATTGAAGTGTAGCTCACAGTGGTAGGTGGCAGCTGATGGGACTAGAAGGATAGGAAAGGGCTAGCTTTTCAAGGGCATTTTTTGTGTGTGCCAAGGAGTCGAGCACCATTTAGTCCATACAGGAAAGTCACTGAAGGGCTTTAGTGAAGAAAGTGTCATGATCATATCTGAGTTGTAGAAAGTAAGGAAGAAGATGGTTTTTACTGGGATAGAAATAGCTGTTACATGACTTTTGTAATTTTCCTGCAGAAAATAATAAAGTCTTGGGCCAATACTTTGAATGGGATGGATTTAAGACATCTTTGGGAGATAGAATGGTTAAGACTTAAAGATCAATCATTCTTTTTGGAGTGAGAAGGGTGAGGAGGATGAGGCAGAGGAAGTGAGGAAGGAGGGTGAGGGAGAAGGGGTGAAGGAAGAAGGGCAGAAGAAGAAAATACACAATCTTGTAGGTTGGATGATTAGATGGTATCATTAGTGTGAAACCAGAATACAGCAAAAAGGGGACATATTTGGGGATATAGCTCATGAGTTAAGTTTTAGACACGTTGAATTTGAGAACCCTTTGGAACATCTCATTACAAATGCTCAGAAGGTAGTTGGGAATAATCATAATCATTACAAATCACAGCAGCAGCACACTTAACATTCAGTGATTGTGTGGTGTGTGTCAGCCACTTCGTTACATAAATATTTCTGATCATTATAAGCAGTAATTACAGAAAGATATAGCATATCATCTCTGTTTTAAAAACAGAGAAATAGAGAAGTTCTCTGATAGAAAGATGCTCTGTAAACAGCAGATTTGTTTTCTGGAAAACCTGGGAAATAATTACTATTAAAAAGACGTTTCCAAGCTCATCAAGGAGGGTCTGTCACAGGTTGGGAATTGCCTGAGCAAGTAGTCCATGGAGGGGTCTCACTATGACTTTCCTCCTTTTGCTAAGACTTTAACCCCGTCACTACTGGAGGGATATCCCCTAGTACCAACAAAAGAAAGCAGTATATTAGCCTGCAAACTCAATAGCTCATTGAATAAGGATACCACACCCTTGAGATGGAAGGTTGAAGAAAAGACAAGAGAAAGTAATAAGCACAAAACCTTTCCTTCTGTTTTTGGATTTGTAAACAAAATAGTTTGGTTAAGAGAAAGACTCTCATTTGACTAAATCGTTTAATGGGTGGGCTTTCTTTTTGCAAAGGATACTTTTGTGGATCAGTATTACCTACTCTTGAGATGTAAAATTCAGGAGGAATTTTTGTGGTGATTCTCACAGCCAAAGTTTAGTGCTAAGATAGAGAAAGGACTCAAAGAGGATTTGTGGAATGAATGAATGTGTCAAGACTTATATCCTTGGGTGAGATGCACTCAGTTTGCCAAGATCCATTGAATGCCCAGTGGCATGGCTGCCCAATTGCCCTGGGGCAATGGCATGAATTTCCCTAAAAATTGTGGTGAATCTCCTCTCAATTAAGTTTTAATTATTTTTGCCAGGATTCCTTGTTGTTAGTGATTCCCATTAGTACCGTTGCCTTTCACCCTCGAATATTTGTTGGATTGAAATAAAAACTTGAGGAGTAAGTCCTTGCCTGACCTCAGCTATTAAGACCCCTTGAATGAAATAAAGAGTTGTGAGTCCAAAATTTAAATTTCACAAGTTCCCTGAAAGCTTCCATAATCCCTTTATTTTAATTTCATTTTTAGTTGATACAACATCAAGGAAAAGATGAAATTTGAGTAGGGATGAGTAAAAGCTTCAAAAGTCAACGCTTCTTCCTCTATAAACTGTCTTTTCTAACTATTGTGACTTCCTTTAAGAAAATAAATTGAGGCGCTGTCTGGTGGAGCAGAGATTGGGTAAGCTGCCTTCAGCCAGCACAGTCCACATAGATCTCAGAGACCTTGTTTGCGTCCTGGGGCCCGGAAAACAATCAAGATGGATGACTAAATAAAATAACTAGAATGCTTCTTCTTCACTATTCCTGCTTGCCTACTTAACTTCATTCCTGCCTGCAACTTTCCTTAAGAAAAGAAAGAAAATGAATCTGGTCAAAATTGTTATACAGAGGAAAGCTGATAGAAAAAGGGAAGTTTTCGTACGTTGAGAAGTGTGCTAGTGGCTGAGAGGACAGGAACCATGGGAGAGAATTCCAGAGGTAGAATCTCCAAGAGTATAGCTGCCTGTTGAAGCCTTGTGGCCATTTCACACAGCTCTAACTGACCTCATGTCACACCTAGCAGAACTTCCTGACTGTTGAAAATCTGGAACTTATCAGGCATGATCAGAAAAACTCACTGTTTGGAAAGAAAAAAAAACTCTTTTTATTAGGGCTCAGAAGAAACTTCTGTATAGCTAAGTTGACTAGAACTTGAAATGGTGATAAATGGTCATTTAGATAGTCCCAGCCAGACATCTTATCCTAGTTCTTTCTTCTTCACAGCTCTGCCCTGATTTTACCCACTTCTGTTTCTGCCCAGTCTTTGAGTCCTGTCAGGATTCATCTTTGCCAACTGTATATGCTTTCTGTTACTGCTGTAGCAAATTACTGAAAATGTTACAGCTTCAAACAAACCTACATATAATTTCACAGTTCTGTTGGTCAGGAGTCGAGGCAGGCTCCTTTGGGTTTTCCTCAGTCTCTTACAAGTTCAAGATGTTGGCTGGCTGAACTCCTGTCTGGAGGCCCTGGGGTCTCCCAGACTCAGTGTTGTTCCCAGACTCACTGTTGTTGGCAGGATCCAGTTCCTTGTGGTTGTAGGACTGAGGTCCTATTACTTTGCTGGCTGTTAGTCAGGAACACTCTGCTCCTATTGGTTGTCTGTCTTCATTTGCATGTGATCTCCACCATCAGGTCAGCAATGGTGCACTGAGTCCTTCTTATGCTTTAATCCTTCTGTCTTCTCCTACAATTGTCTTTTGTCACCAGCTAGAGAAAGGTCTCTGCTTTTATGGGTCCATGTGACAAGATGAGACTCACCTGAGTTCTCTCTCCCTTTTAAGGTCACTGTACCATCTAACATTATATGATGTGATATTTGATCACATTTCCAGTTTCTGGGCACTGTGGTGTGGAATTTGGAGTGCTGTTCCTAGAAATTCTACCACACTAACCAAGGGATGTGATATCAGCTGAAATTGCACCAACCACAGATGCCTGGGAAGGTGTGCTCATTAAAGCTACAGCCATTAGGAAGGAAAATCTGGGAATTACCAGTGTTCATTTGGAGGCAGAAAGGATCCATTTGCCTTGTCATAAGTTTCTATTAAATACTTACCTGGTTAGCAGCTTTAGGAAAGTTTAGGAGTTCTTTCAAACTTCAAAAAAGATGAATAATCTAGAGGTAAATTTTCCTTTATTTTCTTTTGAATTACTTGCTTGCTTGTTTGTTTTATGCTGAGTTCTTAGCTCTCTTATTAAGCATACCTTTGTTAAGTATAACCTCAGTGTAAGTACATGATGGAAAGTTAAGTCTTTCTAGTCAAGTAATATCAAATCAGGCAATAAAATTTAGGAAAGTGTCCTGGTTTAAAACCCGTGGCCTTGTCTAAATCACTGTGTCAATAAATAGCTTCCAAAGCAGATGGGGCATTCTTTGCCTGGCCATGGGCAGAGCAGCCTGTCGCATTTGCAGGGGACTGTGGACAAGCCGTAGTTACATTCTATTAGTGCCTCATCAGAGACCCAACGATTCAAGCCCTTGTCTTTACATGTTATGTGCTTGGTAAGGGGAGAGACAGATGCCAGTTTCCTAAGAGGGGAAAAAAAAAGGCAACTGGAAAAATGGAAATGGCAGATCGTCAATGAGATAGCTTTTGTTTCAATTTTCCCTCCTTTGTTTTCTTTTCAATTCCTCTGTGAATTACTGTACTTTCCCTTTTGGTATTTTGGGCCATAGATCTCTACATTAACCTGAACTCCGTTTTAAAATTTTTTCCTTTCCCCTAATACTCATCTGGAAAACAGCCCCCCACACCTGCTGGCTTGCTCTGGTGACAGCCACTGCCTGCTTCCAGATTGTTTTACTAAGCGGGAGTGGTGTAGTCCTGTGGCTGGAGGCTTGGCCTTGCAGCCAGGAAAACTGGGCCCCTTTCCCAGGCTGGTCCACCATGCTTCTGCAGTGCCCAGAGGTCCCTGCTAACCCACACTGTCTGCCCTAGCTGGAGATAAGAAGAGGGCAGTCTTTGTTGGTTTGTAGTTCCCAGCACTGCCAAGACGAGTCATGTGGCCTTGGGCTCCGACACTATTCCTATCTCTGAGCCTCAGTTTACTCTTCTGTAAACTAGGGGAGATGATACTTACCTCTCATCTGAGAAGCCAGTAGATGACAAATATCATATAGAGTTGTGTCAGTCAGCCCTGGTCAGCCTCATGGAGCAGGTAGTTGTGGCCAGGGGCTCTCCGGGACAAGCAGGGCAGGGTGAGAGTGGGAAGGGGGCAAGTGGTGGTGTCAAGAGCGAGCCATCATACTCTGTCCCTGTTTCCTTATGCTTCCGGGCAATTGGAATGGATCCTAACTGTAGCCTCGTGTAGCTCCTAACCCCAAGCAGAAGGTGACAAAGGCCACAGCATTGGGCAGAGAGGGCAGGCTCCAAGGGACATACAGAAACACCTGCTTAGAGGCTTGCTGCCTGGAGGCTTTTGTGTGCGACATGCCTCACTCTAGAGCATTGTCCTGGTGCTTTCCCAAATGTTATTTATGCATTTTTTCCTTCTAGCTCTCTAGACTGTGATTAAAAAAAATATGGTGAGATAAACTGGATGGACTTGGATTCAGACCAGCTGGATCTTGGATTTGAGTTCTTTCTTTGTTTTGTACATTTTTATTGAAGTAACATTTGAAATCTGATTTTGCCAATTCCATGACTTTGGCTAATTGACTTAGCGCCTGTACCTCAGTTTATTGAATTGTAAGAGGAGCACGGTGATGTCAGTCCTGTTGGCCACTGGTTTGCTGTGAAGAGTGCAGACATCACAATGCTCGGGTTTATTTTATGGACCTTCAAGTGTGTGCTGTCAGAATCTGTCTTTCATTTTCTTGTAGGGCATTTAAAGGGCAACTTACATGAAAGTGTCAATTGGGTCTGAACATAGGAAGACCCAGGCATATTCCCTCTCCTCTTCAGGAACAAGGTCAAGTGAAAGGGTAACTGAGAATGAAAAGGGCAGTATGAGAGGCCCACCCCTTCCTGGATTTCTCATACTAATGGACATCTATGTTTCTACTCAGAAGTCCCATTCATTTGTCACGTACAAGGCCAAAATACCAAAATAACACTTGTCTAGGGTTAGAACTATTACTGCGCAATTGTTTCTGAGCTCTACTTCTTTCACTCAACTCCAGCTCTCTCAGAGTATCTGCAGACGTGTGAAGGATGTAATACAGGCCATGTGACGGAGCTCAGCAACCATCCAAACATTACACACAGAGACAAGAATTTTAGAGATGTTCCAGGACGGGTGCAAGCCCTGACTTTGCTGGCAAGTTGATTGCCCGGTGCCAGCAGCATCAATGAGGCTAACACGTTCCTGCGTGCTGCAGGGGACCAGCTTGAGCAAGGAAGGAGGCCGTGGCAGATGTTCAGCTTTAAATGGAAGAATTTCAAATACATTTCTGTACATACAAATGGCTGTCATAGGTCAGTATTTCGAAATTCATCTCTTGCACTTACCAATATGTTCTATTTTATACATAGACGGGTTTTCTTATAGACATAGCCACCGAGTTTCCTGTGTTTGGTGACAACTGCATCTACATACTGTGGGGAACACTGAAAATGTCACTTTGAGAAGGCACGGTGACCTGCAGGACAGGCACAGACTTTAGGACTCTTTCTGTCATTTCTAGTTGGGTGACTTTAGTAAGGCCAGCAGCCTTCGAAGATCTGTTTCCTTATCTTCCAAGTGGGAGATAATACTCATCCTAAGGGTCGTTGTGAGGATTTACAATAACATGTGCGAAGACCTGAACCCAGACCCAATATTGGCAGGAATTCAAAACCTGGAATCTTTTGTTATTAAAAGTAAAATGGGCACACCTTGTGGCTTGGTGGGTGAGTCCACTGTGGCGCAGTCCACATACATCCCAAGAATCCGGGTTCATGTCCTGGGGTGTGGGGAACAACCAGGATGGACAACTAAATAAGACAAATAACGTGCTTCTTCCTCCTCTCTCTTCTGCCTGCCGGCCTGTTCACCTTCATTCCTGCCTGCTCCTTTCCTTTAAAAAAAGTAAAACAGTATCTATTGTGTTTATGATTCAGTATTTTAAGCTTCTGTCAGAATTTTTTTCTATTTTGTATGGAATATGATGGACAGAGTTAGCAGAACCTTTGTGATTTTGTTTATTTAGTATCTTAGCTGATCTTGCCTTGGTGGGTTAAGCTATAAAACTTAAAGTGAAGGTAACAAAATAAAACCAGTAGCATCAGTGTTGTGTGTCAGGTAGAGAGCGGTGCTTTCTGCACGTGTTGTACACGATTAACATTCAAAACAACTCTCAGTAGCCGGTAGAGTTGCTGTCCCCACCACCTCTTGAGGAGTCTGGGCTGTGTGGTCGTGGCCAGGCAGCCAGGGAGTGGCAGGAGTAGCACTTGGGTTGAGGATTTTATCCAGAGGCTACGTTCTCAGTCACCAAAGTAGGTTGACTTTACTCAGAAATGACCTGTCACTGCCACTTCAGACTCAGAGTAGCTGCTGTGGCTACCTAGGGACCAGGGGGAAACTTTGGGAGGTGACAAAAGGAGTGGGAACTGTTAATCTGGCAGGATACACTCTTGGTCATTTTCCTCCTTTTGACTGCAGCCCAGCCCCCATCACTCTTGTTGCGATAGATGCCCATCTTTGGAGTAACCTCCCCACTCATTTATTCACATTCATCTTCAAACTCACTTTCTTCTGGGTCACTCTGGCCTGAAATCTCCCCTAATCTTAAGAGTCAAGCCTAAGCATTGTACTTGGTATCTGCAAAGGACTCCTCTTGCCTTCTCATCTTTCACCTTCCAGAGTCCCCTCAAGCACACCCCAGCAGTGCTCTCCATGGCTTCAGCCCATTCCCACCTCTGTCCTCTCCAGGCAGCACCCCGTCTGCGCTGGACTCTGGCCAGTCCAGCAAGTCACAGGGGAGGAACATGTGACAGTCCTGGAGGCAAGTACCGAAGCCAGAGAGGGCACTGCACAATGGTTTTTATTCGTATTTTCATTTATCCACTCAACAATTTCTTATTGAATACTAAGTGCTGGTGATACAACAAATAATCAGTACAAGCCTGACCTTACAGTTCAGAGGTGGGGGAAAGACTCCAATGAAGAATGACAGTTCAGTGTGCTATTTTTTTGGCAGTATCCACGGAACATCATGGATTTGTGGAAGGCAATCGAGGAGGATGAACTGGAGGAAAGGGGGTTTTAGCTGGAAAAAATGGAATGTATGAAGGTTCAGAGGTAAGGGGTTTCATGTATGTGTAGAAATGGCAAAAACCCCACCCAGCCCTTCCTGATAGCCTTGTCGGCCAACATCCCAGTTCACAGGGATATGGAATAATTGAGACTGCACAGCCAATGTTTGCATAGGTAAAGGTATGACTGAAAGCAACCAGCAGGAGTAGGGACACACCCTGGGACCAGCAGGAGTGGAAAGGAGAAACTGCTACCACTCATAGCACTGAAGGAGCAAGAGGCAGAAGCAGTTATCAAAACTCAATAATGTTGATAGTTACCAGTGTAGAAGGATACTCGGTAACATCTGGGGACTTTGGTGAAAGAACACAGCCACCGTCAACTCACAGTTTGTCAGGGAGACAGAATACTATGAAAGAGGATGGAGTTTACCCAGAGGGATGAGGAAGGTACCCAGCGTGGCAGACAGCAATCTTCCTACTTCTACCTGGCTCCCATTTAACATCTGTATCACGGGCACCAAATCTCATTCCATAAAGGATTGTGCTGGTGTGCAGCGAAAACACACAACAAGGGAATAAATATAAATAAAAGAAATCCAGATCTTAGAAAATACAAAAGTTAAGTATAAGGTATGGGAAATAGAAGCTGAAATAAAAATGTGGAGGTCATTTGAACTTACTTAGTTGCCATTGTTAAGCTGGAACTATAACTCTAAGCTTCTTGGTGGCCAGATTTTAAGGGAAAATGAGATCAGTTACAAAGATTTTTTTGAAGGGCTGAAAGCATACCAGTTTGTATTGCTAGTCAGATTCTTACTAGACCTTAGTATGAATAAAAAAAATTTTCATTCGGTCAGCAGGACTGTGATCTTAAGAAAATTTCTCAAGTAACTTTTTGTCAAGGCCACAGGTCTGGCTTATGTCTGTGTTGCTAACTGGTAGTGTTGTGTTCACCAGTGGTATTAGTGTTAGCAGTGTCCCCTGATGGTGTGCAAGCTCTGTCTCTCACACGACTCTGTGTTCCTGAAGATCAGGGGCCATGTTACATGTGCCCTTTCTACTCCCCACTGCCATACAATTTTGAAATTAAATGTAATGAAAATATTTTGAATATCACATTTTTTCCTGCCTTTGTGGGACCAAATACAGTTGACTCCATAATCTTTTGACCATACTCCTGGGAAGCAGGTGTGCTAGGGGTTTAAGATACACTGCAGTGTGACCATAAGCAGAATGGTGTGCTGTGATTGAAGGGATCAATAATAATTCATCCAACTCTCTGTTTAATCTTAATGAAATGTAGTTGAGCCCAGTGATGCTTAGCATTCTGGGGTCAAAACCCCTTTTGAAAAGATGGTAACAATGAAGAATTCCCCAGAAAAGAATGAAGACATGCAATTTTGGTTTTAGTTTGAGGGAGTTAACAAATTTCTTAAGAGTTCAAGCATGGACTTGCTAAGGGCCCATGGACCCTAGTTTAGAATCCCCAGTTTAGCCTATTATTTAATGATGTTTTGTTTAAGGGATTTTTATTCTGTACGCTCACTGGTCACTTTAGTGACATCCCAGATGTCAAGTTCATCCCACAGGAGGTGAGTGGAGTGGGTAAGTTACATAATGAACATCTTATTCCTCTAACTGCACACAAATATTCCGCAGGTGGGAAAAAATCAAATTGACACGTGGAATATTATCCAGCTTTTAAAAAAAAGCAGGGCATTATGATACATGCTGCAGCCTAAACCACGCTAGAGGATATTATACTAAGTAAAATCAACTGGCCACAAAAGGACAAATATGATTCCACTTTTATGAGGATCTAAAAAAGTCAGATTCATAGAGACAGAAATCAGAATGGTGTTACCACAGGCTATGGGGAGGTAACTGGGAGTTACTGTTTAATAGGCCCTGAGTTTTAGCTTTTGCAGTTTGCAGTGCGTTCTGGAGATGATGGTGGTGATGTTTGCACAATCAGGTGAAGGCATTTAATACCATTGCTGGTCACTTAAAAACTGTTGCAATGGTAATTTTTCTATTATGTGCATTTTGCCATAATTACAAAAACGTAAAACAGGAGTTTGAAACAATGGAGCCTGAAGAATGCAGCTAGCAGTTGGAGGGGTTTGTGGAATAGGAGGCCTTGCTTACTTGCTAGTGTTGTTGGATGGGGCCTGACCCAAGCCAGTGAGTCTCTGGGATAGAGCTCTGTCTGCGGCCGGTCGGCTCCCTGAGCTGTGGCATTGAATGCCAACACCAGGAGTATTTTAGTTTGCTCTGGGTTGGTTCTTCTAGAAACTTTGGACTTGTTCTTGGAGCGTTTTGATTTCTGTACAAGGCTTTGTTACTGACATACTTTTTCCTACATAAGACAGGGCAGTGTTATGTGACCACTTTCTATTTCTTGGAGGTCTGCGCACTATTTCTATGGAAAACTGGCTGTAGATATGTCACCATGTGGGAAGTCTGCATTTATAGAACCCTCTTTTTTCTTTTTATTATAATAGTAAGTAAATATGTGTTGCCAAGCTGCAGTGTCCATCATGAAAAAAATCATGTAGTAGATTCCATTGTATTCTTTATGATCTGTGAAAGCTGATTATTTAAGTTTTTCACTTGACTTCCTTTACCCAAAACTAATTAGAGTTTGGTGAAAGTGTATTTGGTGTAAAAAAAAAAAAAAAGACTTGAGTTATATTTTCTCATGAGAAAACTGTGGTCTTCTTTAAACTTTCTCAAAGGAATTTAAAAAGCATTAATTGGCACTCATTTTCAGTTCTGTATCTATCTATCTATCTAATTCAAAGAACTTGCAAGATTTAGTCTTATTATTACCAAAGAAAAGAAACACAGACTGTACAGTTAAGTTTCAGGAGTTTCAAGTATTCATTTGATTCACTGGGGATGGGATATCAATTTTCCACCTCTGAGAAGAACAAGGCAGATAAAGACCATTTTAAGGTGCAGTTTAAGAGACCCAGATCAGAGGAAAGGAAGAACTGCATGCCAGCTATACCATTTCCCCAAAGATAGAGATAAATAAATCTAAATCTAAATTAATAAAAATGGTTCTTATTGCCTGTATCAGATACCCTGACCTTCAGGGAATGGGTGGGTCTTGATGTGATGGAATGGTTCCATCTGTGTATTTGATTTACATGAACTCAAATATGCATATATGTGAGAGAGGAGGGAGCCATTTAAATAAGACCAGCAATTCAGCGTAACATTCGATCTGAGGTCCAACAGGAAGATCGGATGGGAGTACAGGAATTTGCTATTTCGCCACTGGACTTTCCTAAATGCTCTCAGTGTAAACATGTAACCTTGCTGAGTGTACTTCAAGCACTTTTTTATTCCAATATACCATGGCTCCCACATGCAAGTCATCATCTTTATTAAAGAGACAGTGGTTAGTTCCAGCTCTAGTGCAGGAGCTGGCTATGCTGGGCTTCCTGGGAGATAGGATGTCCATCTCCACAAATGTGGCCTTGCTCAGGAGTCATGAAGATCTGAGAGAGGAAAAAACTATCCAGCACTAAAATTATTATGAAGGAGACAAGTCAAATATGTATAAGATTTTAGTGGAGACGGAAATGACTTTTGACAGGTTCCTGGAATATCTGTTCTATGAGTGTGTGCCTATGAATTTTGATTCTAATTTTCTGCCGAAGAAGTACAGATTTCTGATGAAAAGGCATTTGTAAGAATAATTTCAACTTTCTCTACTTTTCATTAGAATATTGTCTTATGACCCTACACTCGTGGACATTATAATGGCTAAGAGCATGAACTTTGAGGTCATATCACATTCCAAAGCCCAGCTCCACCAATAATTAACATATTAAGTACACTAAACCTCAGTTTCCTTCAATATAACAATACTTCTTACCTAATAGGGTAGTTTTATGGATTAAATAAGACAATCCATGTGAAGCACTCAGCACCTGCATTTAATAAGTAATGCAATAGATGTTGACTCTGATTATTCAGGAAGCAAAAGCAATCCAATGCATTGGCTGTGTGCCACTGATTTGTGGGAAGAACAAAGGACTGGTTCTGTGCAATGAAAATGTTTGAAAACCATATTTGTTTTTTACTCTTTTGTATGCTATATTTTATATATTTTTATATATTTGTATATTTTTATATGTTTCTAAACATTTAAAATATATGTGTTACATATGAAACCCTTCATCCAATTGATCTGGTGAGTACTTGTTGAGAACTTGGTATGTTCTGAGGTAGGTGCTCTGATGATGCAGGAGCAAGACAGTCCCTGAGCAGTGGGAGGAGACAGGCATGGAAACTGGTAGTTATAAGCCAGTATAGAGAATGGAATGATGGGACACCTGAAAGGAATTTGGTGCAGAGGGTAGTGCTTCCAACATGAGAGAGGCTTGGAGGCAAGAAACAGCAGGGGATATTGGGACAGGGAAGTCATGTTATGAGAGTGGAAAGTAAAAATTTGGGAACAGTGGGCAAAGCAGCTGAAAAGAGCTCCACCAGGGCTTTCATCCTGAAGTCTCTGGGGAATTGCCATTGGAGGTGGAGGATCTGGGTACAAGACTACAGCTGCCAATCGTGCAAAGGCATTTGAGGGCAGGAGATGGGCAGTTCTCTGAGGAAGCTCAAGGACTGGTGAGGACAAGAAGGGATGACAGTGAAGCCTAGACATTAACAGTAAGTGAAGTCAACAGGATCTGTGATTGCTGGTGTGGAAAGTAAGGGAAGGGAGGAGTCAAGGGTAACACCTAGCTGTGTCATTCAGATCACTGAATGGATGGTGGTGACACCAGCTAAAATATTTTTAGATTATAAAGAAGTTAGGGTAGATGAGGGTAGATGATTCTGATTTATTTTTTCTTTTAAAGGAAAGGTGCAGGCAGGAATGAAGGGGAGTAGACAAGCAGGCAGGAAGAGAGAGGAGGAAGGAATTATTTTAATTTAATTGTTCACATTGGTCGACCCTCCCCATCCCCTGGCCCTGGGCCTTGAACCCTGAACCTTGCATGGATATGTGACTGCTCCTAAGTGTACTAGGCCACTAGGCCACCAGAGCTCACCCAGGTAGGTGATTTTGAAAGAAGTCATCTTTTGAGACTAATTTTATTTGTATACAGAACTTAAAGTCTAGGAAGATAATTATTCAAATGTGCTTTTCTTTCCTTGCATATGGAATTCAGTCATCAAAGAAATGATTTGTAATAACAAAATCCTCAGAAAACATGTTTGAACAGGAAGTTATAGTTATGGTTGTAGTAATAGTTGACTGAGCTCAATGACCTGCATGATTTAAGTTAGGTGGCATAGAAACTTAAAAGCTTGACAGAGGGAGGCTGGAAAAAGGAAAACTATTTATAAAAATACTAATTAAAATTTAAAAACCCATACTTCAGACATATGTTCACCTTTCCCCTGACATGTACTTAGTTGTATTTCCATCTCATTCTTTTTTGCCATTTTCCTCTGATGGAGATTTTACAAGAGCTGGTGAATAGCAAAGAATGGAGAAATAGGGATTTGGATAATCCACAAACTGATAATTCACCCACATAAGTCAGGTGGAAGTTGGAACACTAAGATGTTGAGGGAAAGTTAATGAATGCGGGGATATAGCCCCGAGATCAGTCAATGACTTGTGTTTTTTGTTGGTTAGAAGCAAAAACTACCTACATGTTTTCTGAATTTCATTTCTTTTAAGTTTAGTCATGCTTTTTTTGAAACTTCCGGATCATAGTGAGAGATGGTTTTCAGTTTCTACCCCAAATCATGTTAAATAAGAAACTGAAAGTGGGAAGAAGATGCCTGCATTTCCCTTTGCTGTCGATGGATGAGTAGTACCACACCTGCATACAAAGGGCTTCTTAGAGTTATCATTTGACAAAGTGCCCAGGGAGAGAGCTGATGTCAGCAGGGAAGGCCGTGGGTGGGTGTCCCCCGGCTGACTTCCTCTCATCCTCTCCCTGCCAGAGCTCCATCGTCCAAACCTGTATTCCCTGCCCAGGCAATTCCAGTTCTGGGCGTTTCTTAAGCAAATAGAGCAAATCATGCCAGTATTCGGGGTTGCCACCTTTTATAAATTGTATTCCAGGGCAACTACTTATGATTTTTTCTCCTGACTCAGTATCTCTGCCCCATCTATGCCTTTGATTTTTCCCTCCTCTTTGCTCCTTATAGCGTATCTCTAAGTATCGTTAGCACCTAGAACATGCTCTCATGTTTTCCAGCTATTCACTCTGTGAAGTGGAATACTTTCTTGTTTATGTAGTCACATTGTCCAATAGTTTCTCAGGTCCATATCTTACTGCCAAGCTAAACAGGAAGCTTTTTTTTTTTATGACTGGGAAGAAATCTGTCAGCTTCTTGTGTGAGCATCTTCCCTCACCTTCCTCATCCTCTCCCCAAGCCATGCCAGTACACACAGCAGGCAGGTGTTTAACAAAAGCTGTGGATTGTAAAGCAACACTGCCAAGATGGATATCGCCATGTTAAATAAAAGAAATATCTTATGTTAAAGGGCTGAACATAAAATTTCTGCACGGAGTGAAAACAAGTACCTCCCCCTGAAAGGAAGCCATTTCAATATTTATAGGGAGGATATTAATAGTAACTCTTGTTAAGCACTTGCTGTGTATCCCGCGCTATTCTAGGCACTTTACAGATGTGGGTCCTCACACTCTTCTTCTGCCCGTTGTCCTTGTCTTACAAAAGAAGACACTTAGGCAGAGAGAGGTTAAAATAACCTGAACAAGATTGGAATCAGATTTCCAGTCCAGGCAGTTTGACTCCAGAATATAGTCTTCTCTCTAGGCTATACTGCTTTTTGTGTCCCATTTGTATGATTCTACCTATCAGTCCATTTTCCTATAAATTCTTCTAGAAGTTCTATTGTACATCCAGATTAACAGCCACCAGGAGCAGATTTTTGTGTTTGGTGTAAGGCCAAGATAAATTTTCCTTCTTGGATCTCCAGTTGACACACTACTGAAAGAGACCACTCTTTTCCTACTGCGTTATAGGGTTACTTTTGTTATAAGTCAGGTGACCCTATAGAGATGAGTGGTTTGAGATTATCCTTTTTGTTCTATTGCTCTTTTTTGTTATCTTTGTGTTGAAATTTTGTTGTCTCATTAGCTTAATATTTCTTACTAATCAGAAGCGTAAGTATTTCAACTTTTCTTTCAATGTTTGGATTGCTTTGACTACTCTTGAAGGCCCTCCGTATTTTCATAAAATTTTTAGAATTATTTTGGCCAATTTATAAGTACCCATATACACTCCTGCTGGGATTTTGATTATGATTATATTGAATCAACAGATCAATATGAGAAGAGTTAACATCTTAATTCTATTGGGCATATCTGCATGCTATGTCCCTGAGTTTATTTAAGTCTTCTTTAACTTTTCACAACAATGTTATATAATTTTCTGTGTGGAGATCTTGTTCATATTTCATTAGATTTATTTCTAGATATGTTTCTTTTTCGAGTTATACATGTTATCTAAATTTTTTAATTTTCTAATTTTTTATTGTGGTATTTAGGACTTTTGTATAGAGGCCTTGTTTTTCACTTATTCTAATTGCTGAGTGTTTTAGATTTCCTATGTACACAATCATGTCATCTACAAATAATGACAGTTTCAGTCTCTCCAGTTTCTAAAACTTCCATTTCCTTTTCTTGATTTATAGGCATTCCAGAATAATGTTGATTAGAACAGGTAACAGTGAGTATTCTTATGTTATCCCAATCTTAGGAGAGAGGAAAATTTTCATTTCTTTGCTGTAAGTACTTCATTTGTTGTAATTTTTAAAAAAAAACTATATTTAGATAAGATTTTAATGGATATTTAGTTGAGGGTGTTTCCTTCTATTCCTAGCAAGCTAGACTTTAAAAAAATCACAAATGGGTGTTTAATTTTATCAACTAGTCTTTTTTTGTTTTAATTTATTGAAAGGGTCATGTTTTTTTCTTTATTCTGTTAGTATGGTGAATTATATTTATTGAATTTTTCATATAACTTTTTTGTAGCAACATACAGGTAACATAAAATTGACCATTTTGATCATGTTTAGTGTTCAGTTCAGTGACATTTAGATATACATTCCAATATTATAAAACCATCACCACTAGTCATTTGCGAAACATTTCATCATCTCAAGTACAAGTTCTGTACTCATTGAACAATAATTTTCTATTGCCTTCTTTCCCCAGCCTCTGGTGACCTCTATTCTATTTTCTGTCTCTATGAATAATTCTACATTCTAGGTGTCTCATATAAATGAAATATTATGATATTTGTCCTTTTTTGCTTAGCGTAATATTCTTAAGGTTATCTATGTTGTAGCATGTGTCAGAGTTTCATTCCTTTTAAAGACTGAATAATATTACATTCTATGTATATACTGCACTTTATTTATGTGGTCATTTGTCGATCGACACTTGGGTTGTTCAGATTGTGAATAATGCTGCTATGAACATGGGGCATACAAGAACCTGTTTGAGTCCCTATTTTCAATTCTTTTGGGATTATACCAAGAAGTGAAATTTCTGGATCATATGGTAATTCTATGTTTAACTTTTTGAGGCAATGCCAAGCTTTTCCACAGAAGCTGCACTATTTTGTTTTCCCACCAGCAATGCACCAAGGTTCCAATTTCTCCACATAGTCTCTAATACTTGTTTTCTTCTTGGCTTGCATATTACTGCTCTCTTCCTGTGTCTTCATATGCTCATTTCTCTGTGGGCATGCATCCATGATACATCTTTCTCTGATAAAGACAATATTTATATCTAATTAGGGCCCCAACTTAATGGTCTCATTTTACCTTAGTCACCTTTTTAAAGGTTTTATCTGTAAACATGGTTATTTTCCAAGATACAAGAGATTGGGACTTTAAGCTTATGAACACAACACAGTTCAGGACATATTAACTACTCAGTCTATTTGATGGTCCTGCCATCCCTTTAGGGGCTGTGACCAAAATCCCCAGTTTCATTTTAACTCCTCCTTTTCTCTCTGTCACCTATAACATTCGAAGATCTGTGTGGTCTTTCTTAAAAAGCAGATTCAGAATCCAAGCATATTTCCCATCTCCAAGGCCATCAGCCTGAACACTTCTGTAGTCTTCTCTTTCTTCTCCTACAGTTCTCCACTCTGCTCCTGGTCAGTTCTTGGGTGAGAACACCTTCCTCCTCTGATCTAAACTTAGCATTACCTCCATAATAGATGCCCAAATTTCTTAGCAGGTGTGACAGTCCTGAGTTGAACCCCTATCCTCTTTGTTCCCACATTAAAGAAAGGAGACCTTTGCTTTCTTGGTCTTTCTAACTCAGATTTACCACTAAGAATTTACAGTGGACAATGGTGAAGAACTCTTGGTAATCCGCTGGTGGGTAGGCTATGTAGACATATATTTAAGAAATGGGGAACTTTCATATATGGATTTATGCTATATGTTGTTTTGTAAAACAAAGTTACCACAATAAATATTAAACAGATTAAAAAAATAATTTGCGTATACTGGTAGCAGTTCCTAGGGTAAACTTCCACAACTCTTGTCACTGGTGACCAGGAATGGGAATGCCTCCATATAACCCTTGTCCTGGACTGAGATTCCTGGTGTTGAGATAGCTCCAGGGTCCCCCAAGAGGACTCATGTGTTGGGAAAATAGAAGGTAAAATGTTTCATGACACTGTGATCTCAGAGACCATATGAGTGGGTTTGGGATCAGGGAGGGTCTGGGACACTCTCCACTTCCTTGTGTAGATTCTCTAAGTGCTTCTTTAGTTATCGGATCCAGTGGGAAGAAGCAGGTAACTATAACCAGACTGCAAGTGCTCTGTCCAGTACTGGAGCCAGGACTGGCTAAAAGATTAACCTCCGTGTTTCACTCCTTGGTGCTGGCACTTGCCATCTCTGTGACCTCTGACATGAAATCAACCTCCTTATCCTTATGCTTCAGTGTCCCCAATACCCCCACTTCAGTCTGTTCTAACTCTATGCAACTCTAAAAAACTCATAATCCCAATCCAGACTGTGTCTCCCTTCTGTTCACAGCCCTCCACGGCTCCCAGGACCCTCAGGACGAAGTACGACTCTTCAACCTGCCATTCCAGGCATGACTCTGCTCACATGCTCACACTCTTTCCCCTGAAGAAACAAGGACTCCTCCTTTCCCCTCTTTTCCTGTATCTACCTGGCTTAGTCCTACCTTATCCTTAGTTATGGTGGTCTCTCTGCCTATAACGTTCTCTTACACTATGTCTCTCTTATACTTTATCACACTGGTTGTGAGAAACAGGGACCCCATTCAGGAGCATGTCACTGGTCTGGATAGAGAGGCTTGAATGCAGTGATGTGAATGTTCATCCCTCCCGGGGGCCTTTAGGATCCGAATGGGAGTAAGGACAGGTGAGGTTCTGGAGGACTCATTCTCCAGACAGTATGTACCTGAGATAGGTCTATCAGCACCACCACTGCCACCAGGGCCTGGACAGGAGTGGCTTCGGTAGTTCTGGTGTTTGTCCTCATGTTCTCCGTTATTGAGCTTCGGACCTGCCTCTGGGATGACTTTTCTAATTCCTTACCATCCATCAGACCCGGCTCAGCCACCTGGAACCTCTGATCAGATGGCTCTCTGATGATTTTTTAAGGTCTGGAGCACCTGGAGTGCTGTTTTTTCTTTTTTTTTTTTTTTTCCATCAGATTCTTGATTTGGGCAATTTTTACATTTTTTTTCCCATTAGTCTTGCTAGATGCTTTTTTTTCTCCAGAGAACCAATTTCACTGATTTTCTCTCTTGTTCATTTACTTCCAATTTCATTCATTAATGTTACTTTTTTTATTGTCTTATTCTTTTGAATTTAATTAGCTACTTTGCACTAACTTGAAATGAGTACTTAAGTAATTGATTTTTCAGGATTTTCCTTTGGCTAGTATATGCATTTAACACTACACATTTCCCTTTAGCCACATTTTAGCCACATTCCACAGGTTTATTTCTTATTTTCATAATAGTATAGTTCACGATGCTTTATAATATTTAACGTAATTTCTTCTTTGGTTCAGGGTGAGTTTTTAAAAATGTTAACTTACTGTTAAAGTTGAATTGCTTAATTTTCAACTATTGTGCATTTTACATTCTAATTTTAATAACTTGAAATTTGTTGAGGATTTGTTTATGGCTAGAATATGATAAAAATGTAGATGTTCCACGTGTAGTTGGAATGAATGAGTACTCTTATTGTTGGGTGGAGTAGTCTACATATGTTAAATCAAATTTATTAATTCTGTTATTCCTCTCTCTTATATCCTTACTGATTTATTTATTGCCTAGTTTTTCTCTCATATGCTAAAAGAGGTTCATCAAAGTTTCCTATTATCATTGTATGTTTCTTCAGTTTTTCAGTTTTTGAAGCTATGTTATATAGAATTATTATATTTTCCTAGTAAATTTACATTTTTGTCATTATGAATGTCTTCAATTTTTAGTAAGTTTTCTTGCCTTAAAGTTCTTGTTGCTTGATATTAATATGGTTTAAAAACATTTAACAAAATGAATATTAACAATCATTCACATATTTATTTTCTTCCATGTTTTACTTTCAATTTCTCTATGAGGAATTCTAGTCAGTGCTCCTTATTAGGGTGTGAATCTTATAAGTTGCACAGTTGTGGTTTTGTTATTGTTCTGTGTTTTTTATATAGAATGACAATGTTTATATTTAAATTGGAACATTTGCTTTGTTTAAATTTAATGTAATTTCCAAGATAAGAGTATTATTGTTTGCTTTCTTTATGTCCACCTATCTTATGGTTCCTTTTCTCTCCTTTTTTGGTGTTATTTTAATCAAGTGTTTTTATCATTATGCTTTTCTTCTTATTAGCTTGTTTGTTATATATTCTTTGTTATTTATTTATTTAATTGCTACTTTAGAATTGCATTATCATTCCTTACTTGCATCAAATATAATTTATATTCTCAGTACTTCCTAACCAATGTTTCCTATACAGTAGAGTCTAACTCATTTCTTCTTCTTGATTCTTTTTGTTAGTATTGGTATTCATTTTGAGCCTATATACATTTCCAACCCTATAAATCATTTTTATTGTTGCTTGATAAAGTCAAAATTAACATGTCACAAGATTTCCCTTTCCATTTATGTATTTCTGTTATTTTTCTATGTAAGAATTTTTAAAAATATTTTCTTTATTAGAAGTCTGCTGGCAATGAGTTCTCTGGTTTTATTTGCCTAAAGATGTCTAATTTATCTTCATTTTTGAGGGATAATTTTAGTTATGAGTATAGAATTTTAGACTCGCATATTTTTTTCTTTCAGTGTTTTAAAGATGTCCTTTTGTTTTTTGCTTGCTTGTTTTCTGATTCTCTGAAAGCAATGTGTCTATTTTCTTTACCTGCTTTTCAGATTTTGTCTTTGTTGTCAACAGCTTTATGTTTATCTACCAAATTATGGTTCTCTTTGTTTTTGTCCTACTTAGGTTTAAAGAATTTTGAAATTTTTCTTGATGACTTTTGTGAGTTTTTGAAATAGCTAGGATGTTGCTGGAAAATATCTTCATACATTGCTTCTTCTCCATTTTATGCTCCTGCTCCATTTCCCCCTTTTGGTGAAATTTTCCATCTTGTCATCTATTTTTTTGAACACACAAATGACAGTCATTGCAATTATTTTAAAGACTGTCTCTGACAGCTCCAATATCTTATTTGCCATTTTATTTGTTGCTAGTATTTATTTATTCTCTTCCTCTTGTTTCTCCTTATGGCTGCTAATTATTCATTAAAGAGTAGACATTTTGTATGAAAATATACAAAAATCTGGAGGAGATTATCTTCATCTAAGAAGGACTCACACACTGTCTTCTAACAGTCTGTTAAAATAGGGTTATTTTGACTTCTGGTCATGATGATGACCTGGTAGGAGGTGAAACTCATATCCTCCCCACAAAGCAACTAGTAATTCACCTATTTGTCAGAAACAAACACTGAGGAAAAGCAGGCAGAGATACAGCAGCAATTGCAGCCACAAAAAATAGGCGAAAATGTCAGGGTTCAGAGCTACACCACAGATTCAGTATTCTGGATTCATGCCACAATGGAGGGGGTGGAACTGTGGTAAGAATCGGCCCTTCCAGGAATTGTGAAAGCAGCAGAGAGCCTGCCCAGCAGAACTGAAACACAGCTCTGGAAGATAGTCTTGGTGCAGGACAAAAGGAGGACAAGTGCCCCAGTGGTTTGAACGGGAGGCCTGGCAAGGAAATTACACTGGCCATGCTATACTGGAAGGCAGCTAGGAGAATCCATGACCCCAACCCCTCCCACCATATTCCCTGGTGCTGCAGGACCCTCCCATTGGAAATTGGGTCTTCAGGTTTAAAGGAAGAGGGTTTAGAGGGAGAAACCATCAACACTACCCACTAGCACCACCCTGTGGGTGGAGACAAAATTGCAGCTTGATTGTCAATATTGGGAAACAGCAAGGTGGTCAATATGTTTTGGAGCTGGGATACTGGGGGATGGATCTGCATCTGCCCCCACAAGCTGCAACTTCATAGGCTGAACTCTTGGACACCAATAGAGGGTCCACATAAGATCTTCAATAAATCCGATCAGTGGTGATGGTACAAAACTCAAGAAATCCCAATATTCAAACCAAGATCCAAGATTACTTGCTGCATATTGATACCCTATACCAGGCCATCACTGCAGGGAAACCTAATCCACAGAAACATAAACAAAACACCCAACAGAAAATAGACACAGAAAAAGATTCACAAAATGATGGATCCAATAAAAATCTAGGGGAAATCTGAATACAACAGATACATGTAAACTACCTGATGATGAATTTAGGCCAACAGTGATAAACTTACTCATGGAAATCAACAAAACAATAGAGAAAGAAAAGGAGAACAACAAAAAAAAAAACAAAAGAGGGAGAAGAAATGAAGCAAGATATCAAAAAAATGAAGTACATGATAACTGAAATTAAGAACTCAACAGAGGAACTCAAGAATAGGATGGATGAAGCCTCTAATAGAATCAATGAGGTAGAATATAGGGCAGAAGAATACACTCAAGTAAACCAGCAAAGAGATAAAAGAATGAAAAGAAATGAAGACAGAATTTGAAATGTAGGGATATCATCAAAAGGAATAAAATTTAAATCATAGGGGTCCCAAAAGCAGAGAGAGAGAAAAGGGGGCAGAAACTGTATTTGAAGAAGTAATAGCTGAAAATGTCCCTAACCTGAAGAATGAAGCAAGCTTCCAGATACAAGAAGTTCAAAGAGTTCCTTATAAAAGAAACACAAGTAGATATACACCTAGAAACATTGCCATCAAAATGTTAAAAAAAAGATAAAGAATCTTAAAAACAGCCAGAGAAAAATGAGCCACGGATAAGGGAGTCTCCATAGGACTGTCAGCAGATTTCTCAACTGAAACTCTGCAGACCAGGAGAAATCGCATGATATATTCAAAGTATTGAAAGAAAAGAATTTTAAACCTAGAATACTATACCCTATGAGATTACCATTCAGAACTTAAGGAATAATAAAAAGCTATTCCAATAAGCAAAAGTTAAAGGAATTTATTACCACAAAACCAGATCTAAAAGACCACTAAAATATGCTATACAAAGTGTAATGAAACCTTACTTGCCCAAACCCTTCCTCCAATGAATACAGATTACACTTTCTTCTCAAGTGCACATGGAATATTCTCAAGAATAGATTGTATGTTGGGACATAAAACATGTTTCATCAAATTTACAAAGATTGAAATCATACCAAGTATCTTCTTGGACAAAATGGCTTAAACTAGAAATTAACCACAAAAAGAAAGCTGGAAGACCCAAAATTAACTGAAGACTAAACAATATGCTTCTGAATGACTCTTGGGTAAAAGAGAAAATCAAAGAGGAACTTAAAAAATACTTAGAGGCAAATAGGAATAAAGACATGAGCTACTTGAGTCTATGAAATGCAGCAAAAGCAGTACTAAGAAGGAAGTTCATTGCAATACAGACCTACCTCAAGAAACAAGAAAAACTGCATATTAACAATGACTGCATTTAAAACAACTAGAGAAAGAACTATTAAAGTCAAAAATCAGCAGAAGAAATGAAATAATCAAAAATTGAGCAGAAATAAATGAAACAGAAAACAGAAAGATAATCCAGAAACTCAATGAAACCAAAAGCTGGTTCTTTGAAAAATTAAACAAAATTGACAAACTATTCACTAGACTTACAAAGACAAAAGGAGAGAAAACTCATAACTAGAGTCAGAAATGAAAGGAGAGAAGTTACAACGGATACCACAAAATACAAAACATCCTAAGAGACTACTATGAACAGCTCTATGCCAACAAAGTAGACAACATTGAGAACATGGACAGATTTCTAGAAAAATATAGTCTACAGTGACTGAACCTAGTAGAATTGGAGCACCTGAACGGAATAATCATAAAGAAGGAAATTGAAGAGGTAATCAAAATTCTCCCTAATAATAAAATTCCTGGACCTTGTGGCTTTTCTAATGAGTTTTACCAAACTCCCAGAGAAGAATTAATACCTAGTCTTCTCTAACTCATCCAAAAAATTGAAAAATAGGGAATACTCTCAAATACTTTATATGAGGCTAACATCACACTGATACCAAAAACTGATAGAGATGCCACCAAAATAAAATTACAGATCAATATCTCTACTGAACATTGATGCAAACATTCTCAACAAAATATCAGAAAACTGAATCCGACAATGTATCAACAGATCATTCATCATGACCAAGTGGGATTTATCCCAGTGGTGCAAGTGTGTTTCAACATACGTAAATCTATTAATGTGATCTACCATATCATAAGAGCAAGAGAAAAACTACATGATCATATCAATAGATGCAGAGAAAGCTTTTGACAAGATCCAACACCTGTTTATGATAAAAACCCTGCATAAAATGGGGATAGAATGTACATCTCTCAACATAATAAAGGGCATATATAAGAAACTTGCAGCCAACATCATAGTCAATGGGTAAATATTGAAAGTATTTCCTCTAAGGTCAGGAACAAGGCAAGGCCATGCACTCTCACCACTGCTATTTAACATCATATTGGAGGTCTTAGCCAGAGTAATTAGGCAAGGCAAAGAAATAAAAGGAACCCAAACTGGAAAGGAGGAAGTAAAATTATCATTATTTGTAGATGACATAATTATATATCAAAAATTCTAAAGCTCTGTCAAGAAGCTAGAAGAACTAATCAATGAATAAAGTAAAGTGGCAGGCAACAAAATCAATGCACAAATATCCATTGCATTTTCATACACAAACTGCACACTAGAAGAAAATCAAATCAAGAAACCCACACCATTTAAAATAGAAGTAAAATGAGTCAATATCTTGGAATATGCTTCAAAATGGAGAGGAAAGAACTGAACAATGAAAACTGCAAGTTCTTAGAAGAAATAGAAAAGAATACAAACAGATGGAAAGACACTCTGTACTCATGGTTGGGGAGAATCAACATCATTAAAATGATCATCTTACTTAAAACAATATACAGATTTAATGTAATCCCCATTAAAATCCCACAGGCTTTTTTTCAGGAAATAGAGAAAAAAATTTTAAAATTATTATGGAACAAAAGACCTCAAATAACCAAAGGAATTATGAGAAAAAAGAACGAATCCAAAGAGATTGCACTTCCAGACATTGAGCAATACTGCAAAGTGATAGTGATTAAAACAGTATGGTCCTGGAATAGTTATGAGGCACAGATAAGTGGAATAGACCTGAATCACCAGAAACTGACCAACTCACATACAGTCAGTTGATCTATGACAATGAAACCAAAAGCATATAATGTAGAAAGGAAAGTCTTTTCAATAAATGATGTTGGGATAACTGGAGAGCCAAAGGTAAAAGAATGAAGCTAGATCACTCTCTAACACCATTCACAAAAATTAAATCAAAATGGACTAGAGACTTGGACATAAGACTGGAAACTGTAATATTCTTGGAAGACAACATAGAAAAGACATTCCATGATGTCAGCCTTATGGAGGCCTTTGGGAATTCAACTCCAGCATCAAGGGAAACAAAAAGAAAAATAAACAACTGGGACTACATCAAACTAAAAGGCTTCTTCACAGCAAAAGAAAACATCACCAAAACAAAAAGACAACCTACTAACTGGGAGAAGATATTCTCGTTTCATATTTCTTACAAATGCTTAATATCTAAAATATAGGAAAAATTCATAAATCTGAATAACAGAAAAACAGGGAATCCAAAAAAAAAAAGGGAAAAATTGAAGAGACAGTTTGCCGAAGAGGAAACACAGATGGCCAACAAGCAGATGAAATTATGTTCCTACTCACTGGCTATTAAAGAAATGCAAATCAAAATAACAATGAGATATCATTTACAGCTGAGAGACTGTTTATTTTCCAAAAGTTTTGAAACAACAAATGTTGGTGAGGATGTGGAGAAAAGGAAACACTTTTACACTGTTGGTGGGAGTGTAAATTATTGCAACTCCTATGAAAAGCAGTGTGGAAATTTCTCAAAAAGTGGAATATGAAAATTCCGTATGATCTCGCCTTCCTACTTCTCGGTATTTACCCAAAATATACAAAAGAACTAATTTGCAGAGATTCATGCACCCTCATCTTTATTGAAGCCTTATTCACAATAGCTACTACCTGGAATATACCTAAGTGCCAACATCAGATGAATGGATAGTGGTATATATGTGGCATATATACACAATGGAATACTGCACAGCCCTTAGGAAAGATGAAATCCTGTCATTTGGATTAACACGGCTGAATCTAGAGGGGACTTTGCTAAGTGAAATAAGTCAAAAGGAGAAAGATGACCTCATAGGTGGAATGTGAATAGACAAAACAAAGAACAGATGAAACCAAACCAATCCTTGAACATTTGCAATAGAAGTGATGTTACCATTAGAGGGATTTCATTAGGGGGTCGGGGGAACGTGGTGGTGGAGCCCAGTGAACAATGATAAAGAACATTTGGTGATTTGGTGGAGGGCAGTGTGTGTTGACAAATATCTGTGGAATGGGGAAACTGCACATATGGGGAACCTATACATAAGAGTTTATTTTAATGTGTAAAATAAAAGTTACCTCAATTAAAAACAAAAACCAAAGTTTGGTGTGCCCCAGCACCCTAGTGAATGAAGCCATTGAATGTAGTCCACATACATCCCAAGGACTGGGATTCGAGACCTAGGGCAGTGGGGGAATAGGACGGAACAGCCAAGTTGAACAACTAAATAAAACAAATGTTTCTTAAAAAAATAGGATAATTTTGAGACTGAGCTTCAATCTCTGTAAAGCTCCTCTGTGCTTGGTTTATTCTTCATCTACTTGGCATGCTCTTCCAGATGTCTCAACTAAGACCTAGAATATTTTCTAGGATAATCCCTTCTTGGCAGGTCTTAAATTCCAAACTTCTTAAAAAAAAAACTTTAGTACATTAAGAATACCACCTCTTTCCCTGTGCACTTAAGAATTTGGAAAGTGCCTCCAATGTAGTTGTCAAATATTAAGCTCATGTTTCTGTACCTCCATTACCTCAGGATCTTATCCGCTCAAGTCCTAGCTGCCTGAGAACCATCTCTCCCATTTTTAATTTTTGTCTCCCCAATCCTGTGAGATTGCTGAAAGATCTGTTGAAGTCTTATTTCTTAGCAGCTGTCCTTTATCTAATTTTTCAGCTTCTAAAATCAATATGTCACAAATAGGAAAAGTGCATGCAAAAGTTTGGGATTCCCTCCAAGTCCCTTCATTGCAGAATCCTGGTTCCTCATGTCCTGGATGTCAAGCAAATTTTTCGTGACCTCAAACAATTGTATTTTTGTATTATGTTTAGTTATTCTTGTTTTCTCTGGGTATGTTTATGTTTCAGCTTACTACAGCATAGCTGGAGAGTTAAATGACCAGAAGTGATCATGAATGTTAAATAATGTGGAGGGTTCTCCAGAGAAACAAAGTCAGTAGAGATATATAAGAAGATTTATTATGAGAATTACTTTATACTGATTGTGGGGGCTGAGATATGCTGTTTGCCTGCTAGAGAACCATAAAATCCAGTGGTATAATTTAGTTTGAGTCCAAAGGCCTGAAAACTAGGGGAGCTGATGGTGTGAGTCCTGGTCTGAGAATATGCGTGCTATACTCATGTAAGTCCTAGAATCTGAATGCTCGAGAACCAAGAGCTCTGATGTCAGAAGGCATCATTCTTTTGGATGGTCCATGCTCCGGACTGAAAAGAGAGAGAAAGAAAATTTGCCTTTCCTCTGCCTTTCTTGTTCTATTTAATCTTCAATGGATTGGATGATGTCCCCTCACTTTGGTGAGGGCAGATACCCTTTCTTAGTCTGACAATTCAAATGCTAATCTCTTCTGGAAGCATCCTCAGAGACATATCCAGAAATAAAGTTTAGCAACTCTCTGGACATCTCTGAGTCCAGTCAAATTGATATAAGCCATTATAGCTTCTTAAAATATTTAATATACACTATCAAATTGTTCCCCAAAGAACTGTTTTAATTATGTTTCAGTCAAGAGTGTTTTATGTAATCACCACATACAAACGTCTAATGTAGTTATCTGTGTGCATGTAATATTTGCTATTCAGATATAAGCTTCCCCCACTCCCCAGCTTACTTGCAACACAATGTCTTTCTTAGAGTGATGCAGTAGAATGACAACATGGCTTCATTACTTTTTGATGTGTAATCTTGAGTGGATTAATTTGATTCTGTGAGTTCAAATTTCCTTAAGATGGTGTAAATCTCCAAGAGTAGCTTAGAAGTTGAGTTGACCTGAAGTATGTAATGTTCCAGGCACTTGGCATGTGTTCATTAAATGAGAACTATTTTTAAAAATAATATGTGATAGATTGAATAAGTTAATGATTTAGGGAGAATGAAGCTGCCTATCCCTGGTTTCAATGAGATAGGAGATAGCATAGGTAAATTTGGCATTAATAGAAGGGGAGAGCATGGAATAGCAAAACAAACTTAAAGTGCAGTTACATGAAGTGTGTACTTCACAAACTTGCCAAAAGTAATTGTTAAAAAATAGAGATGGAACTCACCTTTTTTTCATGGGCCTCTTTGAATTACCAGGGACTTCAGAATCATTTCTCCTATTACTTTCACTCTCAGGTGTATGCTGAGAAGGGGAATCATTTTTTCCTGGTACTTCAAATACATGTAGATTTGGCTTCCCATAAAGTCAAGTCAATGATGTTAAAAAAAGTCTTTCTTTGTATCATTTGCAAAATAGTAGAACCTAGGATTATAGAAATCTTTGAATCCTTAGAGTTGAAGAGAACTAAGAGATCATTAGTTTCATTTATCATGATCACTGGAATCCTAATAGTTGGTCATATGCTTACTTCTAGCTTGCGTGGCATAGCATGATTGCCCTCTTTCATAGAGGCTCTTATTCCACACTAGCCCTCCAAGTACATTGCTCTTCCAGGAAGATAATAAAATTGTCTTCCTGCTAGTGCTCCTCTGTTGATCTGATGTTGGTTTGTCCTCTAAGTTCCCAGGAAATAATTCTCATTATTTTTCCTAAAATATTTTTTCAACCATTTGAAGGTTGTAGTCCTCCACGGAAAAAATACCAGATGAAGATTTAGAAGACTTGAATTAAAACCCAAGTCACATAAATCTCATTTTAAAGAATAAGAATCTGAGGTTTAAAAGTTAAGCAAATTGCCCAAAGTCACTAAGTTGTAGAGTTGGACTGTGAGTGCAGTTTTATCTCAAACTCTTATCTATAATGTTATAGGGCATTTGTGTGCTATTGTTGACTTGTACTAAGAATTGGTAAATTAAACATCAGTGTTTTCTGAATTCACTAATTTTAGTCAAGTCACATTTACTCCACTTGGAATTGTGTGAATCTGTCTATCTACCTACCTATCTATCTAATCTATCAATAATCTATCATTATCATCTATCATCTAACCAACCTATTTATTTCTACTTAAATGTATAATCATATTTTCCCCTATTAACTTGAACACTGAGGAGCTGGCTATCATTTCAGTCTGTTTAAATGGTAACTGGTTTTCAATTGTATAACATTTCCTTTTGATAACTTCAAGTTATCCACAAATCAGACAAATTTCAAAGTTGAAAAAGATATTGCTAAAAATTTTAATGGAATTGTATCAGGCAAGTTCATACGATAAGCTACCAACTACTTCAACCAATTGTGAACATATCCAATTGTGCCATTATCTTAATCACGGATTTTCAATTTGATCACAATGGCATCCTAACAGACTTACCCATGTTTCCCTGTGGATACGTTTGATTGTTTGACATTATAATCTAAGTGAAACTATGTTGACTCTATGTGATCACACCATTCTTTTATTAGTGGTTCACAAACTATCTATTTAGCAATTTTATTCTAGACTTCTGCCAAGGTTTGACATCAAGAATTTGCTTTTACTAAGCTATATTTCCCAGAATCTAGGTTTTCTCAGATTTCACAATCAAAAACTATTTTTTCATCTTCTGGCACCTCTTTGTTCTTCATTGCAAACAGTGGTTGCATAATTACTTCTCTAAGTTTTTCAGTACATTGGGTTATGATCTGTCTGGACTGAAAGGTGTGATCTCATTTGGACTATGATCTAGTGGAAAGAGAAGTGTACCACCTAAATTTTTGTCTTCATACATCACTTGCTAGGATGTGACCTGCAGTAAGTTGCTTATTCTATGTAGCCTCATCTCTAAATGTGGATAAAACTTCATAGGGGCTTAAAAGGCTTAATTGAATTAATGTTTGGGAAAATGTTAGACTTAAAAAATATGAGTTTCCTTAATGTCTTAACTATCTTGAATTTCAATTTTTTTCTTTATATTTTTAGTGTCCTTTAGAATGTGAAGACAATTCTTTCTGCTGGAAAAGAAAAAAAGAAATTAGAACTCTTTGAGGATGCAAGATGTTGTGTAGTACTAGACTGGAAAGAATGCAAACTTCACTTATCCTAAGGATGTTTCACTCAGTCCCTGTGTAACCTTGAGCAAGTCTTGCAGTCATTCTATTATTATCATCTATTAAAGGGGGAGAGAGGGCTGGATGATTTATCAGTTTTAGTTCTTAATTTTAAATGTGATGACTCTAATTCCTTTGCATGGTCTTGAACTATATGACCTTCTTCTTATGGAAGAGTCTATTTTTTTAGCCATTTTTTGATCCACTTTGTGAATAAGTCTCAAAAATTTAAAAATCCTGACCAGATATCTTTCCTCATGTAATGTGGCTGAGCAGAATCTCTGTCATCAGTGGGTTGACATGGACTATTATCCCAAATGAGCTCAAATTAGGATAACAAATCTGTTGTCCCCAACTCTTTGTTATTCACTCTTTTGGATTATCCTGAGCTTGATTTTATCACTAGGTTAATGATTGAAAATTGATGGCATAATAATACTACGCCAACACATAAAGATATTATGGAAATAAGTATGTAGCACTTTCCAAACTAAAGTGTTTTTTGATAAATGAGAATAGATTTCAGATGTAAAATGCAGCAATTACTCTTTGCCCTAGAATGATAAAAGATACCTTTGGATGTACACAGAAAGTAGCTATTTATGAATTGTGATTAATTTTGGAAAAGTCACATTATTTGTCTCTAAAATATTACTAATAAGAATTAACTTTTATTATGCATATTTTCTACTCTGGGACATTAACTAAAATCTACAGATAGTGTTTTCTAATCTAGAAGTAATTAAATACATAAATATATTTACTCCTCTTTTGAGAGCAGATTTTATAAGATAAACTTTGTTCTCTAATTTGCACATTAATTTATTGAAGAAATATTCCAAACCCTTATTATATGTGACACATGGGCTCAGGAAATAATTGTGTGTGTGTGTGTGTGTGTGTGTGTGTGTGTGCGGGGGGAGGTGATTGTTGCTTTTGGAGAAGTTAATATATTAGGGGGAACTCTAAAAAAGCTAAGAGAGTATGAAAAATGTCACCAGAAAGTGGGTTTTGAGTGTGCCCTGGTGAATCAGTGGTTAAGTCAATCTTCTCAGAAGGAGCAAATCACAATCCCTGGGTTTGAGTCCCAGGTCTGGGGCAAAGCAACCAATGCAAACAACTAAATAAAAACAGTAAAAATGCTACTGCCTCCTGTCTTTTCCTGCTTACCTTCTACTTGCCTTCATTCCTGCCTACCCTTTCCTTAAAAAAAAAAGAAAAAGAAAAAGAAAAGGAAAAAGGTAGGCTTTGGAAATCAGACTTTTCAGGAGGTTTGTCCTTCTGTTAATCCTCTCTGCATTCTTAACCTATTGACTTTCTCATCCAAATATGCTCGGGTTTTACATCTTAAAAAACAAGAACTCTCTGCAAACTCATTCTTTGCTCTTGATAAGTTCACTAATGATTTTGAAATTACTAAATCAATATATGCTTAATTTTTAAAATATTCATTAAAATTTTTCTATTGCGGTAACATTGGCTTATAACAAGTATCCACATTTCAGATGTGCAGTCAGATAAGCCATCATCTGTATATACTATAATTGTTCACCCTAAAATTCTAGTTTCCATCCTTCACCATAAAATTGACTACCTTCGCTCAATTTATCTACGCTCCCTTTCCCTTCTGGTAATTTTGTTCTTATACTCTAAGAGTTTTTATACTGTTTTATTTGTTCTTATTTTGTTCTTATACTCTAAGAGTTTCTATACTGTTTTATTTGTCCATTAGTTTTGTTTAGTTTATTTTCCACGTATAAGTGAAGTCATATAGTGTTGTGTTTCTTCACCTGATTTATTTCACTTACCATAACCCCCTCAGTATCCATCCATGCTTTTCCAATTTTCAGGAGAACATCTTTAAAAAGAAAAATATCTGAGTATTATTCTATTGTGTGTGTACATACCACATCTTCCAATCCAATGGATAACTGAAAATTCTTAGCTAACTTGACCTCTCACTAGCATTTGAACCAACTGATATTTTCTCTTAAAGTACTCTTTTCGTTTGAAAATACACTCCCTGGCTTTTCTTTTCTTCTTTGACCAGGCCTTTTTGTTCCCCTTTCATGGTTCCTCTTCCTCATGGCCTTCTTGTTTTCTCTCTTCTGCTCTTTTATTTTTCTTGCTCTCTTCTGTACTAACCTTATTCTTTCTCACTTATATACCATATCTACATACATATATATGCATATACATACATCTATAAATACATATTTCTAAGAAAAGGTACAGGCAGAAATGAAGACTAGCAGGCAGGCGGGCAGAAAGAAAAAGGAGGAAGTAGTTTATTTTATTTTCATTTTGTTGTTCACACTGTTTGTTTTTCCCCTGACCCACGACTCAAACCCAGGGGCATGCAGCCTGCTCCCTCGGAGGTGACTGACCTAATTGCTACTACACCAGCGCATGCCAAGTTTTAAGTTTATATATGTAGTACAGATCTCTTTACTGAGCTCCAGATGTAAATATTGAACTGCCTACATAATACTGTCATTTGAATGTCTCGTAGACATTTTAACCTAACATCTCAAAACCTGAACCCTAGATTTTCTTTCACAAATCTCTCTTTCTATGGGATTCTCCATCTCAGAGAATTATATTTCCATATGCCCTGGTCTATTCCACTTTGAACTCCTTGGGGAAAAAATGAAATACTTTTTTTTGTAAAGTTATAGCTGCCATAACTAGTGATTCCCCTAAATCTGGGCAGTTAACTGAAAACCTTCTGGAAATGGTTCACCATTCTAGATGCTATTAAGAACATTTGTGATTCATAAGAGGACAAAATATCAACATGAACAGAAGTTTGTAAGAAGGTGATTTCAACCTCCAGTGATGACTTTGAGGGGTTCAAGATTTCAGTGGAGGAAGTAATTGCAGATGTGGCAGAAATAGCAAGAGAGCTTGAATTGGAAGTGGAACTTAAAGATGTGATTGAATTGCTGTAGCTCATGATAAAACTTGAATGGATGAGGAGATGAGCCAATAAAGTTATTTCTTGAGATGAGATCTACTCCTGGTGAAGACGCTATTGTTAAAATGACAAGAGGTTTAGAATATAAATACACATACATCTAGCTGTCGAAGCAGTGGCAAGGTTTAAGAGAATTGACTCCAATTTTGAAAGATTTTCTTTATAGGTAAAATGCTGTCAAACAGCATCATATGCTACAAAGAAAAAGGTCAGAAAAGGAAGAGTTAATTGATGTGGCAAACTTCATTGTTGTTTCATTTTAAGAAATTGCCATAACCACCCTTACCTTCAGCAAATGACCATCCTGATCAGTCAGCAGTTATCAGTATTGCTGATGGTAAGACCCTCCACCAGCAAACAAATTATAACTTATTGAAGGGTCAGAGGATGGTTAACATTTTTCAGGAATAAATTATTGCTGAGTTAAGGTATATATGTTTTTTAAGATATAATGCTATTTCACAGTTAATAGATTACAGTATAATATAGACAAGACTTTACATGCACTGAGAAACCAAAAAATTCCTATGATTTGTTTTGCAATATTTGCTTTATAGCAGCAGCGTGGTGCTGAACCTGCAGTATCTTCGAGGTGCGCCTGTATAAAATTCATGCCAAAAAAGTCACTTTCACTTATGGCCACAATGGAATAAAAATGAGTAAGCATGGCTTCCATCTTCACAGGACTGAACAGCTGGTTGATTGGACAATGGACAGTAGAGGACCACGATCTTTGGAAATAGTTAACGTGTGTCTTACACTTGACCGCCCAAGTTCTTTCCAAGCATGTATCTCTCTTACCTACTTGTTTGCCATCTTTTATCCATTTCTCTCCACTCAAATATGAACTACAGAAAGCACAGGCATTTGACTGTCTAGTTGAGTAAGCTTATTGTACCTAGTCAACAACTTTTTTAGGAGGGATAAATAAATGAGTGAATCTTTGATAACTTCCCCTCCTTCATTAGTCAAGTCCTTTCTCTTCTACCCTTTAATTATACTCCAAATCTATCCACTTCTCTTCAGCTTTACTGCTATTATCCTGATCCCCAAAATTATGGTATCTCCTCTGGATAATTCCTATCCCCTCCTCAGTGGTCTTCTTCCGTCTGCTTCTGCCCTTTTCTCATCTCTTCCCCCGACATTGGTTATTTAAAATGTAAACATATCAATGGTTACTGCACTTTGAATTTTCCAAATTCCATGTGTGTGTGTGTGTGAGATGAACTACAGCCTGTCTATGCAGCCTTCTGACATCTCGTTTCCTAACCCAACATTCCTCAGATCCAGGAGACACTACTTGAAAACCAGTAAGCTAGATGACTGCTGATGTTCTTTCAGCTCTTGGGTGCTGTTCTATGATGCCTGAACATATTTGCCACATCCAAATTGCTCGTCAAACTGAAAAAAAATTACCTGTAAGTTTGACAATTCCAAGCATAGTGACAAATACAAATAGAGTGACTGTCTTTTGTTGAAAAAGTGAACGATAAAGGGTGAATTTATCAGTGCTTCTCTAGCACTCTCAATTGGAGAGGAATATTTTATTATAAATACTAGTCCTGGTTTTTCAAGAACAGCAATCATGGAAGGCAAATTTCAATCTATAAGATCTTCAAAAAAAATATTATGTGACTCCATACCAACATCTTTGCTTTGATTCTGTGTTGACAAGACAATACTTTACTGTTTGACTTCTAGGGTAGACACACTCATCCTGAACAGTATCCAGTTCAAATGCATGTCCTTGCTTTTCAGGCCAGTTTTATCTTTTTTTCTGTAATTTAACATATTGTTCTCCCAGCTCATGAACTGGCCTCTTGTGGGTTTAACTAGTATGAATCAATTTACTGACCACTGGCTAATACTGAATGAACAGATAAGCTGTATCTTGAGATCCTGGGAATTTGAGGACCAGATTAGAACATGAACATCTCACCAAAGTATAGGCCCCTTTGTATGAAGAAATGATATCACAGCAGAATAACAATGAGCAGTATTTCCTCAGGAGAGTTGGAAGGAGGTGCCAGTTCCAGACTTTGGTCTTGAGATGAAATAGCAAGAGGGAGAAGGAAGTCATAATAACTGCCAATAAAATTGATATGACTTATTTAGTATATACATCTTTTTAGGGAAATTAATATCTTCTCTACTCTCCACATGCCGAAATAAGCAGGAAATTCAGTTTCTCTCTCTTCTATCCCTTTCCTTCCTTATATAGTCAATAATCTAGATGATTTGTTTGTACCTATTTCCTCACACTGGGCCCAGAAAGCAGGTACTCCTTGAGGCTGAAGGAACCCCTTACTGAATTCTGAGAACACTTCATTGTTACTGGTTCTGTTACAAAAGATGTACTGTGTGTGCGTCCTTGTTTTGGGGCACTGCTGCAGGCGCACGTTTGTTCTCTGAAGGGTAAAGGAGTTTGACATCTGTCAGACCTGCCCTTCCTTTGCCATGAACTGCAGCACACTCCCCTCTTCCAGCACACATTCAAACTTCCACCCAAGTTGTCCTGTTCCCAGCATCATACGTTTAAATTTCACCCACTTCACTGCCGATTCCCTGGGTGCTATAACCTTGGGCAAGCTGGCTCAGGGAAAGCTTCAGAATCCATATCACGTGGACCCTGGGTGGCCATGACCCTGAGGTCGTTAACTTTCTCCCTTCCAGAACCAAGAAGAGCCTGCCCAGGAGATGCATTCTTACTTCCACTTTCGCGAGCTACAGGAAGCAAATTTCTGGATGATTTTGAATACATTTTGCCCCCAATTTCACCCTTAGGCACTCAGAAATAATGAGATCTAATTACAAAATTTCTTACTATACCCTAAAAATATTTGTTGTAATAATTTAAAAAGTAGGTATTTGGGTTCCTTGTGTCTGTGTTTGTTTTCAATCAACTGGACAAGAAGCTAAAGTACTGACATTAAGGGCTGACTCATCCCACATGATGGTTACATATGGTGAAAAGATGGTGTGTGAGGCGAGTGTGTGTGAGAAAATGCATATGTTCCTCAGAAGCAGAGGCAGCAAGAGGCTGCCCAGGAACCTGTGTGGCTTTTGTGCTGTGTGAATGGGGGTGGGGGAGAGGGGACTGGAGGATAAATGATGGTGCCATCCACAGTGACAGGAAATTCAAGAAGCGAATCCCACTGGGGAGGAATGAGAGTCTATCTGGTATCATAGTTAAGAATGTGGATTCTGGAGCCAGACTGAAGAGCAGAGTTCAGAAACCTGTTCTGCTAACTAGGCCATGTGACCTTAGTTTCTTCAAGTGCCATGTGACAGCATGCCTACATACCCTTGAGAAATCATCAAGAAAAAAGACATTGTTTTGTAAGCATAGAATTAGACCTGAGTTTGAGTTTTGTTTTGCTCTTCAGAACAGGCCCCATTATATTTTGGGGACCCATGGAAAGAACACTGAGATTCTAAATAAATTCAAAAGATGAAATGGTGCTATTCACCACAGCACAGAGGGAGCTTGAGAGTATTTTGCTGAGTGAAGTTAGTCACAAAGAGAAAGAAAATTGCTTAATGATCTCATCTAATTTGGAATATAGAGATATTACACAAATAAACTGATAATGTAGAAATAAAGTGTTGGGCTATGACAGCAAGGCTGGGTTTACCAGAGGGGAAAGGTAGGGTTCAAGTAATGGAGGGGGTTTATCCACCATTTTTTCACTCACTTGCCTTCCTCTCTTGTGTATTTTCTTTGTGCGTTTGGTCTTTTTTGTCAATAAAAATAAAAGAAAAAGCTAACATGCTTTTTATGAGAACCGATTTTGAAAAAAAAAAGAAATAAAAACAAACAAATAAATGTTGGCTTCCAGTTACCCTTGTCTGTGCGTTTCTTTATCTCCTAAGATATTGAATGAAACAAGCATGAATTTTCCTTATTATGTAGGGCTTCTGCTTGATTTTATCTTCTATTAGTTGATTTGTGTCAAGGAATTTCGACTTTGGTTCACACAAGTTTTTCAAAACTTGCTTGTGGATGAGACCTGTGCTAGACAGTCTGCTAGCCCCCCATCAATGATGGTTTTAATACTTTTTGGGTAATGTTCCTTTCAGAACTCCTTGAGTAGCTGCTCTCTGGCTCTGGTGACATCATGTCATCCACCTCTGTAACTCCTGGGCATTTACTATGTCTGATCAGAATACTTCCAAACTGAATCTGGGACACATTTACCTAAAATGTCCACTTAGTCTCTTTATTCCTTTCATCTTTAGTCAAATCTCTTGCACCAGCATCAAAAGGGTCCCTACAGACTTCCATTCTCCTTCCATATTCTCTTTCCTCTGTATTTGAAGCTCCCTAGCAAGTCTGCCATTCTTTTCGCTACCCCATTTCTGGTTTACACATGTCCTTCAAACACCCTGTATCACTGTTCTTCTCACTTGCTCAATATTTGCATTAAAATAAGAGTTCTTCCTTCTAAAATAGAGGTGGTTTGGGGTTTTTTTTATTTGTTTTTAGCAGTTAGTGGTCATATAGTTTTTTTTTTAAGAAACATCTTTTTTATTCAAATACATTTTCTAGGCTGCTAATAATCATTAAACAATAGTAATCTGATTTTCTCAGCGTCTTTATATGTGATTCTTTTTCATGTCTTTCTTTTTTTCTAATTTACTGCATTTGTGTTGGTCACAGTTCTCTTTTTAATATTGGGTAATTATAATGGTTTTTTTGCATTTTCTGCCAGAATGTGGAACTAAATTGTTTTGTAACTACTATTACGTAGTGGTTCCTATGAAAATACTCTCTGTGGAAGTTCTTATCTAGCACTCAAGGCCAAGAGCAGGAGATTTCCTTTGTTTGTGAGTTCTGAAGAATAATCCTTTGTTAATCCCTAGACTGTCTCCCTGCCTAATCAAATGTGTTTTTGTTAATTTGTATGATAATGTAAGGTCTACCATTTTTCCCCTGGTTTGATCTTGTGGTTTCTTCACTTTCATTTAACATTTTTGATTTCACATCACAGATGTCTGGATTATAACAAAACCCCATATATATACATATATATATATACGTATATATATATATATATATACACATATATATATATACATATATATGGAATACAGTCATATCTTAACAATATAATTTCTGCCTAGAAAAAAATCTTACTATGCTTTCTATTTTATTTTGCTGTTTTAGTCCTGCAAGAACTTTTCCAAGTTTGCTGTTGATTTTGGGCTTCACTCACGTTTTCTGGGCAACATCCTCCATCCTCTCCCATCTTTGTAACTGGGCAGCCTTAGTGCATTGCTGACTTTCAGTGTTGACTTTTCTTGAGCTAATGGTAACTATGTAAAGCCTCTCACATTCAACTCAAGCCAATCCCCATTTTCTATTTTGTGTGTTTCTAAGCACAGAAGGTGAAGATACGCTTGCTTTTCTTGGCTCTAGACTCTCCCCATCAGCTGTCTAGTTAAGGGGTTTGATTACTTTATTTTCCTTTTTATTTCCGTTTTATTTCATGAAGCTAAAACTCATGTTCATTCACGCTGATCAGATTTACTCTACTATTTACTTTGACAGGAACTTCTAAGCTTTCTAATGCTAGGTTGGTTTAGGTTGTACCTGTCCTGCCTCTGCAAGTTCTAGCTCTCCGAAAGATAGCCTTGTTAGTTGGTAATTATTAAAAACGCTAACAAGATAGAAGTTTATCTCACTTTCCATAAACATCATTTATGGTTGGCATGGTGGCCCCATTTTCACTAGAGACCCAGGATCCTGTATTGTGTCACTATCCTCAATATGTGGCTTTCACTTTGAAGTCTGGAATGGCTTCCCTGGCCTCAGTCATCACACTTATATTTCAGTGACCAGGGATGAAAAGACACAAGCACAGGGCAGAACAGAACTCCTTTCTCTTAAAGAGATTTCCTAAAGACATCACTTCCTCTTATCATCTACTAACCAAAATTTAGTCAGACAGCTACTGTCTTTGAAAACAAAGCCCTGTGCCCTGCTAATATTTGGGAATTTTACTAATGAATAAGGAGGAATAATTAGATGCTGAGGATTCTTGATACATACTTTAATTCCAAATAAATTTCCAAGTTTCTCCCTCCATCATCTTATCTTTGCACCAAATTTTGGAATATATATATATATATATATGTATATTGGAATATATATGTATATATATTCCAGCTTTATTTGATAAAATTGAGGTGTAAGATTGTCTCTGTACACATGTACACATGTTGATTTGATACTTTTTTTTTGCGAAATGATTAACATCTTCATTTATTTTTGTGGGGAGCAGCTTTCATGTATGTAATATAGTATTGTTAATTTTAATCACCATTTTGTATCTTAGATTCCCTAGAGCTTATTCATCCTTTAACTAGAGTTTTGTACTCTTTGACCAACATCTCCCCAGACCTGACCCCGCCCCTCCTCTACTCTCTGTTTCTCTGAAATAGGCTATTTTAGATTCTAGTTATAAGTAATATCATAAAGTATTTGTCTAATCTGTCTGACTTAATATTACACTTGGTATATTAGAAAGATTTCCTCTTTCTCATGGTTGAATAATATTCACATATATATTTATATACATATATGCTTCTCTTTATATACATATATGCATATATACATGTTCTAGCATTAGAAGCTAATAGGATCCTTTCAAAGTAAATATTAGGGTAAGTCTGATCAGTGTGACTGGACAGAGTTTTAGTGTCACACTGAGAAAAAAGGGGAAAAAGAAGTAATCAAACCACCATATATATTATATGTATGTATATACAACTATTATATATTTAAATACATATGTATATTTATAATATATATCCTGAGATTTTGTTTTCACTTCCTTTGCATATATATCCAGAAGTGGTGTTGATGTTTGGGGCCACTATTTAGTTCCCATCTTGTCTTTGGGGGTCCCCCAGCAGCATCCCACAGCATGGTCTAAGGAAGAGTGTGTTCATGCCCCCACTGGCTCTGTCCTCCCTGCACAGCAGTACCAGCTATGCCTCCTTTGTTCTGGTACCAAGTGCTGCATTTTTTTGGTAAACTGGAGGACCATGAATCTGAGCCTATTTTTGACAGTGTCAAAGGCTAAATTCTCTCTGCTAAATACTTTATTTCAGGCTAATTCATATATCTAACTTTTGGATTTCCAGTTCACTTCTGTTTAACCATGATTTTCTCTCTCCTGACTTCTGCTTGCTGCTCATTCTGTGGCCTTTCCCATTTGCTGCTGGCAGATCTTCATGTTTACATTCATTTCACATACGGACATGTCTTTCTTCCTGAAATTTGCAAGCTTTGCTTTTCACCAGATTTTTAAAAAACATCTTTCTTGGTGTCTATCTTACTCTGAGAGGAGTGTCTATTTGGATTTTAGCCTCAGTTGTACCTTTTTTCTGCTTCCTATAGAAGTAACCATGAAAGAGAGCAGAAGGTGTCAGGTAAAAGGTTAACAGAATTCTTTAAAGATTAATTAGCTGTTTTATGCCAGTTGTATTTATTCAGGAACCATTTAAATTTTGAGCCCTGATTTTCTCTCCTAGTAAAACATGTTTTGATTACATGTAGTGCTGTTCTGCTATTCCATTATAGATTAAAACATGATCTGGCAACCGTATACTATTTTGATGTGTATATTCACCCCCGCCCCCCCACTTTGTAAATTTCAGAGTTATATGAAACTGAAGCCAAAAAGAATATTAACCTTAATTTTAACCATCTGTCTTAGGATTAGAAATTAAAAAGAAATACTGCACAATGACTCAGTAATAAATGTTAACAAAATTTAATCCGAAAGATGATTCATATGCTTCGCAAACTCTTCCTATTCAGTGCCACCATTACTGCCCTGGTCCCGGGGTTTTAGTTCACTTCTCCCTCTCCTTCACATCTTGTATCCAGTCATTCATACGTATTCTTCCTTTATCTGAAGAGAAGAGAAAGGAAATTTGGATTTGTCCCTGGATCTCACATTCAGCTGCTACCTCTCTGAGCCAAGTCCTTATCAAGTCCCATATGAAAAGCTGTAGCAGCCTCTTAACTGGTCTCCTCACTTTCAGTTGAAACCACAGACTGCTGCCAGATTCATCATTGCTTTCATCATCTCTCTCCCCTGATTAAGAGCCTATAATATATCCTTATTTCTGATTATTTCAAGTCTGGGCTCCTTAGGCTGCTAACAATGAGCATTGCTCAGTAAATCACATTCTTGCATTTTCTCTCATAGAGCATTCAGCTACACATGCACTTCTTCAGCAAGTTGGTTTTCTTCATAGTTTCTTCTCTCTTTCACTCATATAATTCCATCTTTATGTCTTTGCTTGTGCAGAGCCGTCCCTGGGGAACCTCCTGTCTTACAATCCCCAGGATGCCTTTCCTTCAGTGGCCTGAAGACTTTCTACTCTCCCTCCAACCCACAGAGATCTGTCTTTGTCTTTTATATGTAACATTTCTGACTATCATCTGCATTTACCAAATTACCTCAAGCAAATCATAGATCGTTTTAAGGTTGTTATGTTATTATTCTACTTAAATACATCTCTCCTCAACTAGTCTATTTTATCTGCTTTCTGCTCCTATCTGGATGTAATTTGGAATTTAATTTTATTAAAGAAATCAAGGAAATGAGAACCATGTAAGATTAAATACATTTATATGATGCATTTTGCTTTATTGCCTTCATACTTGGTCATGGAGTGGGATTAGTGTTTGAATGTTTTTATTTTATCAATAAAATTTCACACTGTTCTAATATTAACCTTTGTTTCTCATCTTTATGGCCTAGTAATTCCCACTAATTACTTAGTGAAATAAAATTTGAGGTGCAAATCACAGACCAAGCCTAGGGTAAATGAGACTAAACCAAGAAAGCAGAGGAAAAAGTCAAAAATGTCCTGACTCTCATTGATGGCCTGCCCTTGTTGGACTTAATTCACCACAAATTTGAAAATATTCAAATTCACTCCTTTAGAACAAGTTCTTTCTGTCAGTTTTGTTGTTTTTTCTAATGTGTTCCCTCCCTGACTGAGAGATTGATAATTGATCCATGTGGGCTTTTCCCATGATATGGATATAATATCATGTATCTTAAGATACATGATGAAATATTGTGTATAGACAAACACAAATATTTAAGTTAAGCCTAAGACAAGCTAAAAAAGAGAGATGACTAGTAAAGATGACTCACTTAAAACTTTGGCTTTCAGAATCCATTTGTCTTATCAAGAAATTAGACCTTGAAATTCAGAAGTTCAAGTTAGCTGCTGAAGATTCTAAGTTTGGACTGATATTGTGGTTGGTAGATATTGTATCCCCAGGAGTGCTGAAAAAGGATGCTGAAGGGGTTCGAACTTTCTGGCAGTTTCATCTTCTTGTGCTCTAATCGGGTCGGGAACCGACTGCCTTTTCATCTTCTTTGTCTGCTTAGGTTGGCTCATGAGCTTTGTGAACCCCAGGTACCTAAAACTCGGCAACCATACTCCTTCATGTGGCAGACAGCTGGAAGTCAGGGCGCTCTCTGCAGAACATAAAGCAGTGTAGCAGGGATGGAGTAGTCGTGTTAGCCCTCAATTCTTTTCCGAGGCAACATTCGCTTTCCTTGCAGTTATTGGAGCCATATGATGAGTTCTGGTCAATGGAATGTGGGTAAAAACGATGTTCTCTGCTTCCAGGCCTGGCCCCCAACATCTCTGAGGAGGTCTTTGGCTTGATCTTTCTAGTTTCATGCTGACTAGAAGTTGAAAAAAATCAGTGCAGGGTTTGAAGGTAGAGTCTGAGGGAGCCGCAGATGGAAGGAACCGGGTCCTGGAATGGTGTAGAATGGTGTAGAATGCTGTTGTGTAAACTTCTGCTAAACAGTGAAATGGATGCAAAATATACTTGAATTGATTTAAGCCCCTAAGGTTCTGGTGTTTGTTACCATTAATCTGACTAATACGAATAATATCTTTCATTCATCTCAAGATTCAGGACAGTTTTATTTAAAAAGCATTGCTTGTCCAGGAAATGTTTTTAAAAGCTATCAAATTTAATTCAGTCTAACCAATAGTTGATAAATAGTGAATAATGATAATGATAGCAGTAATAGTAATAATGCTAAGACGTATAGAATATAAATTCTATGTAAGAATTGGGAATATAACAGAGAGCAAGGCAGAATATTTTATTGGGGAGGGCAGTTAAAATACACATACAAGTGAGTAAATAGTTTATTTGTGAATGTTACGAAGAAAGTAAAGCACAGTAACAGAAGAGAGAGTAACCGGGGTGGAACCAGCTAGATAGATAGCTGGAGATGGTCTCTCTTTGAGGTTAGTTTAAAACTTGGATAAAAAGAATGTCAGTCAGGTGGCTATCAGGGAAGAGCTGTCTTGCAGAAGGCTAAGAGAGTGCAAAATCCCTGGGGTGGGAACAAGCTTGGTTTACCCAAGAAACAGGACGAGTGTGGCTGAGGCTTAGCGGACAAGGCGGAGAGGGCGCTAGTGTCAGGTCACACATGGCCTTTAGACCAGGATTATAAGTTTGTACTTTATTCAAAAAGCTTTGGCAACAATGCACAGGTTTTAAACAAGGGACCTAATTTGTGGAATTATTTTTTTATTTTAAAGGAAATGTGCAGCGGGAATGAAGGCAAGTAGGAAGGAAGAAAGAGAAAGGAGGAAGAAGCATGTTATTTATTTTTATTTAATTGTTTATCTTGGTCATCCCCCAGGCTCCAGGCCACAAACCTGAGTTCTTGGGATGCATGTGGACTCCACCAAAGGTGGTTGACCCAACCAGTATTCCACCAAGACACACCCATGATTTGTGTTTTACAAAAATTATTGACTTCAGTTTGGAGAATGTATTATAGAGAAACAAATGGGAGGTCAGTCAAAATGCTACACAGTGGTCCTGACAAGAGGTGATGGTAGCTTAAATTAAGATAGAACTGGATAGATATGGAACTGAGCTGCAAAGATGATTTTTCAGATGGATCAAACATGAGGAGATGGGGGGAAAGAGGAATAAAGATTTATTAATTATTCAACAAATACTGGTTTAACACCTACCTTGTGCCAGGTGCTCTCTGAGGCTCTGAAAATAGAGCAGAGAACAAAACAGATGAAGTGCCTGCTCTCCTAGACCTTACACTCTAGTGGAGAGGGACAGAGAGTTATAAGCATGGGAAGCATCAGGTAGTGACAGCAAAGTAGTGGAGAGTATTGTGAGGGTATAGTGACATAGCTGATGAACTTTGGATAAGATAGGAGAGTCTTCTTTGATGGCGTGATATTTGAGCAGAAGTAAGCCATGTTATCTGAGGTGGTGGGGCTCCCGGAAGAGGAAACAGTGAGCACAGAAGCCTTGATGGGAGCACGTGGGATGTGTTGGAGAAGCAGCATGTAGGCACCATGGTGAGCATGGACTGAACAAGAGAGGAAGTGGGAGGAGACGGGGTCATGGAGAGGTAGGCGGGTGGGCAAATCACAGTCTAAGTTCAGGATTTAGATTAATTTTTGTTTTTCTTTCCTCTAGCCATGAGTCTCGAACCCCGATCCTTGAAATTTACATGACCCATGGCTTAGCTGCTGAGCCACAGGATTTAGATTTTCATTTTGAGATGAGAAACCCTTTGGAGATGGATAGAGCAGCAGAAGCAGGCAGACCAGTTAGAAGGCAAGATATGATTGCTTTGCTACTGGTCGAATACTGATGCCTTTACTGAGAAGTAGAAAGAGAGGAAGAAACATGGGGGGAGAAATCAAGTTCTGTTTAGGACAGATTCAGTATGAAATGCCTATTAGGCATATCCAGTAGTATTATTACGTAGCTAGTTGGATATTTGAGTCTAGAACTCATGGAGGGGTCAGGAGCAGCTATAGAAATCAGACAAGGTATTCAATGCCTCCATACCAGATGGGATCACCCAAGAAAGACCACCATCCTGGGGCTCTCCTTTAGAAACAGCACAGAGGGTAAGGAGTGGTCAGTGAATTGGGGATGGAAATAGAAGTTTTGTGTTTACGGAAGCATAGGTAAGAATATGTTTCAAGTTGCAGAGTTCATCTGTGTTGAATGCTGCCAAGAATCAAGGAGGAAGACAGACAAGTGATCATTGGGTTTGACATTGTGAATCACTGGTAACTTTGACAAGGCCAGTTTCAGGGGAATGGGAAGGGTGGAAACCAGGTCAGAGTGAGTACAGGATGAGGAAGTGGACAAGGGGCAACCCCATAGAAATTTTCAGGAAGGACAGCATAGAAATGTGGCAGTACCTTAAGGAGGATGCATTTCTATGGATTAAACTCTTATTTGCTGTTTATCTCACCTGTCCAAGATATTGGATAAAGCATAGCATTGCATGGCTAGACCAACTTGAAAAGGACTGATGGCTTAATGTATTGCTTCTTTCACACATACTTGTGTTTTAAAAGAAGTGTGTCTTTTATGTTGTCAGTAATCTAACACATGTTGGTTACCTAGAATGAAGGACTAGTGTGGCTAAGACTAATACTGTGTGTGTATGTTGAGAGAGAGAGAGAGAGAGAGAGAGAGAATACACACAAAATCTAGTCGGCTGGATATCTTTCTGACAATCTGTTAGGCATCAGGGATTTTTATCTCCAGATGTGTGCCCCATTTTTCTTCTTGATAACCCCTTACTAATGAAGAGCCTGGGATGGGAGTTCCATTTACAAATGGTGAATCATTAGAAACAGATTTGTAGGTGGAGAAAGATCTTCTAGAAGCAGAGCCTCACTTCTGAGGCATGCAGTTCGTTTCCTGCACAAATGGGTCCTGTGAGCAGATGGAGGGAGGGAAGACAACTCATCACACATGTATACTCCCACACCACACTCTGACTACAAACCTTCATCTAAAAGCCTGAGGGCAAAAGGACAAGTACTCCATTTAAAGATCACCTCTCAAGTCCCTGGCCTTACCTCTCTGCTCCTTTCTTAACAGTTATCTGGGAGACTGACAAGCTTCCTGGTCTCTCAGCCCACAGTTATTAAGCTCTCTCTGAGCTTCCTACCTTCCAGCTTATCCTGTATGGAGACAGCCCTCATGGTCTGCTGCCTTCCTTCCCATGCCAGTCAGAGAGAGGATGACTGCTGAGAGGCAGGTAGTTTTCCGAACCCAGAAGTGGAGGCAACTCCTGGATCCCCAAGCGTATGGAAACTGCAGAAGCAGGCTTGATTAGTACACTGGAAAAAAGATTTAGGATTTGCCCATATTCTAGAATGTATTATTATACTTTACCTTTCCAAGTCCTAGTCCCTTATCCCTATCATGTTGACTGGTTATTTTATTCTGTCCAGTCTCCTCCTCCTAAATACCCTTCCTCTGAGCCTCCATGCAACTTTCTTCCTTTCCATCCAACCACCTGAAAATTGGTCATTTGTTATTCATGTTCCTCCTTTGAGATTTTTTTTTTTTGCTATGTATATGTACCACTAATGTTCTTATTTGGTTAAAATTTTGATTTAAGGCACTTACGATTTTCCTGAAATATTTCTTTAACAACAAAATTTTGCTACTGCTTAAATAGACATTCTGGACAAATAAAAAATACACACAGAACACCACATCTTTGTTATCAAATTCTAGTTGCATGCTTATTTACCAAAGACTCTAAGTCTCTTTTTATAAAAAAGAGAAGTGATCAAATACTAGGGTTATTAAATATGCACTAGAACTGAACTGAGACCGTTTTCTTGACACAGTCTAAAGGATTGAAAAAGAAGTACTGTTTTCACTGTGCTGTGAATGTACTAAAAGTAACCAAATTGTGCATTTAAAGTGGTTAAAATGGTCAATTTTATGTTATGTGTATTTTATCTCAATATTAAAAGAGCAGTGGGTTGTGTCCTGGTGGAGTAGCAGTTAGTTCTGTCACCGCTGACTAAGCACAGTCCACATCCATCCCAAGGACCTGGGTCTGGGGAGAACAACCAAGATGTACAGTTGAAATAAAAATAAATGATAATGCGTCTTCCTCTTCTCTCTCCTGCCTGCTTGCCAACTTGCCTTCATTCCTGCCTGCACCTTTCCTTTTACAAAAAACAAAAAGAGATGAAAAAGAATAATTTGGATTCAGTGATTCAACACCATACTATATTACTACTTAAAAATTTTTCCTCCCTCATTTTGGCAAAGACGGAATGCCTTTAAGTCTGAGACCCTGTGGTTCCATCTCCGAGTAGCACTGCTCTCAGAGCATGGTCCTATACTCTAAAGCACTTTTAAACTAAGCCAATGCTTCACTTGAAATTCTTGAATATTGTAAAGTAGGTTATAAAGACAAACACTTTCATAAAAACCTCTCTTTCGTTCTGTTACTTGCACTGTGTTTGAGCTTGAACAACCTACATTTCAGAATTTGCACTTCTGCATAGAAATGGTAATATCCATCTCATTGTGTCATGAAATGATATAACCATGGAACAGTCTAGCAAAATTCCTTTATGGAATAAATGTTAGTTTCCTTCCTTACCCTACATTCAGCTGAAGTATGTTAGGGAGGTAAATCACATTGATGCTTTATGATGATTTGAGGCTGATGTGACGATGATTTTCTAGAAATCCTTATCACCCAGCAATAGTTGCTTATAGTTTCTGGAAAATGGTCGCTGTCAAATGTTTATCCAATACTCCCCAAATCAAGACAACAACAAGAACACAAAAAATAAACAAAACGAAAGAAGAGCAGTAGACTATCCTGAGCTTCATTTTCAGAATCATTGATTGTTGAGATACCATTCACCATTTGCATTAAGAAGCATTAAATAATTGTTTTTACCTCCACTGGGTATCTATTAAATTCTCTTCTAGTGCAGTTATAATTTGCTGGGACTTTGCCAAGTTGGCTTAATTAATTAATCTTCAAGTAAAACCATAGCATGTTTAGAACATTTATGGGATTTCCTCATGAAGCATCATCACTTGTGGTTCACTCTCATTTTGCTGTTTTTGGTCATCATCATTTGTATTGTTGTATTTGGCAGAGATCCTGGAAACACAATTTACTTTATGCTAAAACCATGTCTAAGGAAAGACTGTGACTCCACTGTGGAGTGAAATATGGCATGCACTCCCTTGCATTGTGTTCTCAGTTTTGGATATACATCAAACTAGAAATGATGTATTCTTTCAAACTTTAGAACTTGAGTGTGGGAGGTAGGGAACTTTCAGATGCCATAAACACGCTTTAAAAAGCATTTCAGAATTAGTCTTCTCCAAAAAAGAGAAATACGATTACATTCGCCAACCTTTTTAACCAAAAAAGAAAGATAACATAGGGATGGGAGAAAGAAAGGAACACATTCAATATAGGCTTCTTGCAGCTTTAGAAAAGATGAGCAAGGTATAATTTTGTATGCCTGAGGCACAGTTTGGCGCAGGGAGTAAGTAAAGCCATATGAAGTGTTTTATGATGGGTTTTACAGTTCATTAAACATTCACTTACAAAGAAGATCTTTTAACACTGTAATTCCTGAGGTAGGCATTTTTCTCATCGAAGTCCAAAAGAATGGAATTCTCAAGAATGAAAATCGATGTTGGGAAAATTAAATAATGTTGGAGTTTCCTCTTCTAGGTTTTTAAATTATATTTTGTGTGGCAAATTTCTTTCTCCTCCTCCTCCTCCTCCCTCTTCTCTTTTATCTGAAGAGCAAGAACCACTTTATGTATCTCATTTAGTTTCATCTTGGTTGTTCCCCCAGGCCCCAGACACGAAATGGGGACTTTGGGATGTATGTGGACTGCGGCCAACCGCTCCTCCACCAGGGTGCACCTTGGGTAAAATTCTTTAAGGAGCATCCATTGTAAATCTTTCACTCCTGTTCTTTGAGATAACAATTCACACATTTTTTTGAAAAAAAAATTAAGCACCTACATCTTAACAATGTAGATCTATACACGTCTAGGGATGATGTAAAGTGTCTGCATTGACTCCCCATTATTGATCTATATCCCAGGTTTGCTCTGCATGTGTAGACAGTCCAACTGTCTGTGGGTTTGTATCAGTAACCTAAACTGATTCCAAGTATGGGAAGTTTGGTTTCCTCAAAGGGGCTCGGCTACAGATTATGGTTCCCCAGAATAATACCAACTAGAGGAATCCAAAATGATATTTTTTGAAAGCAATTATTCTAAAATGACTCCTCATAAGATTCCTTATCTCCAGAACAGCTCTGAGTTTTAATCCCTTGTGAGTGTTGTGAAATCATCAAGTTAGATAAACAAGTAATCATCTCTCCAGGTTTGGGGGTCACCTTGTTGAGAGGGCTGAAACAGTAGCTCACTACGAGCTCTGGGGTGTCACTCTTTCCTCCCTGTGTGCACGAGCACATGTGTTAGACGAACACTGCTCACTTACTTTAAATGCAGAACGTCTGTGCAGACTCAGTAGACCCCAGGCTCTCGGCTAAAGCAGAACAAAGCGCTACCAGCAATTGGTGACACAGCGGCTTGCTTCCTCCTCCTTTGCTTGGCAGTGCAGGTTTTAAAAAAAAAAAGCGCTGCTTCTTGTGAGATTGTACCTCTGAGAGAAGACACACACCAGCTACTAACCCAGGGCCAGGTCCTGATCTCTACTCTCCAGCCAGAGGCACAATGACTTCCCCCATATCTTTGTAAAGTGTCTGGTACCCTACTTCCTCCCATCTTATGCCAAAAAGTCTTGACCAGTCAGTCCCTCAACCTCTCAGGTAGGCTCCAGGGAAGAGGCTGAGTTTGTCTGTGGCGTGCTCTCTGTTTCCTGTGTCCATTGGTGGCTTTTGGCTACTTTCTCTTCATCCTCAGTCTCTCTCTCTGTTTTTTTTGTTCTTAGTTCTTTCATCCCCATGCCCCCAGCCCTCTCTAGAAATAGACTCTTTGGCAAAGGCTCTGGTAATCACATTTGTACTGAGGTGTAAATGGCTGATAAATCTGTGCTTTTTCTCCCAGGAGTATTTGCACTGGAGCAAGGATATGGATTTCTAAGGGTGGAATTTCAGATCAGCAGTTCAGGTGAGAGGAGGGGTTAAGGGTGAGGAGTCTTCCTGAAGCCCCCTTGGCCTGTTCCTGATGACAACCCTGCTCCAAGGTAGTCAGCAGCTGTAATGGGAGGCCCAGCTGCTGGCCCGGAGAGGGGTTGGTCCCATGGCCGGGAGTCTGGCCTTGCTCCATGACTAGAGTTTGGAATCATGAGGCCCTGTCTGAAAATCTTGAGCAAGAGTTTTGCTTATCCCAGAGGAATGTTTGGAAACACTATGAATATTACATTTGTGGTGAATGTTTCATTGTTGTACTGTTTTCTTCAGCTGATGTGATAGACACTTCTTAGTTTTAAGGGTTCTCGAACTTGCCCTTTTGTGAAATATCCACAGTTCCCACATATAGGTTAGCTCCTGCTGACAGAAATGGTTTTGTCTCATCATTCTTCAGCTTGTCTAAATCAGAAGTTTTTTCGATATTCAAATACTGACATCTGAGTAAATGAAAAATTGCTAAGTCCCAGTGAAATTCCTCCGGGCTTGGAGCATACATTCACGAGCATATCACTGAGAATGGATCGCTGCACTCATGTCAGGATGGGGAGCACCGGCTCCCATGGGACAGCTGGCCGCGTCCCAGGAGCGCTCTTAGTGGACTCACGGGCCAGCCCACTCTGCATGCTATCACATGTGCACGCTCCAAACAACTCGGTGCCGTGGAAAAAACCAAGATAAAAGAACCCCGTTGAGCTCCATATAACTAAAAGCAAAAACTTGATTTTTTTAAACTAAAAACAATTCACGTCTTAGACTAGTTTTGACTTCTGTATTATCCTAATGAATTGAAAATTCACTATGCATTTCCCCTCCTCTGATGTTCACGAGCTGAACAACCCATCAGATCTATGGCATATGACTTGAGTGCTAGTCTGTTTTCTTCATAGCCAGCGCTCCCGAAGGACGATGACGGAATCTTATGTATCTTTTCTTCCCTCCAGAGTCTTATGTACAGAAAGTTCTTGTTAAAAAAAAAAAAATAGTGAGGCGGGAAAATGAAAAGCACAATACTTATTCCTAACCCCCTTTTTATAAGCTAAAGTCCTTCATTTCCTGGCTGTCTTATCTGTAGTACTCTAGACATGCTATGTGCCATACTGGTACTATTTATACTGCAATATGGATGAACTTCAGAAACATGCTGAATGAAAGAAGTCAGTCAAAAATGATCATAGATTGTATGGTTCAATTTTTTAATAATGTCCAAAACAGACAAATCTACAGACAGAAAAGAATCCTTTTTGATGAGGGGGGCAGAGAAAATGAGTGGTGACTGCAGTAGGGTATGAAGTTTCTCTTTGGGGTGATGAGAAGTACTCTGAAGTTATAGTATGCCGATGGGTGCATAACTGTAAATATACACTGAATGGTGCACTTTGAATGCTATGGTATGAAAATTACAAATCAATAAAGCTGCTAAAATGAGTGAGTAAGATGAAGAGAAAAGGAGAGGTCTTAACTGGGGCTCTTCTCTTTATATAAATGTGGGAAAGAGGAAGAATGAGTTATTAGAATTTTGCGGACACCATAAGAAACAGGTGATATTTTGGGGAGACGAAAAAGAAATTGAGGCAAGTGGAAGAAAGACAAAAATTGAAGCTGAAAAACTTGGGATGGAAATGCCCTCATGTGAGCTCCAGAGACTGAACTTGTGTTAAGTCTGTTATCTTGAAATGTGGTGAGACCCGTGGCTTCTAACCAATAGAATATGGCAAAGGTGATGGAATGTCATGCCCACAATTATGTTTTGCTCTATCTGACTCCATGTTAATGGACTGAAAGGAGAGTTTCTATGCTGACCGTGGAGAGACAAGCTGCTCTGAAGTGGGTTTTCCATACACAGAGCCACAAGGCTGATAATTTCAGGGACTTCTAGGACCTGGGGGCAGCCTCCAGCTAACAGTGAGTAAGAAGCCAGGGGCCCTCCAACCTGCAGCCACAAGGAACTCAGCAGGGTTCAGCTCTGTTGGTTATCATGGGACTCAGTGAGTTTTAAAATTTTGTAGGTAGCCCCTAACTCAAAGATACACGTAATTCCACTTAGAGACTTCAGGGATTGTGATTTTTATAACAAAGCAGTGAGACTGGGTTCGCAGTTCTCACTTCCTGGCTCAGGGGTGGAATGCATGGACAACGCAAGTGAGCACTTCCATTGTCCAGTTTCTACAGGCCAGGATCCGAGACAGACTCGATTACAAAATCTCAGTCTGGCTGGAGTTGTTTGAGAGGCAGGGATCAACTGGTTTCTTTCTCCAGCTGAAAGAAGGACAACAAGCTAATGGGATGAAGTTGTGCCAGGGCTGTGCACGCTGAGTTTGTGCCAGTTTGTATCCTGGCTTGACTCTTTGGGAATCCCAAGGCCTCTCTCTACAGTATTTCCTACCACCAAGTATTACCGTGGCACCAGATTGAACTCCAGTAGACTCAGTGGCTGCCAGATGAATACAACTTTGTGCAACAACGAAGTTACCAGTCCAGGACTGAGTGGCCAGTCTAACTACAGCACTTTTGTAATATGAGCCGTGGCTGGATCCTGGACAGTGGTGATTATGAGGATGATGATGATGATGATGGTGGTGATGATGAGCATTTGAAGAGTGCTTTGAGGTATTGAGACATTTTCATAAGTGTAAAGAGCGTGGACTTTGACTCCAGATTGTCTAGGTTTTAAATTCCAGGTCTGCTACTTAACTAGCTATGTGACTTTGGGAAAGTTACTTCCCCTGTCTCAATTTCTTCCTCTGTAGAGTGGAGATAGTTATAGTACCTACATAGAGTGTTTCTGTAAGGATTCTACATTGTGTATATGTTTGTGTATATAAACATGTATATGTTAGTAGACGGAGACACACATTATATTTATATATATACACATACATTCTTGTGTCATGTATATGTAGTTACACAATATATAAAGTACTTACTATTCTATTGATTAGAACTATTCGATTGATTACGTGGTAATCAATTGCACTTAAGCACTTACTGTAGCAATGATTGACGGTTCCTTCTCTGATAAATGCCTTAAAGATATGATTTCAATGAATCCTTATAAGAGCTTTGAGAGATATCCTATTTTCCATGTCAGAGACGAGGAAACTGTGACAGAGGTGAAGTGATATGCTGCAGATCACATCTGAAACCAGGATTTAAAACTCAGTTTATCTAATGTCAAAGCTTTATATATGTCAAAGCTTGGCATACGCAAGGGTAAGCGATGCCATCACTCCATTTTGAAGCAAAGGAATATCTATAAATATCAGTGTCTTTATTTCTCCAAGAGATTCTTAATTTATATACCAGAAGAGAAATTCAGCTACCAAGTTCTCTGCAAACCATACGAATATCTGTTTTGTTTTAGCATAAAATGATGTGTCTACTCAGGTAGAAACCAGAGCAGTACACAGGATGCCTAAAACTCATGCCACTGGCTAAATGGATTTTACAAGACACAGAGCAAGAAAGATGAGTCTGCTGGGGAGGGAGGGTTTATCTAAGTGAAAACCCACTCGCTTTTCTCTCCAATAATTCACATGCACCATCCAGGAATAGCAGACATTTTATCAGGTTGCAACCGAAAAGGAACAAGGAATCCAAATGAGGGAAATACTTTCCCACCCTACTGAACTTAATTATCCAGAGGGTGTCATTTGGTGCCGTAGTATTTAATTCATGCAGAAGACAGATTGATACCTACAGTGCCAGGCACAGTATTAGGTGGGAGGGATCAAGATAAGCATCCCAGAGTTCCACAAGTAAAGACAGCATGGCTTCTGGAGGGGCCATGGGTGTGGAGCATATTGTCTTGGAGTGTGAGGGAAGGGAAGTGTCTCTGCTGACAGAGTCCCCAAAACTTCATGCTAGAAGTGAGCTGGGCCCCTGGAAGGGTGGAGGCTCACCAGGCAGAGTAGGATAGAAGCCTTCCAGGTAAGAGAAACTGTATTTTCAAGGCATGGAGCTATGAAACAGGCTGCATGCTTAGACGATGATAATAAGTTTGGTCTGGCTGGAGAAAGGGTGAAGAGATATGCAGGAGGGAGTGGAGGAGGAGGCAGAGCATCCAGTTGATAAGGTCCACAGGGGACAGACTGCTAAAGGCCTAGTATTCTTTTCCAGTACTGTGGACTGCAGATTTTGGAAATGGTACAATCAATAGACAGGGACATAACTATGTCCATGTTTGTGCTTGTAAAGACTGGAAGTGGGCAAGACTGGGAGAAAAGCAACTGTAAAGGAGGGAATTGCAATAATGAAGAGATGATGAAAGAATCAAAGAAGGAGTAGCGGAATGGGGAGGAGTGAGAAGAGGGGAGAGAGGTTGCTATGCTGAATTAGCAGGGATTGCTGTTATGGCAGATGAGAAAGTTGAGGAGGGAAAGTGTTAAGGGAGACTGAGAGCGCTACTTGGAAAAGCAGACATTTTGGCAGCAAAAAAAAATGAGGTAGTGGACCACCCTGATAAAGTGGCGGTTAGGTCACAATCACCTCCAAAGGAGCACAGGCCTCATACCCTTGGGTCTGAGTCCCAGGCCTGGGGTGGGGGACAACCAGTATGGACAACCAAATATAAATAAAAACAAATGCTTCTTCCTTCTCTCTCTTCCTGCCTGTCTGCTAACTGCCTTAATTTCTGTCTTTATCTTTGCTTTAAGAAAAAATAAAGTAGTGAGTTTGGGATAACCGTTGGGGGATTGAGCTACTCTGCAGGGTATGCAATTTAGTTGTGTGCTTTAGGTGATCGGCAAGCCATAAATCATTATTGTGTTGGCTGGATTCTAGTCTGGGGAGCCAGGGCAGGATTGGAAATGTGGCATGGAGTCCAGGAGGAAGCTGAGGAAAGACTCAGAATTGGGATCGCTAGATACGAATTGTAGCTCAAGCTGTAGGTAAAGCTTGACGGGGCAGTGAAAGGGAGTGAACTGCACGTGGACTAGGGAGGAGCACCCCCACAGTGGAGGGACAGGAGTTGGCGGGAGAGGATCTGGTGGGTAACAGGCAGGCACCAACACAGGAGAAACAAGTCACTGGAAGTCAAGAGAACAGAGAGATTCAACAAGAGAGTGGTGGTAGCATTAGCTGCCACGAGGCAGCCACCTTGGGGAGACCTGAAAATTGGATTTGGGTTAGCTCATCAGGAATCCTTGGAGAAATCAGCACAGCACCTATCATTTTGGTCTCCACGTAATAGGTGAAGCTGTAGATGGGAGGCTGTTAGGATGAAAGGACATCATTTATGTAAGAGTGTGATTCAGGGGTGGGAGTCAATGTTACTACATGCAAGTCACGGGCTCACTTTTCAACCTCCGGTCACCAAATCCTGGAGTCTAGGGAAGGATTGTGTGTACTCTGACATTGTTTCTAGCATTGATGCGGATGACTTGTGGAACCATATGGGAGAGCAGAATTTTAAAGCAATGGAAAGCAGTGTCTGGCGAAAAGAAGACAAAATCTTCTCAACTGTGAGGAACAGCACACTGGGAAGGTCAGAGGCAGGTGGGAGGAGAGGGGAAGGGTTTGCTTGTCCACAGCGAGTATCCAATGTGAGGCATAAAGGCACTGAAAATTCATGACTAATTCCCTGGATCTGACCCGAAAGGCCAGTGGGAGCCATAGTAGGTTTCTGAGAAACAGAGTGACATTATCAAAACAGCATAGCATATACAGCATCAGGGTACAAGGTCGGAATTTAGAAAGGATCCCTGTGTTGTAAGCTTGTTCGGTCCAACTCAGTCTGAATTGGGAATGACTGTTCTAGTCACAACCAACCCCAGAAGTGCTTTGATGGGGGTGGCTGACACACACTCAATTGCACATGCAAATCTAGTAATTAAGCCTGAAAAATTAGAGGTCAGCTGGAGGCCAGCGGAAGATTTGGCTTCTCTGCTTCCAGATTTTGAAATAGCAGATTATGCACAACTCACTGTCTTCCGCCAAGGCCTTGTTACGCATACTTGCCAGGATCTCATTTTACAATTTCCATTCTTTTAAAGAGAAATCCCCACACAATAGTGATTCTGGCCAACTAAGTGCTTTCCCCTAAAGTAAGGGTTGTCATAGCCCCCTCCCCCTCGCCAGACCAGCTCCCGGAACCTGCTGGCCTCCTGGACCCCTGCTGTCTCCGGGCCACAGAGGAAAATGCTCAGGCAACCCCAGGAATTTCTTAGGAGAAACATTTTGGGAAAGGAGGATATAAGAGTCCTGAATATAATATGGCACAACAATCTTAACTATCCCAGACAGGAAAAGTTTTTTGTCAAAGCCTCTGACAGTTTAAACTTTAAAGCTTCAGCAAAACTTTTAAACTTTTAAACTTTGAACCTGCTTGAACCTCTCATGATTTATGAATTATTAAATGTACCGCTGAAAATCTCGGACTTTCTCTTTAACTGGTGAAGCTTTCTGCTTAAAAGCAACTGAGATGAGGGTGACATGGGGAAAGAAGAGGGAGGAGAGGGCCCTGGGGTGTGTATGGGGGTGTGAAATCCAAATCTAGTTAATACTTAGGAGATAAAAGGCCCGAACTGAGGCAATCAATATGAAAAGGAGGAAACAGATCAAAAAGTAAAATGTAGACTGTCTGAAATTAGTTATGAAAGTATATATAAATAAGGGCTAAGTTTATATATCTGTATCTATATGTATGTATGTATATACATACATATAGATACAGATATTTTATATATTGGTGGTAAAATATATATATATAACATAAAAGTTACTAATTTAACCATTTCTAAGTGTACAATTTAGTGACGTTAAGTACATTCACAGTCTTGTGGGAAAATCATCGGCATCCTTCTCCAGAATGTTTTTCATTGTTCCAAATTGAAGCTCAGTTACCATAAAACACTCACTCCCCATCCCTTTCAGCATCCCTTGTACCTCCATTCTATAAATTTGATTCTTCCAGGCACTTCTTATAAGTGGAATGCGTATACACACATATCTATACATACATATACATATATACATACATAAACAAATATTGTATAATTCTATTTATGTGAGATACTTGGAGTGGACAATTTTTTTTTCTATATTCTTAATGTAGCAAGAAGCATGAAGAGGGTTTTAGACAAGGAAAAATCCTGAAGTTTTCTTTCCATGCACTTCAGACAGCATTGAAAGACAAAGCGAATAGTTAGTATAGGACACTGGCTATAATTTATGCTTCCCAGAGGGCAAAATTCACTTCAGTCCTCAGGAGCTCCCAATCCCTGTCAAAGAGTTGAGGCTGACTTGCACCCTGCCTGTATGGGGGACTCCCAAGTGGGTGGGGGAAGGGGCACTCCAGTGCAAAGGACTCTGGTTGCACAGGGGTGGCCGGATGGGTAAAGGAGGAGCCCAGAGAGCTTAATGCCCCACTTCATGCCCTTTGCCTGGAAAGGAGGTACCTGTGGGACCAGATCCCTCCTTCAGTTTCTCCACAGCCTCCAGCAGGAAGATTCTCACTGGTGTCTGTTAGTGTTTTCAAGGCAGTAATAACCGGCTCATGGAAAATCCCTTCACCTCATGGCATCAAGTCCAAACTCTGTATCCCTCTTAGCTGTCTGCAGGTGAGCAAAGCAAATTTAGGAATTACCTAACAAGTTTCCACCAGGCATATCTTATATCCCTCTGACCTGGGTTAGGGTGTAACAGCAGCCCAAGAGTCACTGACAAATTAGCAGGGATTTGTTCCTTTAATCACACCCACTCTTATCAAAATGGAGCCAAGCTCTCAAAAGGTGGGGGAAATAGGAAAGGCCCAGCACCTGAGGGAAGGTGGGGCTGTTTCAATGGGTGGGTCCCACCACGTGGACAAAAGGTCACTAGATCTTTGGGAGGGAGGAGGATAGAGGGAGGGACCCCAAAAGGGGAAGGGTGGAGCAGTTGCTGCAGACTGCTCCTGTCACTTTTGTCCCTCACTTTACTCCAGAGAAAGCTTGTTCTCATGCCATTGCTTTGGGGAGAGTGAACAAATGTGCCCAGACACTGCTTAAATTATAAATTCTTTCACCCAGTTCCCAGTGAGTAGGTAACTGAATTTCTATGACAGCCACCCTGTCTGTACTGGGATGTGGCAATCACCAGAAAGGCAGAACTGGGCTGGGGTGCGGCTCCTGCTGCTCTGAGCCAGTTATCAGAGGGCAAAGTCCGCCTGGCAGCAGGTGGGGTTGGTGCAAGGCCCAGAGGACTCCACTAGAGCGGTGTGAGTGCCTTCTGCTCAGGGCAGGGCAGGGAGGGGCAGGGTGAGAGCAGGGCTGCCCTGGCTGGGAACCCCTGTGGCCCAAGGATGGATGATCATGAGCAGCTGGCTCCTCCTACTCCTGACAACTTCATGGACTCACCATCTCACAGGGAGAATTTTCCACTTTGTCCTCTGGAGGTGGCTTTCCTAAGTCTAAGGGACATTTTGTTCCATGGTGGAACTCCCAGGGAACTTTGTGCCAAAAACAGCACCTGAGTTCTTGGGTTTACTGGGGAGCTCTAATGAAATGTCCCAGAAGTGTGTCTTGCAGGGTGTTGCTTCACTCTGTCCCCACCCAAGGAAAGAAGTACCTATGGTTCACCAGAGAGAGCTATGGCTCCTCCCCTGCTCTGATCACAGCTGCAAGGTCACAGGAGATGAGAGAAGAATGACACAAAAAAATGGGCATCCTCTCCTCAGAAGCAGAATGGAAGTTAAGCAGCCTGAACATTTAAATATGGATGCTGGGCTCTAATTTAATGTTAACAGGGACAAGTGTCTGGATATCTGAACTACAAGAAAGAGGAAAGGTAGTTTTGAAGTCAGTAAAGGGGAAGGTTTGGAAGAGGGAACCATCCCATCACGTATTGCCTGTGTTGTATATACTAAACTCAGACTCCATGTTTTATTTAAAACTTCTGTTTCATCTTGAAGGAAATACAGAGCCCAACTACCTGGGTGTAAATTCTGGATCCATCATTCACTTCCTATGTGACCTCAGGCAACTGTCTTAAATACTTGCTGGTTCAATTTCTTTGATTATTAAATGGAAAAATTAGTAATACTTAGTTCACATGGTTGGTATGAGGATTGATTGAGAGAATATTTATAAATCTCTTAGAGCAGTGCCTGACACAGAATAAATGCTATTTAAGTGTTGTATAAATCTCTATCAGTGTGGATTAAGAAGCATAATCAGAGAGGTTAAGTAATTTGTCAGATATTGTTGAAGTTTGAGCCTAGGCCTGTTTGACACTTTTAGTCACATTAGCTAACAGGGTGAAATGTTTTCAGGGATGGGATTCTTTCCCTGAGATGGTGATTAAAGATAATAATGATGATAAATATATGAGGAGTTAAAACTGACTGAATGCTCATCTTGTGCTAGATGCTTCATGTGCATTGATTTATTTCTTATAATAGTCCTTTGGTTTATATATCATCATCTCCCTGTACTGGGTTGAGTAGTGTCCCTCTAAAATTATTGTCTACCCAGAACCTTAAAATGTGACTTTTTTTTTATTAACAAAAGGATGTTTGCAGAAGAAATTAGTTAAGATGAACTCATACTGGATCAGGGTGATCCCTGAATCCAGTGGCTTGTATCCTTATCAGAAGGTCATGAAAAGACAGAAACGCACAGAGAGAATGTCAGGGGTTGCCTGAGACAGAGATTGGAGTGACACAACCACAAGTCAGGGAGTGACAGTAGTCACCAGAAGCTAGAAGAAGCAGGGGATGAGCCTCGCAAGAGCCTCCAGAGGGAACATGGCCCAGTGGACACCTTCTAGTCTCCAGAATTTCTAGCCTCCAAAATTGTCTTGAGACACTCAGTGTGGTCCTTCATTATGGTAACCCGAGGGAACTAAAGCCCTCCCCGCAGACATATGAGAAGTTGAGGTTCAGGAAGGCTAAAGGATATGCCTCAGGTCAGCCTGTTAGTGATGGCAAACCTGGGAACTGAACTCAGGTCTGACTCTCAACGCTGTGCTCTGGCATCTTCTAGTAAGTGCTGGAATTGCCAAAGTGTCTGGGTCAGCTTTAGGTCCAGGGTCACACAAACACTTGAACCAGGACAGACAGACCCAGTCTCTGGCACTTGGCCCTTGGCATAGACATTGTGAACGCCACATACCGCTGGAGGAAAAAATCCACTAACACCTTTGGAGAGAATGTCTTAGTTAAATGTGTATTAGAAGGTTTTCCTAAAGTACAAGAGATATAGACATTTCAGAATAATAAATGTTTTGGCTGCTGGCAGATTAATTTATTTTATACTCTCCAGGGTACAGAATCAAATTCGCAATCATTCTTGGCTCATGACACGTTATCACCTCTGGTTCATGCACACTTTACTACTTACGTCTTCCCTCTGTAACAGACACCCATGAAGCTAACAATCAATCCCAGAACTAGAATATTGATGATAACTCACAACATTTATTTTCTCTTGCCTGTACCCCTTCCCTCTCTCTTTGTATGTAACCACAGTCTTGAATTTTATCTTTATTATTATTTTGTGAGAGAAATACTTTCATCAGCTGTGCATGTGCATACTCACGAGTACCTATTAGACAGGACCTTTCTTGACCTTGACTTTCATTCTCCTCATTCTTCACCGCAGGTCAGCTCATCAGGCCTCCTTTCTGCTCTTCAGACATGCCAAACACTTCCACTCTGGATCTTGGTGCTCAGTCTTCCCTGTTCTGAGAAAGCCCTTCTCCTTATAATGGGACTCCCTGTTTCCTTCAGAGTCAGGCCCAAATGTCACCTCTCTCTGACCCTGGCTATTTAGAACAGTACCCCTCATCACACATCATTTTTGCTTTCTTCTTCCTCTTTGTACTTGTCACTAGCTGACATTATGTAGTTATCTGGTTATTGTTCCATCCTCCTACTATAATATAGTATATAGAAAATAAACTTAACAAAGACAGAGATTTACACCCTTTCCCCCCTACTTTTGTTCATTTCTGTAGCCCTCACGCCAGGCATATTGTAAGTGCTCAATATATCAATTCATTTTGTCTAATGAACTAGCGTCCCTGTGTAGCTCCTATATTCTAGACAATGCACTAGGATACAAGGCTGGATGGAGTCCTGCTCTTGCTTTTCAAGTGTTTATAGTTTAGGGAAAACATTGAGATGTAAATAGTACTTTAGCAATGTGATCATGACATTCGCAAGTTGTTAAGATGAGTTATGGCGGTAACGGAAGGCTTTCTTGAGGAGGTGGCATTGAAGCCAAGCCTTGAAGGATGAGTACACTTATGTCCAGGAAATATGATAGATATAGCCTTATAGGAAGAGGCAATAATGTAGGTACAGACACAGAGATGAAGAGCATGTGCCTATTTCTGCATGGCAGGGCAGAGGGCATGTGGGAGATGAGAGCACTGAGACTGAAAATGAAGGCAGAGGGCAGATCATGACAGGCTGGGTGTGTAACACCCTATGGTCTGGTTCTGCTGCTTAGACCCAGGAAAACATGTGGTATTTGAAGTAGAGGAATAATAGGTTCAAGTTTGCATTTTGGAGTTTATTGTTTGCTTTGGTGTCAAGTTAAATTGGAAAGGGTGGAGGATTTAGTCAGGGACAGTGGTGGGAGACTGTCTCAGGCAATATCCAGGCAAGAATTAACGCTAATCCCCAGGAGGCAGGTGAGGGGCTATGGATTGTGATGGACTTTGATGTGCATGGTGGGTATTTGGGGGTGCTCCCAAATTTAGTTGTAGATGCCCCGAGTTTTGGGACTCAGCTTCACTGTTCTTTGGTCAGAGCTTGCATGTGTGGCATTCATAAATGCTGTTCAGCTAAGAGGCCTTTAAAATTACAGCTTCATTTTTATTAGAAAACTTCCAAGCACATTATTATTACTACTTGCATGAGTGATACAAAGTTACATATTAAAATTTAGGCTTTGAATCCATTTGGACAGACAGCTGTGTGACCTTGGGCTTTCTCCTTAACCTCCCAGAGCTTCATTTATACAGAGGGTGGGACTATACCAACACCCAGTTTTCCTTCCTAGAAAGGCACGACTCCTCACAGTTTAGGATGCCACTGCTTCCTCAGGTGGTAGAGGTAAGACGGCCAGGGTTTGCTGTCATTTTCTTCTCCTTTGAATTAAGACTTGCAGAAGTCTTGGAGTCTATCCAACCTCAGCTTATTCATTCTGGTTTGGTACTTGGTGGATTGTGCTCTTGGTGGACCATAGGGCTCTAAGTGCCAGCCACCTGCTGCTCCATCCCTGGGCTGCCTCACTCTCTTGCTCGTCTTCCCTGGCCCCACCAGCAGGCCCAGAGGCAGACTTCATTATTGGAAGTGAAGGCATAACTTGCAGAGAAATGAGGCCAATTGTGAAACATAACTGAGCAGAGTACTGTGGAAAGGGAGGCCACATGCCAGATGAAATTTCTTAGTTGAGTCATTAGGTCATTTGATAGCTCATTTGGCTCTCAGGTGTCCTTGTTATTTGTATGATCACACTTCTCTTTAGAAGGGACCCAAACAAAGACTTAATCCAGCGGCATTTTCACACACAGAGAAGGTTTTGTTCCAAGGTCTTCTACATGCAAATAATAATTTTGAAGCAGTTAAACAAATCTCCTTGTAACCCACTGAGGCCCATACCTGTCTCTGCATTTTGCAAAGTGGGCAGGAGCCCAGGTGACACCCAAAGGAAGTACTTGGGGGAAGATTCCTGTTAGGCTTTCCTGCCAGGTGAATGACACCTGAGTGTTACCTCTCTAAGGAGGTGATTGAGAGAAGAGGGATGAAGTTGGGAAATGGAGGGAGTTAGGGAAAGAGGGACTTCATTCAATATTGTCACTTTCTGTGAGAGGGGAGGAAGCAGGAAACTGCATCCTCAGCTGATTCACAGAGACAGCTGACTGTCCAGTACTTTGCCTCCTGATCGCTGACAATCTGCTCCAGGAGTCAATATAGAGAAGGAAACAAAAATGGAAAGGAAACTTCTAAGTAATTCCAGTAAGTTGCTTCTCTAGCCAGAGACTAGCCTAGAGCCAGCATATTTCAAAGACTGTCCAGTTGCCTGTCAGCTGCAGAACTTCTCTTGGTCTGCAGTAAAACATTGCATAGAAGGATAAGGCGAAAGCGTTGAAGAAGGTGCTAGCCCACAGCCAAGGAAATAAAGGAAAGGGAATGATACTCCGGCAGAGAGACCAGCTTGGGGAGTCGGGGGACCACTTTTGGCCTGAATCTACAAGGTAAAAATGTCATAAGAAGGAAGCAGATGTCCTCTGGCTGAGAGATCAAAGCTATTGGATTTGGAATGTTGTCACGACCCATTTTTAAAAGGTGGCCGTCTACCAAATGCATGCGGGAATGGTGAGTGTTATCTCGAGAAGTACATGGGTGGAGATGGTCAAAATCCTTGAATTATCGCAGCTTTGATTCTTTTTCCTGGGAGATCAATAATGGGTAGGGCCAGGTTCAAGGCCACAGAGATCTTGGGATCATAGAAAGGTCCCAGAGGGTTCCAAATGGAAACTTGTGGGTTATATTTTAGATGTGTTTAGTGATACTTGGAAGGGTAATGTGTACTCACACTGGTTCTGTACATGCAGAGTCTGCAGATCAAAGGATGGAAGAAGGGGCTTTCTGCCAAAAAAGTAGCCCATAAAATGCTTTATTAAGCAGAGAAATGAGCTTCTGGCAAGAACACACTCTTACACGTGCAGGAAAAGTGATTAAGGTAACGAGGCCAGTAAAAATCTGTAGAAGCCAGAACAGAGGACATTTTTCAACCTAGATGAAAAGAAAGAGTAGTCATTATTGTGACAACCACAATAGGTGACATTTCCAGCAATGAGATATGATGACTTTAGGCCATTTCCTCAGGGAACGTAGGTTGTGGTTTGGGAATTTTTGGCTTTTCAGGGCCTTTCTCTGAGCCCTGGAGCCGATGATGAATTTGGAATGACTGAGGCCTGGTGGCAGCACCATGATTATGGAATAACGCAGAGACCAGTGAAAGGGCTGGGCTTCTGAGGGGGCTTTCCAGCTCTTGCCTGACCTCCTTCTCCTGCTGCCCTCATCTGTTGTGGTTTTTCAGGCAGCCAAAAATAACTTTCTACCGAAGTCTAAGGGATGGATTTCAGGGTATCGCCTGGTTGGGGTCAGGGGAGTTTAACTGATTTCAGCTACATCTGCTCACCTGACTTAGGTGCATCTACATGACAGATGTGCCTGTACCTGTTCAGGGACAGAAGGAGGGGAAGGAGAAAGGGGAACTGACAGTGTAGGGTATGTAAGTATAAGACGAGGTAGCAGGGAGTTGGAGATGCTGATGTGATTTTGAGAAATAAAAGTAAACAGGGGTATATTTAAAATAAAAGAAAGGAAACCTACCTCGCATGACAGCCTAGGTCTTCAGTATGGTTTATGCTGCCTTTATGGTCTGTACCTACCCACCTCCAGCCTCATGCTGCTACCCCACCCTCTTAGGACAAGACTGCCTGCCATTCCCAAGCTGGCAATGGGAGGCAGGCTCTCAGAAGGCTCCGCACTCCCAACTGCTTGTAGTTATGTTCATTTATTTATTCATATGCTAATTCACATTTCTTTTTTACAGTTGATTTTATGGAGAGGATATTGCAATATAACATTAAATAAGTTTAATGTACCTCATAGCAGATCAAGATCTATACACAATATAGAAAGTTCACTGCCATTTCCATTGTTTTCTTCACCTTACAATTAATCCCCTCCATCCTGTTTGACCCCCCCACCCTATCCCTTCCCATCCTTCAACCTTTGATTAGCTGAAAGTCTGTTGTTTGATTTAGTTCATTTTTAAAAGTCTCTTTAAAAAATTTTAAAGTCTATTTTTGTTTAATTTAGTTCATTTGTTTGCTTGCTATCACTAGACACCTCATATAAGTGTTCTCTGGAATCTGTGCTCTTCAAGAATCTCCCCCCTTGAGATGAACTTTTGCCCAGCATCTCGCTTTAAAATAATAGCATATGACAAAGGTAATGGCTATCATTTCTGTCTTGCTAATGAACACTCTTGCCTGACTGGCACACGTCAGTGATGTCAGTGGCCATGTTGGAGAGGACCACTTGGCAAGACACCTTCTGGCCAACAGACAGCTAGGAATAAGGCCCTTAGTCCAACAATCCTTGAAAACTGAAATCTGCCAAAAACCATGTGAGCTTGGAAATGGATCCTTCCTGTGAGCCGTCAGAAGACCCCTTAGCCCCAACCAGCACCTTTATTGCTGCTTGTGAGAGACTCAAAAGGAAAGGACTGAGCTAAGACATGCCTACAGGTGTCCACAGGTGCCCAAGACACTGTGAGATCATAAATGTGAGATTTAAGCCAATACATTTCTGTGTAATTTGTTAGTCAGGAATAGATACTAATACAGAGCCCTTGAAATTTCATGCATCTGTGCCTCTTCCTGAGTCTGGAAAGTTCTCTTCTACCTTCTCCTTGTGGTTCAAACACACTTTCATAAAGGCCTGCCCTGTCTTCCCCCATAAGTCCTACCTTACCATGGAATTGACCTTTTCCTTCTCAGACCTTGTATAGTCTTTCCATAGCATTTAAACCTATAGTGAAACTTGCTGTTCTGTCTATTAATCTCCATAGTGGTCTTCCAACTTCCTGGAAGGGGAAAATGTTTTCACTGTTAGGACTGCAAAATAACCTTCTGAAGCACATGGAATCAACTATGCTCGCTATGAAAGAGACCATCATTCAGTTTGCTTTATTGTAAGGTAAAGATTGCAAGTTTTCATCAGGGTAGAATTAAATACACTTCCTGTGTAAGTGTATGCTTTGCACCCTACATTTGAATTAGTTCACACCTATGTTCACCTGCTTGGTACTATGTATGCACTGTGTTTTTAGATGTCTGGCATTCTGTGTTTAGCACATAGTATGATTCTTAATAAACGATTTATTAGGGGATGAGTGAATAAATAAATACATGAAATGAATGAATGTCTGATAAGGAAAAACGTGGTTCAATCTGGGACATACTGATGCTGGGAAGCAGGAGAAAGGTTCTTTCAGATTTACTGTAGAACAGGTTCAAGGAACATCCTTGGAACTGGTCAGGGCTTGATGTGAGGGTGGAACCAATACAAGAACACCTGGGACACAGAGAGGACCAGGCCCTCTACTCCAAGGGTTAGCAGACCATGGGGGAAAGGCTAGTCAAAGGCTGGAGGTGAGGCGGGGTAGTGGAAAGCAAACAAAGGAGAAAGATAATTCTTGCCCCACAGTTTTGGGGACAGGAAAGACAGAGTGTAAGAGAGGAGGGATGATGGCATACATCTGGAAATGGATTTAATGCTCAAATGCAGGTAGAGCTAATTAAGTCATACAGAATTTTGCTTGGGATACTGTTCAGTGCCACAAGATCTCTCACCCATTGTAAAGATGTTGTGCCCCCTGTTTTTTAAATTCCTTTAACTTTCTATGCCATTATGTATTTGCTTGCTCATTGTTTGGGGGGTGCCTACAACATGGTCAGTTAAATTTGTCACCCAAGGTTTAGCGGAGTGGAAGAAGGCCAGAGTTGGTGTTAAGAATGTGCTGAATAAGAAAGCAATTACACTGCCACCTTGGCATGGTAGTAATACAGGAAAAGAGAAAACAAAGAAGTCAGCACTGGCCGGGTGGTTATTGATTTTCTGGGAGGAGATTCTCCTGTTTTTTCACATTTGGAGAATGGAACTCCTCTGGCAGGAGAGCTTAGTCATTGATGCAGTTGAGCTCTGACTGACCACTTGATGAGCACTGAGTGTTGTGTGGAAATTGGGAGTACTATGACAACACAAGGTTCCTGAACTGAAAGTCTCCCTGGAGGGGAGAGAGTGGTGGGAGAGGTGTGTGTGGTGGTGGTGAGGCGGTTTGTGGGCAGCAATGTGTAAGTTCCAAGTCAGTATGATAAATGATCCCAGAAAGGGAATTGGACATGTGCGTCCATTTAGTCCACCAGGCACTGTCAGGAAAAGCTTCCCAGAGAAGATGGCCCTGGGCTGAGGCTTGAAGAGAAGGAGGAGCTAGGTGACAAAGAGAGGGATGATTGGGGGAGCAGCCATGCAAAGATGTCCATGAGGATTCCAGAGGACTGGGGTGTTTGCAGGGCCAGCTGAAGCCAGCAGGACAGACCCAGGAGAGGTCCTCTGGCACACTTGAGTGTGATCTTTGTTCTGTGTGTGATGGGACCCAGGAAAGGAAGGAAACAATCAGATGGTTATAGGTGCTTTGGAGTAGGATGAGTATGGGAATGTGGGAGAACCTTGAGGAAACTTCTGGGGCTCCAAAGTGTGAAAGGAGGTGAACCCAAACTAGGGATGCTACACAAAAAATAAGATGAATGAGGGAAGATTCTCTTTGGGCTCTGTTGAGTATGTGGAGCGGGAGTATCTACATGTTCCCACTTAAGAAAGGCTGTTACAACAAACTATAACAGGATAGTATATGAAATCAGATATTTATTCCATCAGTGTCAGAGGCTAGGAAATCCAAGATCAAGTTTCGGTAGGGCCTGGTGAGAATTCTTTCCTTGTCTTGGAGGCAGTTACCTTCTCATGGTGTGCTCACAAGGAGACAATGAAAAGTATAAAGAGAAGGAAAGGGAAGGAAGGATGAAGAAAGAGGAGGCTTGGGGAAGAAACAAAGATCTTCTTCTTATAAAACCACTAATCCTATTGGATTTGGACCCCACCCTTATGATCTCATCCAGTCTAATTATCTCTTTAAGGCCCTATTTACAGTCTTTTGGGGAGGAGGTGGTTATGTATTTTGAAGGACACAATCCACTCAATAGCAGGTGTTTCTTTCCAGGCAGTGCACCCAGTTCAGAGATAGCCCAGAGCTCACCTGTTCTCAGACCACACGCCCAGTTAAAGGGCTAGGGCTCCCGTAGGGTCCGAGGAGTGTTGGAGCATCTGACTCTTGATCTCAAATGGCTTTATGTTCCAGGGGTGCTAAATGACATTTCAGAGAATTGACCTTTCAGAGCTGACAGGACCCAGGCACTGCATCAGATGAGATACTTGTCACGAGGTGCAATCACACCTGCCTTGACAGCAACGCTTGTGAAGAATGCGTTGTGTTACTCAAGTCCTTATATGAGGTCACCTCAGTACCTGGGAGAGTACTATTATCTCATAACCAGCCGTGATGGACCAAGTGTATCTTTCTAGGAAGAACCCAAATATCAGCTCCATAAACACTAGGCTGAACACTGGGCCAATAGTGCTGCCCTGGTTCTGCACCAGAGTCTCCCTGTGTGTGGAGTTAACAATGTTCCTCAACTGCCAGCTTTAGCCACAGATAATTCACCATCTTTAGACTCCCCCACCTCCATCACTGTCCTGCATTTGACATGTAGAGGTAGAGCCAGCATCTTAAGTCAGGGAAGGAACAAGGAACAAAGAGCAAGAACAGACAGGCCTCCATGGCCCAGTTAGTCTCCAGGCAGGAAATAAGCCGATCTCAGAAATGTAAATATTTTTTCTATTGAAAAGCAATATAAGGTGTCCCCTGGTGGCCTACTAGTTTAGTACACTGAGATGCAGTCCACGTATATGCCAAGACCCAGGGCTGGGGAAAACAACCTAAATGAATAATAAAATACTTCTTCCTCCTCTCTCTTCCTGCCTGCTTGCCTGTTTGCCTTCATTCATGCCTGCACCTTTCCCTTAAAAAATAAAAATAAAAGCAATATAAGCTTATTATAAAATGTTAGAAAATATGGAAAGGGACTAGAAGAAAAATTGTCCATAATCAAACCATTCAGAGTCACTGCTATCATGATACTATTAGGATTTCCCCCCATACTTTAATTTATTGATATGATCACAGCCAAGAAAGATCTGGGATTTTTTTTTTTTTTGGGGGGGGGTCATCCTATTTGATTAGATTGCATCCAATCAGATAATTTGGGGGACAATTTAATAATTTCCCATCTCAAGATCTTTAAACATATCTTAAAGTCTCTCCAGTGATGAGGACATGGATTCTTGGGAGTCAATATTCTGACACATACAAAGGGCATATGTACAGCTAATTGCAGTTCAGTGTTGCAAGATGTTTAAATAAAGAACCATCCACGGGGCTTTAGAGGACAGTGGCCATTCTGAGTTTGGGTGGGGTGGGGAGGGTGGACAGAAAACAGAGAGAAAATGATCCTTCAGATCAGTTAGCCAGTATTAACCATAAAGCTCTTTGTAGAAGATGAGCAGGTGCTGGACATGGGGCATGGGGTGCAGACATCCATTTCCCTGCTTATACTGACTTAATAGATCTTTTCTTAGCCACGATTACCTTGTGCTTCCTTCATGGGATGCTATTTAGGAGCTGTAGGCAGTATCTTTTGATTCTAAGCCTGAGGAACTGTGCTCTGGTGGAATGACTTCTGACAACTTGATGAGCACTTTTAAAAAATCAGGTGGTCTTTTCAATTTTCTCTTTAACTAGAGCACTTTCTGGATCATCGCAGGAAAGTCTCCTAATTTCCTGATCTTCCAGCCTCTCCAAGTATAAATCTTTCTTAATTATAACATTTATCAATCTGCCTATTATCCATTTATTTTACCAGCATCCAAGTCTTTACTCCAATCACATTTGCTAGCTTACTTGCATCCCAGGAATTTCTAAAAATATATTTCTGAAGCCAAATTTTCATGTTTGCCAACACTTCCTGAACCAGGAGACAAAAATTCCTTATTATAGACAGATCTCGGGAAGGGCCATTTCCTTCCACTCCAGCGTTATTGACCACATCTTCCAAAGGGAGTCTCAGAGAAGCTTATCAATGATCCAGAGTCCCCCACTAATGCCAAACTCAGAAGAGGAGCCAAGCCTCTCCGACTCCAGGCTATGTCTCCTTCACACTCTGCAACACTTACCCACTGTTCCCAATAGGTGCTCCCATGCCAGCATGCACACACACACACACACACACACACACACACACACACACACACACACACCTCTATATAGAAAAATGTAGTAGATAAAATCTCCATAAAGGTTACTAGAAATGCTACAAGACCATAGTTGATTGCATGCCCAGTGGTTGGTACAGCTGAAAATTAGCGAGGAAAAGGCACTGTTCATGGGGACAGTTGGGAAGACTTCATGGAGAAGAGAAGAAAGAAATGTGTGATGAAACAGGAGTTATTGCGTAATTTGGTTTGTGCCATAGACTTGCATGTATCAAGTGCTTTAGCACCAGCTGAGAACTTCAAGAACTTGGGGGCTGCATTGCCTGTATGGTGGGCTCTACCCTTCAGTGGCCATTCAGGACCATATGAGGCCCTTTAGAAAGCCCTACGTGGTTGCCAGATCATCTGAGAATTCCAGTCTTTCAGTAACATTCGGAGTAGCTACCTGTGACAGTAGTGGTCCTGTCCTTTGAACATTGATCACTGGGCCCCTCCTGAGGGTCCTTTCCAGCTCCTTCATGCTGTTTTGTTTTCTTCTGGAGACTGGGGCCCCATACATGACCATGTTGTGAGCAGAACCACCATTTCCTTGCCCAGGTGGTAGGAGTATGCTTCTGTCTTGAGATCACAAAAGAGTTGCTATTTTTAACTCTGCGTGGGCAAGTTTGAGGGAGCAGGGAGAAAATGAATCAACTAAAACTCTCTTCTAGGGCAGCTGCTATCTCGTCCCATGTGGAGCAAAGAGGAGAGAAGGGAGGCAGAGATGTCTCAACCACTCCATGAAACACTGGAGCTGTGAGGTCCTCCCTAGAGCACCTGGCAATTAGGGAGGGTGGGGCTCTATCTCTTTTGATAAGACAGACATTTTTTGCCTGCAACAGGCAAAGAGGAAGGACAAGAAAGGAAAAAATGAGAAATTTATTGTCTTCAGAAAACAGCCCATATTCTCAGCAAGGAGCAGCCTGTGGGCACAGAGCAGGACAGGAGGCTCAGTGGGCAGGGTGAGGGTCCAGCTGCAGATGATGGGAGGAAGCCTAACACAGTAGAGAATGTGGGCACAGGAGGCAAGAGGCAGGCCAGGGTGGTGCAGTATTGAAGACTGAGGGGTGTAGTGCAGGGAGGTGGTGGAGCAGAGAGGTGGGGCAGGGAAGAGACCCCAGGAGGTAGGTATGGTGTGTGGCAGGGGTCAGGGAGCCTGTGGTCTAGCTGATGGAATGAAATAAAGGGCAAGACTCTAGGCCCGTGAGGAAACAGGAGAGCAGGACAGCAAGAAATGAGGCGCAGGTAGGTGATCAAGTGAGAGAGGCAGCCTGACATACACAGGAATGCGTTCTCAGGCATTCTGACTCTTCTTAGCTAGTTAGCCTGTTTCTCCTTTCTGGTGCCCACGCACCTCTTGCAGCGCGAGGGCAGTTGCAGTCAACTGTGCTTACTGGGATTAGTCCTGGAAAGGACATTGTGCTTGGTAGGAAAGTTATGATGTCCACTTTGAGGATGATGTGGACACCCCAAGACATAAGGAGAGCCAGGGGAGGGGGAGCTGTGTGCAGCACAAGGATCTTCTTTCTTGACCCTTCACGTAAAATCACGAAGCTCATGAATAACTTGATATGAAGAACTGTTCTTCGATAGCTGAGATGAGGCTGGTGTCAGGCTGAAGGCAGAGCAGCAGCAGGAGAGCACTCAGCCAAAGTCCCTGACCTCCTAATGGCACTTGTAAGGGGGAGGAGTGAGCCCTGAGCACCCAATCCAGTGTCCAGCATGAAGCTGGCAGTCAATAAATCAGTTATTCCAGGCCTGTAAGGGCTAGGATGGGACCCCGTTCTCTGACTCCGAAGCTCATGCAGGGACTTCCGGCACTCGAATGAAGTAAGGTGCAGATGCTTACCTGTACAGGTGGGACACCTAGTGCTGAGCTCCCCCAAGCCCTGGACTGGGTTTGGGTGGCTGGGGAGGGGCTGGCCGCAGGGCAGGGCTTGACTTGGCTTCTAGAACAGCATCGTGGTCTTTAAATGAAGCTTCTCATTAGTTTTGAATTTGGCTCACATCAAATTGGCAGAAAACTTCTGATTACTCAAAAACGATGTTTGTAACTATAGTATCGCAGCATCAAAACTATGTAGATTTCAGGTAAACATGATTTTAACATACTGAAGCCACTCTAAGGAAATCTAAGGATTTCAATATATGGCTCAGATGTCTTTTGTTTCTCATTCAAGGAACAACAGTGCAAAGTTGTTTTTCCCTCTTGTTGATTAAAAATCCTTGTTTTCAACCTTTAATTTGTGTTGTCTCTTAATGTGGCAGCATCAAGCTGAAATTTGAATCTATGAAAGCTTAGGAAAAAGACCATGAAAGTAACTTTGTACATTGGTAGGTAGCATTAAAACTCTGAAAACTGACCTGTAGAAGCTTAAGATTTCTCTTTGCCTTGAATATTGAAAACTTTTCCTTTGTTAAATGTCTGACATAGAAAATTGGGATTACTTCCACAAGTTTTTCTTTCCTTGAGTATAAATCGGCCCACTCCAAACACAATCTTCTCCCTCCAGGCACGTTTTGAAAGACTGCAGCATTCTTTGGAGATTTGAAATGGAATCACGTGTCCTTTCCCTGACAAACTAAGTTCTGGTGGCAAGTAACTGTCTCAAGCCATCTGATGACAAACGCTCAAAAGCTCCCAGTTTTGAATTCATGGGGTTGGGGTGGTTAGTTAAAATCTCTTACACGGTGACATCTCAGGGCCACCATTTGGTGACAGCATGTTGAACACACAAGAGTTTGTCCCTCAGAGAAGGCGTTTCTGTGGTGAACTTCAGGACCACTGTCTGCCACTGGAGCATTTCCCAGGTGGAACTAGAGATGAGGGCTCTTGTGCGAGTGATTTTTCTGTGAGTGCTCCTAGGAAGACTGGTAGGGGTACAGCATCAGGCCACCAGGGAAAAGGGGCCAAGCATGGAGGGTAAGAAGCAAAGCCCTGAAACAGCACCCTGAGGACAGGAAGGGGCACATCTGAGCTGTCCTGCTCGGGTCACAGCAAGGGGTGTTGACTCTTTTGCAGCTGGCAAAGCAGTGCCTTCCAGGACAGCAAATTCCCAGGAGCTCCCTGCATCTGGCAAAGTGGGCCCTGGACCAGAGGGCCGCCCCCAGCAGAGGTGGTGTGCCAGTTGCAGGAGTGAAAGCTCCAGGAAATGGTCGCGGAAGGGAGCTTCTTAGTGTCCCAGCTTGAGACAGCCTCAGCTTCTTTGTTACTCATGTGTCTCTTCACATCTCCAGAAGTTTCTCATGTGTTTCAGGGTTGCAACTAACCTCTCTTCAAGTTACAGGCTGATGATGGAATGGTGGACACACAATAGAAGCCATCTCCCTTTACTCTGCTATCTTGTCATCACAAGAGCATTCAAGATGGCTCTGGCTATCCAGGGCTTCCCTTCGCCTTCTTCAGGGAAATGCATCCAAACTGGGATGAGCACACACTGATTCTAGCTCCAGTGAGCAGCGTGAGAACAGTGCTGGCAGTAACAGCTCTCCTCCACATGGGCTCTCTTCACAAGTCTCTGTCTTTGTCTCTATTCTTTCTTCCCTTTAGCAGAGCATTTGAGGAGCTTCATGTCTTCCCCTGCTTTCCTCTCTACTTCCATCCCACACCAGCCCCTAGTATCCTCTGCGCCAGCTGTTGTTAGTGCCGTCCAAACCTGTATGAGCAGGTGCTATGTCATAACAATGTTTCTGTCATGGTGAGATGAGATAGATGGATATGCTTCCTGCTTCTATAAAGTCTGTGATCCAGGACGGAATACGAACAAACTGATAATACCGAAGATGACAAAGTAGATAAGTGTTAGGTACCCAAATACAAGGTATGAGGGGCACGAGTACATAGGATGTCACCAGACTTGGCGGACTTACGGATGCTTCCCAGAGGGATCTTTCATGAGAAACCTAAGTTGTGAGTTGGCATAAACCAGGAGAGAGGTGGGGAAGGCAAGAAAGAAGAAATTACATGTGACTGAAAAAGAAAATGAGTTGAAAACAGAAGACACAGAAATAGAGATTGTTGGGTCTGGAGGGTAGGCAGAGCCCAGACCACACAGGACCTGCAACTGGCCAAGCAGGTTCACGAAACCATTGTATCTTAGCATGGTTCCTCTTCTGGGTCTTCTAACTTGACGGAGAAGTTTCCTTTCTAGGCAATGCCCTCATCAGAGTTAGGTGTCCTTTCTGTCTCAGTGCCCTGGCAATTCCAGGAGATATGTCTGCCAGAATATGTGTCACTCTTTACTGCAATTACTTATTTTCTTGGGTGTCTCTTCCATCTGGACACTGAGCAAGTGGAGGTTGGCACTGTGTTTACAGGACCAATGTCCAGCGCAGAGCCTGGCAGAAAGATAAGCTCTGAACAACTGTGGGTTTGAGTGAGCAAGTGAAACCTTTGTCCCCACAAGAGCCACAGGCCAGGTGTGACCTTGCCAGTGAGGTCACTGGTCTTTCAGGGAGAGAAAGTTTTGTGGTCAGAGGAAAGTGGTTGACTAGAAGGAGAACAGGATGGAAGGGGAGAGGCAGAGAGGGACAGAATATTGAGGGACGGAGAGAAAACAGAAAAGGGAAAGGAGTGGAAAATTCCCTCAGTGTTTTGAACTTTTTAGGGGAAAGTGAATACAACTGCAGTTTGTACTGTGACTATAAAAGAACCACAGCAAATCACCTTCAGAACAAAGACTACAGAAGAGAAATAGCATAGAAAAGAACAACTGGCTGAGTCAAGGTAAAGAGACCCTGTGAGGAGGCTGAGTAATGGTGGAGACTTGGATGCTGGCCCATCAGTTAACAGCAGGCCTCCTTGGAGTCCTTCAGTCAGAATGGTCAGTACCCACTGCAAAACTGAGGCTTGCTTTTATGGCTTTAATTAATTTCAGCTAGCTATAATAACCAGGGCTTCTGTTCACCTCATCAATTCAAAAAGGTCTAGTTGAGCTGTTTGGACACAATGCTTCTGAGCTAAAATTTGGAGGTATGGGCATTTGTTCTGATTTTATTTTGCCTTTACTAGAAGGACAGGTGGATGCTTTGAGACTGAATTATCATCATGGGAATGGAAATGAGTTACTTCTGTCAGCCCCGAGTCCCTAACACGGTTGCTCTTCATATCTGTGAGCCCCACAGCGTTGACCATCATTCTTCATAAGGTGCAACGGTAAGAGTGGCAGCAGAACAGCCCTAAACCCAAAGCATGGAAATGATGACAAGACCTAGTTCCTGAAATTATCTGAGAATTTAATGCACACACAGCACAAGCCAATGTCTGGTACTTAGCAAGCGCTTAATAGATGCTACCAGGAGCACACAGATGTGAAAGGTCTCACAGAAAAGCCCTCTTCTTTTCAGAGGGTTTGGAAACAGGAGTCCATCGTGAGGACAGGAAAGCCCCTTGATCCCCTTCCACCTCTCAGAAGTGAATGCATCAGTCCCGAAATAAGCACTCATTGCTCTGGGATGACAGGGACGGGCAGCAGGATTGCTGAGCTGTCATTCTTTGGCTGAGTTGACATGCTGTCCTTTGCTGTGACTTTTGGGAGTTTTTTCTGCCCCCACAATCAAGAGACTCTCCTTGGATCTCTGCTATGTGTCTCCTGAGGGTCCCCTTCCAAGTTTCACCTGGGGTCTCCCTTCCATAGCACCATGCCCCCAGTGGAATCAGCCTGCATTGGACCTCACTAGAGGTTCACCCTCATCGTTCTCCACACCTGAAACCCCCCCACCCCCAAAGCCCCAAACACTGCAAGTTTTACAAGGATTTTTCCCTTAACTCATTAGGTACCCAAATCTGAACTCACACGAGGCTATTATAATCTTCATTTGTGCTCTTAGAGAATCCAATGGCTTGCCACAGAATTAAGATTGTATTTGCTTATGGATACTGCCCAAGATGTCTAGACCTCACTGGAGGAGTTAGATGACTCAAGCTAAGCACAGAACTATGCCTCTAAAATTTGAAAAATTTCATATTTCAAGCACAGTGAATCCCAGGGCTTCAGAGAAGGACTGTGCACCCGTGACAATGACAGCCATGCTCGGTGTGGGGATTTCATGGCATGAAGTGTGAGAATGTTCTGGCAAGGTTGACTATCCCATTTGCCAGGGGCTGACACAAAGAAAGACTGAGAAACCACACCAAGTTTGCATATTTACACATGGAGAGTCATGATTGATCAGGCAGTCTGCAATAGAGCCTTTCTCCTTACCACTCCTCTATGCAGCCTGAGTTTCTGTTTCACCCCACTGGGATATAAATTACTTGCTTAAATTGGGAAACCCAGTGTTTGTAGTAGTGAAAAACACAAATTCTGGAGACAGAATAGCTAAGTTCAAATCCCAGCTCCACGACTGAGTGAATTTCTGTGTGACTTTGGGAAAATTGCTTGACCTCCCTGTGTTTCAGTTTTCTCATCTGTAAAATGGGGTTAGTACCTACTTCTTAGGGTTACTGCGAAGATGAGTTAGTGCACACAAAGTACTTACCCGTTAAGTAGTATTATTTCTTCTCTTTCCTGTTCTGCCAACCTAACGCTGAATAATCTGATTATCTATTAATTGAATTAGGTTAAGCTCTAGGGACTGATCATGATTTCTTCTGCAGGGATACACCCTGTTACAGTTGACAGGGAAGCCTCCCATAGGAGTTAGTTTCATCCTTGTTCAGTAGTGTTTCCTGTGGGTTCAGAGGATAGCTGCCTGAAGAAACCAAGGGCTTCCTAACTTCACAGCACATTAACATGAAAAGCTAGGAAATCATGCTTATTGACCATCTTAATGACATTTGCAATTCCACAGGAAACTAATTTTACCTTATAAATTGTTACCAAAATGTTTGCTTACTTCAGTTCTCCTAGAATGCCTTTGGTTGAAAGAAGCTAAACTTCTTTAAGGTGAAAGAGTTCAACTTCTACTGTTAATGCTTTAAATAACTTATAAATACAAGCCTGTTTGGAGAAAAGGGGAAAAACATGTAAATATCTCACTTTGAGAAAGAGCAACAGGAAGCCTCAGTTGGTAATGTTTTTTTCCACCACTGTAGAGAACTGAAGGTCAAGGTGCAGAAGGCCTATGAGGGACTGGAGCTGAGGCCCGCCCAGTGCTCCCAAGGTCATGCCATGTGCAGCCAGCTGCTGAGAGTAGCCCTGCCTCTGCCATCTCCCCAGGCAGCCTGGTCCTAAGAGCTTCTTCCTGGGGCATGGAAGATCCTATGGGCTCTCTGGAGGGACTCAGTGCCGCTTCTATATCTGAACCACTTCAGGCCTAGTGGAAAGATCTGGGGGTCACCTGTATGTAACTATTCAGGGGGAAACACTCTTGCAAATGACAGGAAATGGCCAACCTTTTTCGACACACAGATGTATTATGGTTCCTGGAAACCACAGCCGAAAAACAAAACAAAGAAAAATCAGCATTCATTATATCTCAGAAATTCAAGTACTGAGTGATGATATACAGTAGCTTTGTGTTTCTCCTGGAGGTGACTGTTAGTAGATCTGCAGATCTCAAGGGCTTTCTGGATGATGATGGCAGTCACTGGCGGGGTAGGGGTGGTGGGGGTCAGTGTGGCTGGGACCTTCCCACACAGATGACAAACAGAGGAGTGTGTGCTGTGATTGGGTCTGAAGGTTGGCAGTTAGCCAGCCTGCCCTCAAATTGCGTTTCTGCCCCTTCCGACTTGGGGCCCTACGGGCAAGTACCTGCCTCCGTTCCTCACCGGGTTGCCGTGAGCATTACAGGGTGAAGACACGCAATGCATTTAATGCCCCGCACATAAGAGCCACTCATGTTGTTTATTATTGTTGTGTTCCGCTTCTAGTTGTGCAACCAGGGGAAAGTTGTTAACCTCTTAGCCTTTATTTCCTCCTCATGAGATGGAATAAAAACACTTACCTTGGGACCATTGTAAAGTTTAAGTGGAATAGTGTACAAATTGGCATTTATTGAGTTAGATTCAATAAATGGCAACTTTGCCAGTAATGTTTCTTTATTTTTTCTATTTTTTTCCCCGAGTCTTCTAGATTTTCTTAGATTCTCCCAACATCTTTTAAATTCAAATCTGGTAAGATTCCCGTGCTTCCTGGACAAGACAAGGCATGATCCTTGTTCAGAATAGCATGAAGCAAGGGGTGGGTAAAGTAGCCCTTAAGCTGGGAGGAGACATCTGAATGAAACAACCCTGGAAGGACATATTAGGAAAGCTGCACACAATACTAGGCACCCTTCTAAGACTGTAATAACATATTCCAATCGCCTAACACTCTTGTGAGCTAGAATCATTCATTCCCATTTGCAGGTGATGAAATGAGTCCAGAGAGGCTAAACAGAAATGGGATTAGGACCCAGGTCTTTTGACTTTGGAGTCTGTCCTGTGGATGTGACACTGGCCTTAAGAGGAGTCTTTAAAGGAGACAGGAGGCTGGGAACCTGTGGGAGGAGTGAGGAGAGGTTGTTCTGTGTTGTGGGCTCACCTTTGATTTGAAACTATATCTTCAAGGAAACAACTCCAATTATTCTTTTTCATCAGAGCAGCTGCAGTCCTTGGTCTGGTATGTTCTCATAATCATCCTTCCCTACTTCCTGCCTGCCCCACCCACCCACCTCCCATGGCCTCATTGATAGGAGCACAGATGGATGAGGCCAGAAACCTCCAGTGACCACACACAGTGTCCTTCTCTGTGGGTCACTTGCTCACAAGGTCAGTACAACAAACTCACCCCACTTGCAAGGATTGTCCCTGGGAAGCTGGGGGAGGTGTGGACATCAGCTGCTGCTTCAGGGTTTGGGGGTAGGATCCAGTAGCTAATTGAAGATGGAACATTTAGGGGAAGAGCTGGAGGGAGGTAGAGGAGGAGCTGGGACCCAAAAAGAAGACTTTGGAAGAGAACTCTGGAGTCTTAATTGGAATGAGATTTTGCACTTCAAATATTTCATGATCACTGGGAACCTTGTGTTGGTAACAGCTAGAGTTTGAGTCAATCACCTTTCTATTCATTTTTAAAACCACAAATATCAGAATCCTTATTGTTGATGTTATTGTTGAGAGGTTATTAGCCAGCCTCTGAATCATCCACATGTGGCACCTTGGCAGTGGAACTAGAAGATCTTATGTTCCTTTTCCCAACCAGAGAAACTGTAAGAATCACATTGTACATTTGTGTAGCACCTAGTTTATAAATTACTTTACATACATTTTTAGGAGATGAGAAATCATTTTGCTTCAGATTTTAAACCTTCTAAAAATAAAATCTAAATATCTTTCTTCTGAGGCACAGCTTTCCCAGATCAGGGCTGCAAACGGGCTTTTTTTTCTGACTTAAAGACGATATGTATCTCAGGAAAAGAAAGCCACTGATGTTAGGTGGCTAAGAGCAAAGATTTAGAAAGAAGAAAGAGGACTTGTTTGGAAGATCTGTCGGTTTTGGAAATGAAGAAAGTTTTATTTCTTAGAGACCAGAGGATTTATGTTTCCTCCTTAAGACAAATGACCCCCACACATTTTTTTTTTCAGCACTAACTCTAATCAATTACCTTTGTTACTAAAGAAATAAATAATCTCTAAAGTTAAATGCACTGGGTTCTAGTGTTTGGGGTTATTTGAAAAGAAAAAAAACACTGGCCTCTCTAAAGTTGTACTTTAATTTCTAGTGATGGAATATTTTTTCCTTTTGCCAGGAATCTTGATTCACAAGAGGCTCATCAGACAGGTTTAGAGTCACACACACACACACACACACACACACACACACACACACACACACACAACCACACACATGTCATAGAACCCTAGCCAGAGACCACAGAAACCTCCTACCCTCCTGCCCTGGTTTAACAACTGGGACATAAAGTCCGGAAAGTTGGCGCAACTTGCCAGGCATCCTCCAGCTAAGCACGAACAGTGTCCTCTGAGTCGCATATGACTTAGGGTTTGCACACTTCTGCTCTCCAGCTGTCCCTCCTCTTTGACAGCTCAAAACTGAGACGACACCTCTTCCTGCTCCCGTTCCCTGACGCCCCCTCCATACCAAACAAAAAGTCCGGACATTTGAAACACTTCCACGCTGGAGTGGACCCAGTTCCGGTCACACTGCGGCGTGGAAGCTCTGCGAGCGCGCGCAGACGCCGACCGGGGCGGCCCTTGTCCGCGCCGGCTCCGGCTGGGCGGCCGGCCGCGCCGCCAGGCTAGCGGGGTCAAGTCCAGGTTGCGGCGCAGGAAGGCGGCGGAGGAGGGGCGGCACGACCGCGCCCCCCGCGCCTCTGCGCTGCGCGCGGAATGTTGGGACCGTTCCACCGGCGTGGTGTGTCTGTATAAACATCACTAGCCGCCGGGGCCGACGCACTGTGCGTTTTCCCTCGCAGTGTCTGTCCTCCCCGGCTTTGAGTCGAGCATGGAGACCTGGCCTCTCCGCCTTCTGCTGATTCCTGGGCGCCCGCCGTCCCAGACGCGGCGGAGAGAGGCGCGCCTCTCTGTTTTCTGCACCAGAAATCGGTGCTGGATTCTTAACGCACCTCATTTGTAACATTATCTTTGGCCCAGGAGAAAAATATTCCTACTCACCTGGAATTGGCAAAACGTGGCTTAAAGTTTGCTCTTTAACCTCCGGGGCCGGAGAAGATGGAAGGAGCCAATTGCCACCAAGCCCGGACAAGTGGCCATGGAGGGTCCTCTCTGTCTCAGGCAGGCGGTGGGGGGTGGGGGTGGGGCACTTCCTTAATCCTCCTCTGGCTTCCAAGCGCCAACAACACCTGTGTGCCGGTCACCTTTCCATCGCACCCAGTCTCCCCTCACCTCCAATTCCCTGCCTCATTCAGTTCTCAGAGCACAAACCTCATTCAGAACCACTTTTCAAATCCACTACCTTTAAATATTTATTCTGCATCCCTAACAAATCTCTGCTCCTTTACTCTGATGAGAGCTGGGTGGGGGCAGAAACTTCTCACCTGGGCTAAGAAATCTCAAAGCTGGGGTGACTTCTTCCAAGGTATGTATTTTGAAGCAGAGCGTACAAATGACAAAGACGAAAAAACCCTTGGAGCCTATGGCAGTTTTAACTTTAAACACGAGGCCAGTTAACAAGGAAAGCTGCAATAAATTCAGCCTAGGCCATGACCCAGCTCTAAATTGTCTCTTACAGTGTCCAGATTTCTGGCCAAGTTGTCAATTTGATGCCCCTTCTCTCCACTAACCTCCCCAGTTGCCCTTTCAGGTTGTGCTGTGTTTGCTGGTTCACTGCTGTTTTCCTGCCAAGTTATCTGTGCTGTAACTTTCCCCCTCATTTTCTGACTCTGTTTTCCAAGTTCCTTAAGCATGACCATAATAACACACCCACAGCTTCTCCTGCTAAATCCCTCAAATTGCTTCCCTGATAGAAATTTTGAAACAAGCTCATGTCAGAACATTGTGTTCATCCCTCCCCACACTCAAGCTGGTGAAAGATGGAAGGACTTGGTATTTGCTGGAAACGAAAACACAAGCAAGCGGCTGGAACCGACTCCACGGTGTTCTCTTTATCCTGTGCACAAGGTGATCCTGTGTCCATGTTCTCTTTAAGAACAGCCCATGAAGAACATGCTGCTCCAGTTGCTGCAGCACTGGCGAGGGTTAACCAAGAAGCACTTTCTGTGCTTGAGTAAACAGTCTCAGGAAGGATCAGACCATGTTAGACTAATAGGCTGATCATACTTTCCGCTTTATGTTTGTCACTTTTCCTCATGGGCAGTGGTGTTGCTTTTGTACTCAGGAATTCACCAGTCAGACAGCTACACACCAAGCCTGCATTAAGCACTGGACCCTCTTTCCTGCTCAGATTTACAAGGAAACCATGGCGTCCTTCACATCACTTTGTATCTTCCTCTTGCTGCTCTGCTAGTCAAAAGTAGAAGATGAAGCAGTCAGCATGAGATGAAACACTTTCCACACACAGAGTAAGTGCTTTGAGGAACAAGAGGTCAATGAGGCGCAGCTTCAGGATACCCAGCAGATAATTTGAATTTCCCATTTGACCGTGTTGGGGGTTATACCAGGGAAAGAAGTGGAGGAAAGTGAGGATTTTCTTCAGCACACAAAGGATGCTCAAAGCACATCTCTGTTGACTGGTAGCAGATGCCCCGCTTCTTTCTTAGCCCTAATAATAGCAGTCACAGCAGCAGCAACGGCAAGAATAAAATTACTAACATTTGCTGAATTTATGATGAGTCAAACCTGTGCTAAGTATCTGCATATGTGATCTCATTTAACTCTCCTAAGACTTCAGTGAGTTGGGCCCCTATTATTCCAATTTTGTAAGTGAGAAGATAAAGTCAGAATGGGATTATGGTACCAGCCCAGGGCCACAGAGCAAGGAAGCAAGTGAATTTAGAGGACTACTCTGAATTCCTACATGCCCCTGCATCCCATATGATTTCACACTGAACAAACTGGCAAAGTAAATCAAGAAATGAAAAAGATTAGACGTCTGAGTCTTGGAAAACTACCATGAAGGGAACGTTTAGTCTGAGCTGGGCACTTAATCCTCACAGCTGCCCACTCAAGGTGGGTATGTGATTCACCCCCAGTTTGAGGATGGGATAACAGAGATGCAAAGAAGCTGAATAACCTGATAAAGATCATGTAAAGGCAGAGCTGGTGTTTCAACCTACATTCTGAGTCTGGATTCTTCATTGCACCTTAACTTATGTCTCTCTCTCTCTCTGCGTGTGTGTATGTGTGTGTGTGTGTGTGTGTGTGTGTGTGTGTGTGTGTGTGTTTATTTATGGAGAAAGGAGATTAGGTGAGTGGCAAGAAATGAAATCTTGTCTTTAAAAAGCTGCCATTCTTCTGGAAATAGTATCAAATGCCCACAGTTGCTGTGGTGCCCTGAACACGGAGGATCAGTGTTTGGAGGCAGGGAGACAATAGCAACAACCTTTAGGAAATGGAAGTCTGGGGATTGTTCTTGAAGGACAGGTAATGCCTGGGTGGTGGGAGATGAAAGGGTGCCGGCTTGGCAAAGACCTAGAGGCACAAAACGGACTGCCAGGGAAGAACCTGTCTACCTGACCTGGGTTTGGTTCACTGACTAGAGTTGAGTCTGGTACCATGTCCTCTTCATCTTAGAACCCCCTTGTTTAGCACAGAATTGGGCAAGTAAATGCTCAGTAAATGCTAAAGTGAACTGAATTAATTCCAGGCTGCCTGGCCCAACCTGAGTCTTCCCACCTCCCTTGATCTTCTTTCCTCACCTCCGTGGGCCCTGCTTCCTTCTCTCTTCTCTGCCTATTTGTCTTGGATCTGTCATTCTCTGCCACACTCAAGGGACATTTTCATTCTTTCTTTTTGGCTTCTTTTGTTTTGCCTTTTTTTCTGTATTATGCCTTTTTAAAATTACATTTTTATATACATTTTAGGATGTTGAAATCACCCCTCAGTCTGTGCTTATTTCACACCACACACCCCACCAGGGTTCCAGTGCCCTTTACTACCACCTCTTACCCCCCTCTCTCCCTTCCTTCCTCCCTTCTTTCCCTCAACTCCCACAGACCCCATAGCTGCAGCTGTGTATCCTGTGAATTTGTTGAGATTTGAAGAGACATTTTCAAATGGAGAAATGACAGACCTCACTGGCCGAGTCCCTGTTAAGGGAACTGATGAAGGTGAGAATCATAAGCAGGTATGTGCCTCTTTGTGTGACAGCCACTGTGTTAAGCACTTTTCATGCACTGATTTGTTTAATTCTCTATGAGGTAAGTGTGCTTATGAAGCTGGGGCACCTTAACAAACATCTTCAGGTCATTCTAAGAATCAAGGACTGAGTCCTGACAAACCCCCTGGTGGTCTAGCTTTGGTGTTTGATCATTTATAGCATTTGGCCTTTTTAAAAGCAGCTGAACATTGGCTCAACTGCATCCAAGCTTCCTCTTTGATGTGTATAATTTTGATCTTCAAGTCAGCAAGCCAAGGTCAGGACTTGTAGTCTCAATCAACTCTGAGTGGTGCTGGTCATCCCTTTCCCTCCCCCTCCTCCCTCTCTCTCTCTCTCGCTCAGCTTTCTTGGAATTTTTAATTCTTCTTATGCTAATTATCATAGAATAGTATCAAGTGTAGGCCTCCAACTTCAAAATTCCAATAGAGAGCAGCATCCAGCTCTAGATTACCGCCGTTGCCAAATAATTTTCATAAGATAGGCCCTTTGTGAACTGGCCTCAGATTCAATGTCCTAACTAGCCTGTGTAAGACTTAAAACCAGAAGAACTCCTCTACATGCAGAGTGCATCTGTTTTCTTGTCCAGTTGTCAAAGCTCAGGATAAAGAAATGTCCTGCTCCAAGCTAGCAGAGTTCACTAGCCGGCACCACTACTGCGTAGTTGCAGAGAGACATGACTGGTTCCTTCACACATGGAGACAGGAAGTGACTACACATGAAACTCTGGACTCCTGAATGCAAGTTAATACATTAAGCAGCTGTACTGAATGTGACCATGAACCAGTGTTCCTTTAAATGCACTTAATAGCGCAGCCAAATTTGAACTTCCTGTAAGCATCCTTGTAAATCTGGCCTCTCCGTGATGTTGGTAAGCTGAATATTTGTAGGGTTTGGGGACACTGTGTTAAAGTTGAGGCAAAAAAAAAAACACCCAACAACATGACAGAGAAGAATGGCATGTGACAGCAAGATGATCCAGAGAAAGGGATCTGTCATTCTAATATCGAAAACCCCTCTAGGTTTACGAAGTTTCCTGGCCATTAAAAGGGATCACAAAATATTTTGCAGAAGACTTATTAACATAGTAACTATTGAGTATTCCAACAGAGTGGTGAATTAGTAAAGATGGGTATAGGAATTTATAGCTGCTAAAAGGAGTCCCAGGTTTGTATTTAACTCCTCTTTGGCTGAAGAGATAGCCCATCAGTAGCCTTGCTGAGGCAAAGCAAGATATAGTTAGAAGGATCTTCAAAACCTTTGGATAAAAGTATTCAGGCAACTTCCTTGATGCTGGGAAGTCAGCTCGTTTTGTATTTCTGCCAGCTCTAGAAATAAATACAATACCTCGTATCTTATTTAAGCCTGTGATCTCAGTTTGCCTTTCACAACTGCTTTGTGAGGTAAGTGGCCCCATAATCAATTTGACGTCTGTTCTGTAGATGAAAAAAACAGTCATAGGGAGAGGTAGGGGCTCCAATTAAGCTTCAGAGTGGTTTATTTACTGGCCTGAGACCCAGGTTTTCTGACAGTCGTGTGGCCAGGTCTAGACCCTTGTCAGATAACACAAGTTGTTTTGATTGGTCAAATATTATATAGGATGTGTCTAAGAATGATGGGGGCTCTGATAATATCTGAGCATTGGGGTAAAGTGAAGATAGTGGGATAACTTCCCCACATCTGGCAAGGACATTCTGCTTGCTCCCAGAAGCTCTCATGGTGAGGGTTAAGGTTGTAGCGGGAACGTGGGGGCCTGTAGGGGTTGGTCAGCTGACGAAGAGGAGAGTTCAGGCTCATTCGCTCACTCCCATCACAGGCTCATTTCATTTGCCCCCATAGATGTCCCTGAGTGAGGATAAGAACTATGATTCATGAGTTGCCAAAGACTGGAGGAAACTACTCTTACATAAACATCACTGATGTGGAATAGCTGTAGAAGACCAATTATTCAAAACTGACTTTTATTGCACTTTCAAACTGAATTTGTTGTCATTGTGCATCTCTGTTCTTTTCCTTTAATGAAGAATTTCTTTTCTGCAAACACATCTCAGTAGCTACATACAATTGAAAGTTAATGTCCCACTCGTACAAAATCTAAAGTGACTCTTTCTGATCAGCAGGCAGCTCTTCTCCATGCAGTGGCGGTGGGTAGGCTCTGCCACCCTCAGCTCTGTTGCATCGGGGCTCACAGTCAGCATGAGTGGTTCTCGGTCATTCTGCTCCTCTTCATCAAGTGTGCAGAAGTGAGAAAAGCCTGCAGCATTGTACGTGAAAGGATGTTTTGGATCCCTCTGGCACTGAAACATGCTGCTTCTCAGATCCTGTTGGATAAAACTGGGTCTCAGGTTCACACCTTCCCAGGGTGTGCTGTGTGCACGGAGGACATGGGTTTGGAGTGGTCACAGTTGTGCCACTGTTCTGACAGAACAATGTGTGCTGTGATAGTGAGAGCGACACCTGAATGTGCGGGACCCCATAAGAATGTAAAGTGAAGCTCTGACTTTCACTAGGTCCCCGAGTGGCATAGATGCCCTCTGCCGCAGAGAGACACTTCCAGATTGAAAATGTTTTAAATAATCTCATGAAATAAAATATAGAAAAAAGAGAATATAGAAAAAGATAAGCAATCAAAAAGAAAGAAAAATACAGAGAAATAATTGCCATCGATATATGTACATATATAACTTATGTTGTTACATATATATATATTATGGCTATGTAGTCAATTTATTTTAAGAATAATTTTTAATTGAAACAATTTTATTAAAATTTCATTTCAAAATATACTTCTAAAGAAAGTGAATTTAATTTTTAGAATAAAATACAGGTTTCATATGGCTGCAATAGAGAGGAAGTATAATTTTGAGTTCCACTTTTTTAATTCTATTTTTGCACTTTATCCTATTTAGCACATTTACAGCACACAGAGGGTACTTTCCCACCATTTCATGAATTTATTTAGGATTTCATACACTCTTTTCCATGTATTTGTATGGTTTTCATATTTGCCATCTTTAATACCATGTATTTTATTCTGGGTTTCAATTCAAGCATAATAGACTTAATTATTTCTGTTCTTTTTTTTTTTTTTTTTTTCTTTTTTCTTTCTAAAGAGAGGAAGGAAGGTCTGGCAGGAATGAAAGCAGGCAGACAGGCAAGAAGGAAGGAGGAAGATGCATTAAGCATTATTTGTTTATTTATTTGTTTCAATTTTGGTTTTTCACCCACCTCTTGGTTTAAGAACCTGGGTCCTTGGTACTTATGTTGTTGGCACATTAGCATATCAGCTGCCTGAGCCAGCAGCATGCACCCCTTATTCTCTTTTTTCTTAGATTTTTCTACTCTCTTTAGTAGACAGGGTTGGTGCTATCTCTTGGAAACTTTCAAATTCTTTTCAGCACTTCTGTATTGATAGAAATGTAAACTATTTAACACAAGCAAAATACAAATGAAAAGTAAACCAGTAGATTTGAACAACAAAACAGGAAACCAGAGAGGGAGAGGGGCTGGGTTTGGGAGCAAAGAGGAGGGGTTCCAAAGAATGATGGTGTTTTAAAACTTTTTCTTATTTAAAAAAATGTGAATCATTTAAGACTCTCTTGAAGATGACCTGGCAGAACGTACTGCAATTTAAAGTTTGTACACTCTTTGACCCAGAAGCCTCTCTTAGGTTCTAGTGTTTTCACTTGTATGAGACAGAGTCCCAGGAACAGGATATCTGGAAAACATATTAGTGGATTATTCATAGTAGTAAAACAAAAAGAAAAACAAAATCCCTGAGCCAACTGCAGAAACCCAGCTACAGTTAATTGTCTGTAATAGAATATTATGCAGTCATTAATGAGAATGAAATGGAGTTTCCTATACCAGTTGAATTGAAGGGATTCATGAAATATTGGTGAGAAAAATTCAATTCAAACAACTGTGTGTAGTGTTTCTAATGTGATCCCAAACGGGACAAAAATTAAACAAAATGTCTGTATAATCTAAATGACCCAAATAAAAATAAAGATATATCTATGCCTCAGACACAAATTTTATTTTTTTTAAGAAACTGGAATACTGATATTCAAAGGAAGTGTTACATGTTTCTCTGGAGCTGAAACGATTACCTATGTCCAATACCTGATAAGAACAAATATTTTAAACATGTGGTTCAAAGGCATCCATTTAGAATCTAAGAGTTAAAGGAGATATTGTCTTAAATGCGCAGAAGAGATGTCTCAAATTTTATTACTAACTAGGCAATAATTTTGCCTTGTATTTTCAGTACTGCTTTAAAAAACAATATAATACTTGTTTCTGGGAAGAAATAAAATAATAAGATCCAGTGTATCTATTTCCTAAAAATGATAGGATGACAATGACTAACTTTTAAAAATCTTACTATATGCGAGATATTGGGCTAGTTGCTTTAAATATATTATTTTATTTGTCAAAATTATTCTCTTATTTTCCAGAAAAAAACAGAGGAATCAATATTTATCTAAGGTTATATAGCTTGTGAGTGGCCAAGTCAGACCTGGATTTAAAGCGATTACATTAAAAGCCTGTGTGTTTGACTATCTTCCTAAATGACTTGTCTGGGTACTGTTTTTCTATGAACCCCTCTCCATACACAGAATTCATGAATTATTAAAATATCATGAAAAAGTTTTGTGATTTAATCATATTTTATTGTTGATTTACAGTTTGAAAATAGATGTGTCCCGACGGCCTAAATATTGGTCACAGTATGACATTATCTACATAGATGCATACACATGTATCTATGTATACATGCATAGATATAGTAGCTGCATGTATACATGTAATATATGCATATGTATATATAGAGAGTAGCATAGTATGAATGTTAGAGAATCACTTTGTATTTCATTCGGTAACTTGACAGTAATTTTCTCTTCTCTAATTTGGGTTCTAAATGACAAAAAAGGAAGAAAAGCTCTGTTTTACTCCACTTATTATTATTATTATTTTTAATCTCCTTTGAGAATTTTGAGTTTCCCTGATGAAGCTAGGGTCCCCGAAAGAAGCTGGCAGTGGTAGGTGTAGCTTCAGAAAAAAGAAGCATTACCCATTTTAGTAGGAAGTGTTTGAGGTAAATAAATTAAAATAATTAAATGACATATTTCTTTTGCATGTTGATTTGTGCCCAATTCAAGCATGTTTTATCTCGTGCTGACATTTCCACTTAGTAAAACCTGTTGCAAGTAGTGTTGGAAATACAGTAAAGAAAATAGACTAGGGTTGTCTGTGTCACAGAGGGAAATTTCTGTCCCTGGTTTTAAAATACCAACAATTTGATAAACAGAGAGGATTAGTGAGAACACTGTTGTTCTACTGTGGCTGCTAAAAATATGAGTATCAACGGGCATGACAAAATGTTTATGTGTTGAAATTTCTTAATATAAAAAATACAATATGTTAAGGACCATCTATTAAAAAACAAAAATGATAAAATCCACAAAACCAGTGACTTCTTAGTCTCCAAATGTTTTAAAAAATGCTGACTTCTTCTTAGATAAAACACAACTGTCAGCGCGCCCTGGTGGAGTAGTGGTTTGGTCAACCACCTCCAGCTGAAGTACAGTCCACATACATCCCAAATATCCAGGTTCGCATCCCGGGCTGAGAAGAACAACCAAGATGCACAACTAAATGAAAAATAAAGGAAATGTTTCTTCCTCGCCTCTCTTCCTCACCTTCATTCCTCCTTATACCTTTCATCTAGAAAAAATAACAAACAAAAACCACAATTACCCTCCTTTTCAAAATATGCTTAAAATAGGGTTAAATTTTCATTTCACAAAGTCTGAGAACACTGGAGAAAGTCAGCAGACTGTTCTATAGAGCATCTGCACACCAGTACAGGGCTTCTCATGATTAACATTACTTTGATCCTTATTTAGATATACCTCTAGTTTTAGGAAATACAGCTAATGGATGGGAATCAGGAATTCCCTGTGGATTCCTCTGGATCTTTGGAGAGCTACTAATGAATCTTTCCTGGATTAACTGAGGGCAAAAGGGTAATTGCTTTTTCTGTAGTTAGCTCAGAGATGGAACAAGTTTACAAGTTTTATTTCCCATGTCAGTTCTAACAAATTGGTAGTTGTTTCCTAGATTGAGAAGAATTTTGAGGCCAGCTTCAATTCTGAGTTTAGTTAAAGTGTTCTGGGACCTATATTTTATGCTGGGCCTCTGAGTTTACCATATTTGGTAAATTGTCCCTATGTGGGCATTTCTCTTTTTGAAAATACATAAAAATGTTAGATTAAAAAGTGTTAAGAAAATACTTTAAAATATATAGTCAAACTTGAAAGAAAGTGAAAGTCTTGGCTTCAAAACCAAAAAAGGAACAAGAGGGGAGAGCTGGCGCTGATGCCAAGACGACCAGGGCTGTTGTGGACAGGCTGCAGGTCTCTGGGGCTGAGAGTTTCCATGCTTACATGGTGTAAGGCATAGTTGAGGGCAGGGCAGAGACCCTCAGTCTGAGACACTCAAAGGACATTTGGCCTCTGAAAGGGGGACTGTAAAAAGAATATGTTTGTGTCAGACTAAAAACTGGGATTTAATAAAAGCAAAGACAAAAATTTCTCCAAAGTTTTGCTGAAGATGAGTGAATAATATTACAAGCTTCATGATGCAGTCATCAGATGTGATAGGTGAGAATACTAGAAACCAAAATGTGAGAAAATAGAGCAATCCAGAAGAGACATAAAATATAAATGTTTAAAATGAATAGGAACAAATCATAGGAGTTGTAAGAAAATGAGTTTATAAGAAAAGAATGATCATATATGATACAGAACAAATTAGTTACAGTTGAAGGGAGAATTATTTAACCAGAAAGTAGACCTAAGAGAATCACTCATTATTTATGGAGAGAGAAAGAAATAAAAATCTGAAGCAAGGTTTGGTGATATGGATGCTAGACCTAATACATATTCAATTAGAAGTTCTGGAAGGATGGTATTCAGAAAATCAAGAAGATGTTATATTTGAGGACAAACTGGTATTTTCTAGAAATGGAGAAAAATTTGAGTCCTCAGAATGGAGCAGAGAAATCTCCCTTTAGCAATTGTTTCTGTTTTCGCTTTCTACTACACTATGGCCATGCACAAACATATTGCAATGAGTACAACAAAATAAACCAACCCCCATCCCCCACTCTTCCTGATGCTACTTCGTTTCTATTCTTTTCACAGCAACACTCATTCAAAAAGTTGTCTATATTCCCCATCTATGCTCTCTCTCCATCTAGTGTTTTATAGATGACTACTCCACATCCATCCACAAAGAGATCACCCATGATCATTCTGCTAACTCCAATGGTACATTTTCAATCCTCATTATGAGCAACCAGCAGCATTTGACAGAAATAATTGTTTCCTTGTTTAATCTCTTGGTTCATGTGCATGACTGACTCTTGGTTCTCCTCACCCTGTTCTGGCTGTTCTTTTCTGGTACCCTTTGATGATCCCTTTTCATCTTGTGGTGTTAAATGAGAGAACCATTGAAGGCTTAGTCTCATACCATCACATGGCTAGAAGTCTTAAGTGTTGACAACTTGGACCTCTTCTCTGAACTTCAGATTCCTTTATTTAACTTCCTTTGCCAACTTTCTACTTGGCTTTCTAACAGACATCTCAAATTTAATATATTCAAAAGGAAATTACTGATTTTCTCTGCCTTCTCCCCAAACTATTCCTCTTGGAAATTTCCCGTATCAGAAAATGACAATTCCATTCTTTCATTTTCTTGGTTCAAAAAATTTGGTGTGATCCTTTATATGGTTTTTAAAATCTCATGCTCACTTCCATTTCAGCAAACTCCATAAATATGCCTGTAAAATATATCCAGAATCTGACCACTTCTCAACACCTTCTCCACTACTGCCGTGGTCCAAATCTCTTATCATCTCTCCTCTGAAGCATTCAATGGCTTGCAGATTGATCATCCTGTTTCCCTACTTGCTTCTCTACATAATAAAATGCCTTTTCTCTGAACAGTAGAGTGAGCTTTTTAGACACGTATTATGCTCCATTGCTTAAGACTGCAGTGTCTTGCCAGAGCTTTTCTGAAGTCTTTACAGTGGACTGTAAGATCCATTTATGTTGCCCACCCAACACTTGTTTTATTTAATCCACTACTATTCTCTTTCTCACTTCTCCTGTCTTATTTCTGTGCTATTCCTGGACCATACCAGTATACTCTGACATCAGCACTCTTGCAGGTGCTGTATTCTCCATTGCAATGTTCTTTCCACATTTATTTACATAGTTGCAATGTCCTCATTTTCCCCAGTGTCTGCTCAAATGTCACCACAATAAAAAGAACTTCCTACTCATCTTTAGTGCTTTGCTAAAAATCACTATCCCTCACACCATAATTACTTTTTTCTCCATAGCATTTATTATAGCAGACATATTATGTGTACATGGTACAGCTGCTTAATTTCCATTTATTTCCAAAGAATGTAAGCTGCTTGAGCACAAGAACTAATGCCTGGATCTGGCATGAAGTAGATACATAATACACAGATATTGAGTGAATGAATGACACCTGAGAAGAATGTGTAAATACGGATATAATAATAGATATAGATATAAAACTGCAGAACATCAGATAACCAACAAAAAGCATTAAAAGAAAAAGATCACCAACAAAGGAATAGTAATTGAATTGAGAACAGAATTACCATAATTAATAATGAAAGATATTGGACTAACATTATTAACTTGTGGAAGGTAGACACAGCCAACCTAGAATGCATACCTACCTAAGTTATTCAGAAGTGAATGTAGAATGAAGACATTGTAAATAATAATTTAGAGTTTAAAAAGCTACCTAAAAATATATATGCATTCATTACACATTTAACTCTAGCAGTTCCTTCCCCCAATCAGACATTTTACATGAAAGTACTGCTAAAGCTTTATTTTCCATTTATATCAAGTATGAAAAATTCAAATTAATTATATACTAACACCAAATCACAAAGTACTTTTCCAAACTGCCACTAAAACATAGGAAAAACTTGACATATGATAAACATCAAACGCTCAAATGAATGAATTCTTAAAGTATCATGTCCTGATTTCAAGAGTGACTATGGCTATCAGCATTTATTTGGAGCAGCACTGTGATGCTCCTCTTTAGCATTAGCAATGTGCAGATAATGCACTTTTGAGAACTCTCAGTGAGTTTTTCAAAATGTCTTCACATGATTCTACCAATTATATTTGAAATAAAACTAGACCCTTTCACATTGCTTGATTGATTATATTTTGAGATGTGTGTAACTTTTTCTATAAAAACATTAATCAAAGAATCATTGTATTCAGAAATATATGTTTTCTGAAGCTTGGCAATTAAAAAAACAGAAAAATGTTAATATAAGAATCAGTTTTCAGTAAGAAAGAAATTGAAACCAATGGAGAACAAATAGCCTGATAAACATAAAAATAAAATAAATATACTTGATGCATAATAAAACAACCACCAAAAAACCCTGTACCAATAATACTGATTAATGGGAAGGGTTAAAAATTAAGTGCAATTATAAAACTGGGTAATAATCAGGGGCTGCCAGGAGCACTGTGTGTCCCTCAGTTTGCTGGGAAGATAGAGTCATAGGTGAATTTTGATTTTGTTATGTCCCCAGGTTCAAAATTTTAATGGTAACTTACCAACATAATAGAAATATAATTTATAGCTTTGACTTAGTAGAAGGAAATAAGCAAGAATAAAGAAAACTTGGTCATATATATGATAGGAATATGGAGAAAAAGAAGCATAATATGTGATGATAGAAGACACAAAATTAGATGGTAGAAGTAAGCCCAAGTATCAGTAAACAAACTTTTTTGTTAAGAGACAGGAAATCTCAAACTGCATTGGAGAATATACCCAGCAATATTCTGTTTATAAAAGACATGCCTTAAACAGAATGATTCAGAATGATACAAAAAGATGCGAAAGAATCTTGGAAACTACAAAGTTCTTTCCAAATGGAAAGAATTGTTCTTTATTTAGGTCACATCACCCATTAGGTTATCTCGACTATCTTTGGTTCTCTCCATTTCTAGAATGTGAACCTCTTGAGGGCAAGAAGCACGTATTTTCAATACTCTACCCTAGTTTTTGACTGTAAATAAATATTTGTTAAAAGAATACATGAATAAACGAATGAATGGTTAAGATACTAAAGCACTCTTTGACAGTAACTATTTTACCACGGTGTGCGAGGAGGATCGGGGTGGGGAGGAGGAAATATTCTTTTTCTGAAATAGGTACCGAGTTCCAGGTATGTAATGTAGATGTCTATTTTATTTTAATTTTTTGCTCCAGCTATTATGAATACCTTGGTTATTTTATAAAGCATTACTTACTTTCTTTTCTCCTTCCCTCCTCATTCGATTGGCTTGATGTCACTGTCTCTTCCTGAAAATGAAATGATGCCAAATACATCAGATTCAGTAAAGCCCACTTATTAGCATATATTCTATTTTCTTTTAGTTTGTCTTATTTGTGTTGCCCAAGGTTGTGGTTATGATTATTTCTCAAAATTACAAAAATGTGTTCAGGCAGACACACCCTCATTTGTAAATTATGGTTGTGTCACTTACAGAATATGTACAGCTTGGTAACCATTGGAATTAAAACAGTTCCTATCAACACTTCCTGTGAGGCTGTGTCAGATCAGGGAGGTGTTTGTCTGGGTTCTGTCATGTCCGTGCTCGAGCCTCCGGGAGGCTGCCCTGTGCGAGCAGTGACAGCTCTTGTTCCATCCTCTGGGAAACTAGACACAGGAAACATCACACCATGTCCTATTAATAAAGGACAAAACCACTTGATGGCAATTAATATCACCCTCCAGACTAAATATAGGTGTCAGCCACATTTTTCCAGCCTGTGTGCTTCTTCTGGAGAAAATATTATCTGGATTTGGCTTTTATCATTTTGCTCGATTAAATCCAGCTTTACATTTGTGTGTGTGAAATGCTCTAAAAACATTGCCTCATACCCTCAGCCTAACTCCAAGCAATCCATGTCCAAGCTGAGCCTGCAGGACACCAACATCTGGATGTTTGCAAGCACTCAGGTTTTTGACTGAAGCTTGCATTTGTTGGTGTGGATCTGCAGTTTTCCTTGACACTTTTGACTACCAGCCATTAACAAAAAGCTCCCTAAAGTATTCTTATAAATGTTATTCAAACTCAGCGTCTCTTTACTAAGAGCAAGTTATTTGACAGAATAAAAAAAAAGTGACTGAAAATGCTTTATTTCCACAATCTATGTTTGCAGGCCTTCTAACACGTGGGGGCTGCGTAGCTGAGCTGGGCCCCAGCGCCTGGTCTCTAGATCCCTCTGTACAAACACCCCGCATCCTGGGCTCACGACAGGCTCAGGAGAAGGGACCAGTGGCGCTGCCCGGGCTCTTCCTGAAAGCACAGACCCAAATAGCAGCTCTGAGTCCTGCTGAATGAGACCCTTATTAGCAATGGAACACTGAGCTGCTAGATGACTCACTGTCCTAGTGTATCTGGGATGAAGAGGCTTCCTGTGACACGAGACTTTCTGTCTAAAACCCAAAAAACTTGGGGGCAGACCAGGATGGTCACCCTAAGGGACTGCTGAGCCTTTGGGGATTCTGCAGACATTCAGTAGCGCATCACTGTGATACCTGCCGGTGCTGTCATCGTTCTGATCAGCCACATTCTTTCCTGCACCCCCTCTACTGGCTTTTGTTTGCTGAATTCCCTTTTTAGAAGATGTAGATGACTTCTTAGCTTTTGAAACCCCTCTAGTTCTTCCAGGTCTGGCTAAGGTGTCACTTCCTTTACGAAATCTCCCTCAATTCAGTGATTCAGTTCTCCCATCCAAACAGACCAGTTCTCCACTCCTGGAGCAGGCCCATGGTTCCTCCCTCTCTTTAGTCCTGAAATCCAAAAAGCTCTGAAAACAGTTTTTATGTAACTCAGTTGGCTGCCAAACCTGACTTTATTGATCCAAAGTCCTTTATAGTCTTTATTTACCTCACTAACGTGAATATTCACATTTACTACATAATTCACATTTTTTACTGCAGAAATCTGAGTCTGATGACAGAGGGATGGTCATACTCTGACGTGGATGTTAGTTAATAAATGATATATGCATGACATTATCTTGCTACAATCTGAAAAAATTTCTACTTGCAAGTGGCCCTGAAAGATCAGATAAGGGAGAGTGGACTGCTATGCTGTTTCAATCGGCCTGTTTGTAGTTAATTATTTGTAGGTCTTTGAACTTTAGCTCCTTCATCCATAAAATGGGAATAATAATGTCTGTCTGGACATATGCAATGCAAAGAGTTGCAAACAAAGTAAAGGCATCATTGCTGCTACTTTTCTCCCTCTTTCTAGTGTATTTTCTGTTTTAGTTGTTTCTGAGTCTCTTCATAGACCCACATTTTTCGTAACTGGTTCTCAATAAACTCAGCGAGGTCTGAGTGGAGTCGTGCTCACAAAATTACGATTCAAGAGCAATTCCTAAGTCAACCTTAACCTTACATTAATTTACAGTCAATTTCCATGAAGTAGCCAGAATGTAGCCTTTCAAATGTTACCTCTGCCCGCTGACCACATGTAGGAGCTAGGTCTTATTATCTGGAAGGAGCTGCCCCTGGGACGTCCTTGAACATGATTAAAGAGAGAACTGAATAGACTCTTCAGAGTTTGGCATGATAATGTACAGTCTATCTCAGGCCGGAGAGAAGATGCCATCCCAGAAGAATTTGTCTGCATTCAGCAGTGAGAGATGAGGTGACTCATTCCAGAGTAAAGCTGTGTTCTCAAAAGGGGATCTGACTAGAACTATCTTACTCATTTGGCCTCTGATTCAAATACAATCAACTGCAAGAAATCCCGGGGCATTCATTGGTTCAACTCTAATTCTGAGGTGAAAGAAACTTGAACAAAATCTGTATGTTTCCTAGCACTGAAATATCAGATAGCAGGAGGGTATAGTTCTTAATCCTGAGCAATCTGGAAAAAAAATTGGTATCTGTTAAACTTTTAAAGTCAGTTTTCTTTTATATGAATAACAAATCTCATAGTGTCTTTTTCACATATAAAGGCATAGCATAGTTAAGTAGAGTTGAAAGGAACCCCAGAACCTACCAACTCATGTAGACTCTGTCAGCACTGCTCTGAGGCAGGCAGATACCTTCTACTGGAGTGAGCTTCTGCCGGAGGTCACTGACTCCAAAGACAATTTCATATTCCACAAATTCTATTTATTAGCAAATAATTTCTGATATTGAGCCCAAATCTTCCTTCTTATAACTCCCACACTGTGGTTTCATTTTTGCCTTCTGAGGACCAAATGTGCTTTTCTTCCCATGTTAACAGTATCAGGTAGGAGTGTATTTAACTGTAATGAACAGTTGGTTAAACAAATAGGAACTTGCCTTTCTCGGCAAACAAAATACCTGCAGGCAGACCGTCCAGCAGGGAGAGCTCACAAGCATGCTTTCTCTCTTTCTATGTTGCCATTCTTTGTTCACTGACTTTGGTGCTCATGTTTCTTAACTCTAGTCATGAGATTTCTGCTGTACCCTAATGTAGGAGGAAAAAACTAGGGTGTGGAAGGAATGCCTGTCAATTCTTAAAAGGTAAGCAAAAACTTTCCTGAAAGATTGATTCATCTCTCTTCTCCTTAGGTAGAATTAGGTCACCTGGCCCCCCCAGATCAATCAGTGGCTTTGGGGAATGAGATTATTCACTTAGTTTAAACCTATCAGGATTCTGCACCTGCGGTTGGAGTGGGCTTCTTCCTGAGATCAAGGAATCTCTGTAGCAACTTAAATAAATCTGTTTGGTTAGCAGGGAAGAAGAGGGTAGGGTGGAAAGAATGGATGGTGGTAAGGCAATGAGAACAGAACCTGTCACACACTGCATATTCAATGATTGCTCTAAAAATCTTTGTAATTTCCTCTTTGAGGATAAATGCCCTCAGTTTCTTTGCCCAACTTGGTTGGTCTCTTTTGTATGGTGTAGAGTTACGTGGAAGCTGGTCCGGTCTTCCCCGTGTTCTGACACCAGTGCACACATAGTGCAGCAGGGCTGGCTTCATAGTCGGTTTCTGCATTTTCCATCCACACCCTTGGCTTTGTAGCAATGTTTTGTGGACTGACTCTTCCAGAGTTTGCAATCAGTTCTTTGGTTTCATGGGAACTACCCACAAGTCATATCTCCTAACCAATAACTATGGGAATGACTTTTTAAAAAAAAACCTATAGAGGCCTGCAATGTGCTGATTTGGGGAACCAATGTATTAAAATACACTAAGAATCTATTTTGGCTAACCTTAAACAGCTGTTCACCAATGAAATATGTTTAGAGGACTAAGACATGAATTTTATAAAGAGCCTTTTAAAAACTTTTTGCAAAATCCATAGATAACATTGATATATTTATTACTGCATATGGATTTAAAAGAAAAATCAGCACCTCTTTATGTTTCTTTTCGCTTTTCCTAAAACACTTTTTTCCCCTGGTATTTTATTGTGTGCTTTCACTAGGCCACACCAAATCTATTTGATTTATGCTGTAGCAGAGTGGAAAATAGAAGGTAAGGCACAATGACTTTAGTATGTTCAGTAATAGGTATGTAATGGAGAACTAATACTTTTGGAAGTATGTTATTTCATGAAACTTTAGGAGCTATGCAATTTTGGTTCTAGGTGCTTTTTGGTCTAAAGCACTTTATTCTATATAGGATTAGTATGTTTCAAAAGCAATAATGTTCACTTATACCGTGACGATCACATTTGGTTTTGTTATACCCAGGAATGTATCCAGTCTTCTGTAGTGTTGCATAAAATATGGATTATCAATATTCATGATTTGAATTCACTTTAATTATATAATAGATAAATAGATAAAGATAAATACATGATAGGTAGAATTTATAGGAAAAGTGGGGTGTGTTATGAAAGTTTGCATATGGACTAAGGCACCAAGTCTCCCAAACCATTATGAATCAGTTACGTGTTATAATGTGGCTTTATAAATGTTGCAGTTACTCAGGATCATACGAAGTGTGTAGGTCTAAGGCTGGCAAGAATATGCACTGAACATTTACATTTCTTCACAATCTGTAAGTGATTACTCTCATTGAATCTATAAGAAGCCACAGAGATGGTGACAAGAATATTTATTTCACACAATGTATGAATAGATCTCTGAGCAACTGGAAAGAACAAAGTTGGTTTCCAAACCCACTTACGAGTTTGAAAGAATTGTATGTTTGCAGACTTTTAAAAGTATATTGCTGTTCGAGGAATATGAACACGATGGTATTCTGTAAACTACACCGATGCATTGTAATGAATATATCAAGTAATGTGTTAAATAAACCAGAATGCAAAACAATATGCAAACTCTGCTTGCAATCATGTAAAACAGAAATTAACATTAAAAGCAGTCAAGAGAATTACAGAGACATAATTAAGTGTTTGTTTCTCTGTTTTTCAAAATTAAGAGACTGGCTCGCATTGGTTATGGCTGAGTGAGGAACTTGGCAAAGTTTGTCCCAAAAAACAAATACAAGCAAGAACAAATTGAAAAAAACGAACACTTAGCACTCTGGAAACTGACTAATCTGAGAAGCATTTATGCTTCCAGCACAGCTAAATGTTGGTTTATAAACGTGGCAATCTGTGGCATTCTAGCCTTTCCCCTCCCCCCAAACTCATGCCACACAGAGATCCTGCCAGAGCCAGGTTTTGCCAGGTGAGGACTGGCAGCTTCTCTCCATCACTGAAAGGGTCCCACTTGATTGAGATTTGAAGCAGCAGGCAATGCCTGCATCCTGTGGTGTTGCTTGTGAAGTGACTGTCTTGGCGGCAGGTGAGTGAACAGGCCCATGGCTCCAGTCTGAGGTTGTGGGAATAGTTGGGACAAACATGTTCCTGGTTAAGGCTGCCAGAATGCTTAGGAAGACAGGAAGGAGCTTAAATCAGCTGTAGTCCTGAGCACCCCTGAGGCTGTGTGCACACACACAGGAGATGCAACAGGGCAGTGGAAAGTGATGGCTGCGAAGGCTTAACAATGACTGGATCTTTCCATTTTTTTGTAGCAATCCGGTCCAGATGGAAGACAGAGAAATTATGAAGGATGTGTTCACTTTTAGGAAGGCCTCAGGCGATGCATGGGTACAATTAGGACCAATAGGCCCACAGCAGGGCCGGCTATGACAACTAGAAATTCCCCACAACTAACTACTCAGCTAACTGCTAATTAACTCAACTTCCTCTCCTCCCTTTCCCCACTTCTTCGCCTTTCCTTCTTTCTTCCTTCCCTCATCACTCCCTTCCTTCTTTCATTATTTTATTATATAAGATTTCAAAATTCTACAAAAGTAGAATAGTATAATGAACTCATATTCAGGGTCAATGCCAATATCTTGCCAATTTCATTTTATCTATATCCCTTCAAACTTTCTTTTTCCTTTTTTCTAAATTTTGCTGAGCTGGTTTAAAATAAATACCAGAATCGTGTCACTTCACCCATCAAGTCGACATTATATTTAATAATTTCTCGGTGCTAGCAAAACTGATTGATGCTGGTTTGTTGTGGACAATTTGGAAAATCATAAAGGAAATTAAAGTTGCCCCATGCTTACAATCTAAATCACAGTTAATTTTTGTTGTTTTTCTGTCTAGACATTTACATTGCAGGTAGGTATGCATATATATAACTGTATGCATTTAATGTATTGTATCTGTCCTACATTAATCAGTCAGAAGGCCTTTGTAACAAGTAACAAAAACCCAATTCAAACTTGTTTAAATAGTAAAGGGGACTTTTTGGACTTAAATAAATGAGAATTTCAGTGGCAGGATAGATTTTATTACTGGTTTGGTCCCTCTTTTGCTCGGTGTCTCTATTAATCTTTTGTCATATCTTGTATATATGGAGACATGTTTGGTTGTCACATCTGAGTGAGCAGAGATAAGGATGCTAAATATCTTACAATACTCAGGACACCTCCGCCCTTTTAAATGAATTTGTTAAAATCCTCATAAGAGAATATGAAAGTGCGTAGAAGTTCACAAAACAATTACACACTTTGCCACAGTCTGTGAAAAGCATTATGACTATTTCAGTTCTGCTTTAATTAAGCTGCTTATATACTTTAACATTCCAAACATACAATATGCACACGAAAAACTGGCATAAGAAATGTTTCAACAACAGGGCACCACCCCCTAGTGATGGATTATCCAGCCCCAAATGTCACTAGTGCTGTTGCTGGGAAGTCCTGTTCTAAGATCGCAACAAGTCCTTGGTCCTCACTCCATGGTAACTGACAAATCCTTTGATTCATTCTTCCTGCTCCCTCTTTCTTGCTCTCCCTCATCCCAAGTTGCTATTAATTTCTAATATAGAACACACTCGTTATTCTTTTTATTTCCTCATCCCCCAATGGATTGTGTTTTTAGGTCCATACCAATAACTTTAATAAAATATCTTCCTAAGCTGATACAGTACACTAAGAGGATTTATATGTCATTTTTTTCAATTATAATCATATTGTGTTTATTATACAATCACACTCACTGAATTATATTTAGGATAATGTAGTGGGTTATTTTGTGCATACTTTTTTAACTTGATATAAATATCTTAAATATTTTTATGCCGCTTACCCAATATGCTACTGATTATCAAATATTTCTGAATCTCCTTTCTTCTAAGAACTCAGTCATATCATATCTCCTGACACCCATGTGGTAGGTGAAACCATATGCTTACTTTTGGACACAAACCTTCTAGACCAGGGTGTTTAATAATTATTTATTTGATATCTTTCAGAGTTTACTTTTTTCCTTAGGTTGGGGTAACTGGCAATGCCTGAGATAGAGTTCTTCCATCAGCCTGGATATCTGAGAGACCATGATGAAAAGGGGCCTTTGCTGATGTGGCATGAGAAAGAAAGACTTTTGATACTTTAAACCTTGGAACTTTGGGGTTGTTTGTTACTGCAGCATAATCTAGACAGTCCTGACAGGTACATCCAATACCATCCCTCCCTTCTGACTACATCCAAGGTCTAGGGGGTTCATTTTCATTTGTCTAAGTCAATGATTTTCATGCTTTTCTTCTTTTCTGCAATTTTTTTAGGGGTAGGCATAAGACTGTCTTCCGAGCTGTAATGGAAGGTCTTCTGGGGGCTCGTGAGAAAAGTTTTCATGGTCCTAGACAAGAGACCTGATGAGACAGTACTTCGGACATCTGAACATAGCTATAGTTGGATGTGGTGACTGGAGCTTTATAGTCATCCTGAAATAGTGGAAAACACTTTGATCCACTGGATGGCAGAGATGAGTGAAGAAAGGAGACTGGTCTTTGTGACATTGAAGTTTGAGATCAATTGACCTTGAAACTTTCCCTACCTTTGCACTTCCTGATGTGTGTGTGTGTGTGTGTGTGTGTGTGTGTGTGCGTGATTATAGAAGTCCTTATTTTAAAGTTAGTTTCATTTTTGTGTTTTATGCTACTTGAAACTGAAAACACCCTAAGCAATATATTATTGACTTCTGTAATGTTATTTTAATTGTTAAGTACAGCATGTCTAGACTGTAATATATTTGATTAATTTCCTGTGACTTAAGATTTAGGTAGTTTACCATTTTTTAGGTGCTCCAATATAAAGAGGGTCATTTTCTGCAAATAGTGCCAAATAGAAGTTGCAAGAATTTTTTCCACTTCTGAAGAACAGGAGCCTGCCTCCTTTTGAACCAGATCTTCACTCATTGACCACTCATTTATATTTTTGAGTGTCTATCATGCCAGAGACATGTGATAAACAGTAATTTCAAACTGAAAGATCTCAGAAGAGCTTGTGTTCCTTTGATTTGGCAAAACCAACAAATGGTCTTTTAATTATGTAAATATGAAACTAATTCCCACCCTTTGGTTCTTGGAGAGAGGATGATAGTAGATGTAGTGAATTGAGAGATTCAGTGTTTTGATTAGTACCATAAATGTATATTTTAGTGTAAAGGAGTGTGGCTCCAGAATTTGTGCTTAGGAAAATCCACAGTTTTCCATATATGAATTTGAATAATCTATTTCTTTAAATTCTTTGCTTTAATAGTGACTTTATTGAGAAAGAATTGACATAAAAGTCGGTAGATATATAATATATACAGTGTAATGTGTTTGGATATGAGTATACTCCTATGAAAACGTCATCATAATCAATGCCATAAACTCCACATGACACAAACTACGTTAACTATGTAACCGCTACATGCTTCTTCTTGTCACAAAAATCACAGCACAATCAGATATCACCTCACACCTTTCAGGATAACTGTTATCAAATTAAACAAATTAAAAGACAAGTGTTGGCAAGGAAGGAAACACTTTTACACTGTTCATGGAATGCAAATATGTGTTGCCACCATGGAAAATGATTTGTGAGCTCCTTAAAAAGTTAAAAAAAAAATAGAATTATTATTTAATCCAGCAATACTACTTCTGGGTATTTATTTCTAAAGGGAATGAAGTCTGGATCTTAAAGAGATTCTGTGCTCCCATATTCATTGACACATTATTCACAATAGCCAAGATGTGGAAACAATCTAAATATCTATTAAAAGAGGAATGCTTATATACATATATGTATATAATTCAGACTTAAAAAAGAAAAAAATCCTTCCACTTGCAAGAACATGAATGAGCCTGGAAGATATTTTTTAAGTTAAGTAAGTCAGACAAAGACAAATACTGGGTGATCTCATTTATATGTGGAATATAAAATAGTCAAACTCATGAAAGCAAAAATACAATGGTGATTCCTAGAGGCCGGAGGGGAGGAGGAAATGGAAAGATGTTGGTCAAAGGGCACAAAATTCCATTCATGTAGGATGACTAAGTTCTGGAGATCTACTGTGCAACATAAGGTCTATGAGTAGCAGTACTGTATTATTACTTACAAATTTGTTAGTATGGTAAATCTGTTAAATGCTCTTACTACAAAGAAAAAACTAAAAAAAGATCGAAAATGAAGTATTATTTATTTGAAGGTTATGTGTTCTCATTGCATTTCATCTTGGAAAAGTTGGGGCTAGACTATGGGAGCAGTAACTTTCGCCTGTGTGTATGGGTATAGAGGCTGAATATCATAAAAATGACAAGTGATTTCTGAGAAGACTGAGATTTTTAAGAGAGAGAGAGAGCACTCCACAATTTTTTTTGGTATAATATGTAGCTGGAGTGCTGGGGAAATTACATACTACTTAGTACCTGGGCATCTGGGGATGGTTCACAATTCTGCTTCTTTTTTGCTGTGTGGTGTTGGACAGGTCACTACATTGCTCTGAACCTCAAGATACTTATTCACCAAATGTTGAGATCACAAAATCAAGTCATTTACTTCATTCTATTTTATAAAATGACATCAAATGTATATAAAAGAGATTAACTGGGAGATGTATCAGTTTTAGTTTTTGTTTGCTTTATGAGGTTAGTTAAGGAAAATACTTTTAAAATTGATTTCCAAGACATTTGTTGTAAAAACAAGTTTTTATTTTTTTGTTACACAATAATGCATAATCAATGTTGAAAATGAAAACACCAAACACAGGTGCGCTGTCACACAGTCAAAAGCCATAGCTGAAGCGCGAGGGCAATTACACTTCTCATGTCAGCATGTCTGCCCAGTCCTGCCCTTGGCTTCTGGTCAATGGAAAGCAGTGACGTGACGGCCTTTCTTGCCTGTAGAAGGAGAAAGATCTGTAACATCGCCTTTCAAAATTTCTTTCTTTTTTTGTGATTCTTCCTAGGAAATCCTTCTCCACTGAGGTGGTATAGTCGTTTATAATTTATTCTAGAAATTTGAGGGCTTCTTTTACAAATATTCTAATAATGAGACCATCTGGAATTAATTTGGTATAGGGTGAAAGAATCATATTTTTGCAAATAGGGATCGATTTACAAAATGGGTATCTTTGCAAATGACACTCAACACCACTTATTGAATGGTCCAGCCTTTCAGCGCTGATTTGAGTTGCAAATTTTTCCATATACTTAGCTACTAAATATATTTGAAAATTAGTCTGGGTGACTTATGTATTCCACTGACTCGTCTGTCCATTGCTCAATAATGACCACATATTTGAATTAGTTTTCTAAAAAGTTTTAGTGTTTAGTTAGTGAGTTTATCAACCTTTTTTTTTCCCATCAATTAACTTTCTAGTATGAGTCTTCTTTCTGAAGATCTTTAGAACTCTTATTTTTATAATCCAGACTTCCTTGAAAACACACAAAAATTCCAAATTCTCAACCATATAGAAATTTAAGGTGGCAGACCATATAATGCCAGAAGTAGGATACAAGATTTCTAAAGTTTAAGGAAATTGGTGCTGGATTTAGAAAATCTTCTGAAGATTCCACTTGAAAGATTCCATCTTTGCTACCTCTGAATATATGTATGTGTGTGTGTGTGTGTGTGTGTGTGTGTATTATTGCAATTAATTTGCTTTTTATTTTATTTTTTAAATTTTGCTTTCCCCATCAAAATACGAGCTCACTTAGAGCAGGAGCTATTTCTTAGATATCTTTTGTACCTTTGCACAGTGATAAGAATACAGTCAATGCTCAACAAAACAACCCAAAGGCTCTTCAGTGAATTAATTAAGGGTATACACAGCTCTTTTGTCTGACCTTACATGGCTGTGGTTTTCCTGTCTTCACTGAGGGAAAAGTCCAGGGATCCCTGAGGCTTGCCGGGCCCATCTAGCTGGTTTCCCTTTAGGTGGTGTTGTCCGAAGACCCTAGGTCATTTCATGCTTTCACAGGCCTTTACTAATGGATTCTTCACAGTTTCCTTTTCCACTTCTTTCCTCTTGACATTCTTGCATGTTGACATTATGTAGTGTCCCTGAAATAATATGCTTCTTGATCAAGCATTGCCATCTCTTGGCTCTTTATCTTCCCGATTCTGAGTTCCCTGTCGCCTGGTAGGCAGATGGGCAGATTAGCGGGTACAGCTGATCCAATTCAACTTTCTCATGGACTTTCCACATTCCAGCTTCTTTTCCTCCATTTTTAAGAGATGCCTTTTCTCCCTCACCTTGCACTCAACAAATAATTTCTTTCATTTCTGCACCCTCTATTGAGCTTCTTTCTCCCAATGGGAGGGTTTGAAAAGTAAGGCCTCTTCTTGTGTGCTGACATTTTCAAAAGAAAACCAGGTAGCTCCTATGAGGATATGATGAATTAACGGGATAAAATGGGTCTGTAATGTTTCAGTTTCCCCACCCAGAGCTTGATGCCCTGAGATGACCTTATGGAGGCCAATGTCCCCGGCCTTATTTTTGTAAAGGGGAAAGAAATGGAAACCTGAGGATGACTTTGAAGTGTGCAGGCTCTGGTGGAGATAAGGAAGTCGGGGCAAGCTGATGCCCATGGGTGAGGAGGCCAGGATTCATAGGTTATTCTTTTGAAGTTCCTCTCCCCGGGGTTTACTTTAAAATGTCATTGGCAGTTATCCTCCCAGAGTTCCTGGATACTCTACATATCTGAAATGAAAGAGCAAAGCTTTTCTCTTGAACCACAGGATTAACTGGTCAAACTGGTCAAGAATGGACAGATGCAGGAGTCACTACTAGAGAATAACTGAAACCACCTGTGGATGCAGACGGCTCATCGGCGGTCCGCTGAAACTCTGGGATTGCTACGCTTTCAGAGGAGGAAAGAAAACAGTGTCATTCAGTTCTCCCCCTACTGTCTTTGCAGTGTCTCCATAGCAACGGCATTGGACTTAACGTTGAACTTAAAAGAATTTTGAAAACTCATCAGTACAAAGTAAACCTTGAGGTTGGGAACTTCTTGTGTTTGTGATGATGGCTTTGAAAGCAGCCACTTGCCCTCCTGGAGTCTGAGAAATGGTCTACACTGACCTCTGGGGACACTCAACCCATCCTTCCTTCGGACTCTCCATCCCAAGGCTTCCAAGCCTTCCCTTCTCCTGGCTACATGAAGAGACTAGGCCCAGACCCAACCGGATCGTGGTTTACCCAGCCTGAACCTGGAGATGGGGCCACCTTTTTGTCAAATCCAATTTCCTGCTTTGCCAGTTTTCTAAATTGCTAGTATTTGCTTGCAGTAGGAGGGAATATTCTCTCAGGCCCTTTTAGTCTGTTTATTCTGTTTCCGAAGGAGCGGAGCAGGCACACAGCCTTTCTCTCTAGAATATGGAACGAGGCTTCAAGGACTTCATTTGAATTGTGGAAGGTACAGAAGTCAGGGTCCTGGGATCAGAAACCTGGGGAGACAGTGCTGCCTTCTCTTTAGATACTGACAGTGAACTTCACATCTTAGGGGGGTGCACCTGGCAGTCTGCAGAAGGGCCCCCTTTCAGACTGCGCAGGTCATCTTTGACCAAGCCCACAGTTTGCAGCAGAGGAGGGGAGGGGCTCCTGCATTGTTTAGGCCAAATCACTGCTGGCGATCAGTGAGGGACCTCCTTGTTCATACAGGTCAGGTGGCAGTTGAGTGTCTTGCAGCCCTGCAGGCCAGTTAGCAATACGTGTCCAAGAGTTTTTCACAATTCCCTGGTGGGGTTTGATGGTGCTCCCATTCTCCATAGATAAAAATGACAACCCTCACTCACTGTCCGCCATGTTTAGGTCTCAGATTTACCTGCTTTCAATGTTAAAATCCATATCTTCTTACAAAACTTACATTGTGACCTAGGTAGTTCTGTTACTTTTTCTTTCGTAATATTTTTATCATTAAAACTGAGGCTCAGAGAGGTGCTGCAACTTGTCTGTCATCATAAAGCAAAACTCAGACGGTGTCACATACGTAGAAGGTAGTTTATTAATGCCTGTTGGTGATAAAATTTAATTTAAAGAAAATAAAAGACAGATGACTTTACGCATTTATTAGCTTGTTATTTGTTTACCACCTCTAAGGAGCACAAACGATAAATAAAGGTTTAGCATTATCCTAATTCATCATTCCTTGTAAGAACAATGTCTTTTAGTTTTCATTTTTCTCTTTCATCTACCACCCATATTTCTTTCTCCTGGAGAGGCACCGCACTACTCTGGTAATGTCCTCAGGGGGGTATGTGCACACACGCACACACATACACACACGCATATGTATGTATATATATTCTTGGAAAAAAATTACAAGTGTGTGTGTTTAAATATAATTATTTTGCATATATCTGTGCATATATAAATGTACATTATATATACACATGCACATATGTACATATATATTCACAGAATTAATTTATATGGTGTATTATATTGTATACTTATCATTGTGATATACATTTCGCTCTATTTCTTTTTTACTTAATTATTTTTAATTCTCCATATGTTGCTTTATATCCATCTAGTCATTGATTCTGAGTGCTACGTTATAGTCCTCTCAACTCTCTGTTACACAAAATAATGTGGTTTGGGGCATCCTTGAACATGTGTGTTTCTAAGGGGGAAATATCAAGTCACTGTACTTTCTGTGGCAGGTCAGTGCATGAAAGGAGAGCTGGACAGCTAGAGATGGTGTAATATTTATTTTAAACGTAACCAATAGAAGCCGGAGGGCACCCCCTGTTACAGGGACTGCTCTACAAAGAGAACCATTAAAGTGAATGTAAATCACAGTAGCTTCAGGGACAGTTTAATAACAATCCGACTGTTTATTGGGTGAGCGGGAGATGTGCCAGCTTTCTCCTTACAGCGTCCTCTGGATCTTTCGCAGAGAGAGATTCTATCTGAACTGCTATCAACGTTACTGAGGGAAGAGGGCTGCTCTGGGAGTAAGGGCCATAAATCCAATTAGTAATTCACTTTCTCTTTTGCCACAGGATCCATTTCTCCCAGACAGAGAAGATAATGCCACATTCGGGAACCTGGTAAGTCCCAAGGGCTGCATGATATCATGCCACCGAGACATGAATGTCTCCTGCATGAGAGACGGGCTACAATGATTCACATCAAACTAGCAAGAGTGGAAACCTCTGCAGAGGGTGGGAAATGGAAAGGACTGGCGTGAGGGACTCATCACACTCTGTATACTTGTGTATCACTTCAAACACAAGCGTGTTCCTGTCTTAGCTGTGAAAGAAGAAAAAAAAAACCTGTAGAGCTTTCTAGAGGATTTTAGTAAGATTAGAGATCATAGAAGCCCCACATCTTATGGATGAGGAAACTGTAGCAGCCCGGCACCAGAGAGTCTCTGCGATCCTGCTCCAGATGACGAGTGAGGGAGAGCGCCTGTGTCTGCTGACGTCATGGGCATGTGGTCAGTGGCTGCAGGAACCCAAGGGCTGAAGCAAGGGAGAACGGCCTTGGATTCCAGACTCCAATGTGTGTGAGAACTTGCATAATTTACAGCGCCGATCACTTAATGACCAATATTTATAGTCTAAAGAATTGTGATATCTGGGATAAAATAAAATATGTCAGTTTAATTCTTGTTTTTAAAATGGCAGAACTGCTTTACTTTTGTTTCCTCTGAGGTTGACAAAACACATATTAAGAAGAGCTTATCTGGAGGATGGAAGCAATGATACAGAGCTCTTTCTCTTATTACTTCTGTATTTGTTGCAAAGATGTTTCTTACGGACTGGTAGTTTTATGACTGTTATAGAATTACGCTCTGCATGAAACTAGAAATGAACCACAAATAGAAAGCTGGAAAATTCCAAAACACAGAGGTTAAACAACACTTCTGAATGACTTGGGTAAAAGAGGAAATCAAAGAAGAATTTAAGATACTTGGAGACAAATGAAAAGCATTTCCTCTAAAACCAGGAATGAGACAAAGCTGTCCACTCTTAACACTATTATTTAACATCATACTAGAGATCCTAGCCAGAGCAATTAAGCAAGAAGAAGAAGTAAATGGAATTCAAATTGGAAAAGAGGAAGTAAAACTATCACAATTTTCAAATGGCATGATACTATACGTAGAGAACTCTAAAAACTCTATAAAACCTACTAGAATTAATGAGTACAGTAAAGTGGTAGACTAAAAAATTAATATACAAAAATTGGTTTCATCTTTATATGCAAACAATATAATAGAAAAGAATTAAATCAAGAAAACCTTTTATAATAGAAACAAAAGGAATTACATACCTGGAATATAATTAATTAACAAAAGAGGTGAAAGGCCTGTGCAATAAAACTGTAAGACATTCTCAAAGGAAAAAAAGGAAGAGATGAAAAAATATTCCATGCTCTTGTTTGGGAGGAATTAACATTGCTAAAATGACCATCTTATCGAAAGCAATATACAGATTTAATGCAATCCCTATAAAAATCTTTCTGGTATATTTCAAGGAAATAGAACAAATCAACTTAAAATTTTTATGGAATAACCAAAGACCCCAAATAGCCCAAGCAATCATGAAATTAAAAGAACAAAGGTGGAGAGATAACCCTCACAAATATTAAGCTATACTACAAAGCACAGTGATCAAAACTGTATGGTACTGGAATAAAAACAGAGGTACATATCAGTGGATAGAAATGAATCACCAGAAATTTACTCACACATATATGGTCAGTTAATTTATAACAAAGGAGCCAACAAATACATGGATAAATAAATGTCTTTTTAGTAAATGGTGTTGGAAAAATTGGATAGCCACATGAAAAAAAATGAATCTAGATCTTTAATACATAAATGAAAATTAATTCAAAATGGATTTGAGACTTGGAAATAAGACCAGGAACCATAAAATACTTGGAAGGTTATATAGGCAAGTCATTCCATGACATCAGCCTTAGAGAGGTCTTTAGGGACTTAACTCCAGCATCAGGGAAACAAAACCAAAAATAAACAAATGGGACCATATCAATCTACAAAGCTTCTGCACAATGAAAGACTCTTATCACCAAAACGAAAAGACAACCTACTAATTGGGGTATATATTTGCTCATTATGCATATGACAAGGGCTTAATATCCAAACTGTATAAAGAACTCATAAAACACAGCAGAAGTATAGGAAGCAACCCAATAAAACTAGGCAAAAGAATTAGATAGACATTTCTTCAAAGAAGACATACAAATGAACAACAGGCATATGGAAAAAAGTTCTTCCTTACTTGTTAGGGTAATGCAAATCAAAACAACAGTGAGCTATCACCTTACACCTAAGAGATTGGCTATTATCCCAAAGTCTGAAAACGAGATATTGATGAGGATGTGGAGAAAAGGGAAACTTTTACACTGTTGGTGGGCATGCAAATTGGTTCAACCCTTATGGAAAGTTGTCTGAAGATTCTTCAAAAAATTGAAAATAGAAATTCCATATGATTCCATCATCCCATTTCTGAGCATTTACCCCCAAATCACAAAACACCAATTTTCAGAGATATATTCACCCCCATGTGTTTTGCAGCCTTATTCACAACTGCCAAAAATTGGAAAACACCTAAGTGTCTGTTGTCAGATGAATGGATAAGAAGAGCTGGTATATATACACACACATACACACACACAAAGGAATACTACACAGTCCCAAGAAGATGAAATTCTGTCATTTGAGACAGCATGTATAGGACTATAAGGGATTATAGTAAGTGAAATAAACCAGAGGAGAAAGAGAAATATTGAATTATCTCTCATATGTGGAATATAAAGAAACAAAACAAAGCAACGGACAAACAAAAAACAACCCTTGGACACTGACAATAGAACTGAGGTTATGTGTGGTGCATGGGGTGTAGGGGGTGAAACAAGGGGTGGTGAAGAACTTTTGGTAATCTGGTACTGGGCAGGCTGTTATATATTTGAGAAATGGTGAACCTGTATATATGTATTTATATTGTTTTACAAATCAGTTACCTTAATAAACATTTAACTAAAATAAATTATCTGAATGACTGAACTGCACTTCAGTATAAGCTTTGGGTTTGAATTCCAGACTTGTCATTTGCTAGTAGTCTTGAGCAAGTGTCCTAACTCTGAAGATTCAGTTTTATTATCTTTAAAATAATATAAACGATATGCAATCTATGTGATTAATGTGAGGATTAAATTAGGCTCTGTAAGGAGAGTTTTCAATACACTTCCTGGCACATGGTAAGACTCAATAATTATTTCTATTTTAACAGATGCATATTATTATTATTATTATTATTATTATTATTATTATTATTATTATTATTATTATTTTCCCTTGGATGATTCCTGGGATCAGAGATTTTCTTTAGAAACCTAAATACCTTGAATTCCTCAAAAGCTGAGCCTGAGACAAGGATTTGTGTATAGGTTGTTTCTTCACAAGGTAATCCCAGGAAGCACAATGAGGAAGCCAGTCAGGGAAGAAAGCAAGCCAGTAAACATGCCTCAATGGGTCACTGAACACAATCCTGGGGACCTACCAAGGGGGCTATGGGACATACGTTTCAGAAAGCATGATGTGGACATCGACTGTGTCTCTTACAACTTTATGAACACTATTCTCCAACTAGGTTTTGAGTATGTGCCACCTTTGTGCTTAGAAATTTTTTTGTTTTAAGTTAGACAAATATTTCCTTTAACTGTCTTTCTCACTGTTTGGACAAAGCCACACTGCAACTGCAGTCTGTTTTGCCAGCTCCTTCTCTATGACCTGATATCGGGTGTGGTTTATCTTGCAAAATGTTTCAGTATAACAAACACATCTATGACACTAAGTTTAAACTTGCATGTTTATTATTTCACTTAAAGTCCAGGTAGGTTTTTCTGTTTCTCCAAATTTAAGTGAAGGAGCTTCTGAAACTCTTTACAAAGAATACAAAACTCATTACAGAATCAACATATAATTCTGATATATTTAATTTTAAAATATAAATCAAGAAAATTATTATAAGAAATATGACCATATTGTGAAATTATTAACATGGATGTGCAAACATACATATCAGTTGACTGTAATTGACTTTTTATGGGTTTCCATTAATATTTCCTTGCTAATTGGTCATTAACTTTTTATCTACTGGAATTTGATAGCAGATAAGCAATGGTATGTCCCATAGGTATAAGAAAAGTGTGTGTAAAACAACATGAAACAGATAAATTTATACATTACATCTTTGTCTAAGACAAAGAATCTAATTTCCTCTCAAGGATAGAACCCTTTATAAACACTTGCAATTAAGAACCTACTTAAAAGTTTAATTGAATTACTATAATGTTAATATGGGACAATGTTCACTAATCATAATAAGGAAAATCTCATTATTCCAGGCTATTTAAAAGTTTCCAAGTGTGACCACTCACACAGATTCTCCCTCTTAACTGCTAGAAGAGCAAAATGTGAACTTCTGTCTAAACTAGTGGGCAAACACTTGACTAATCTTTTGGGAAGCACACATACATATAAAATACATTGCTTATATTAGGACAAGTTTCTTTATTTTAATATGTAGCTCTAAATTAAGGCAGTAAAAAACTGAATGTAACTAATACAATGGTCTCCTTTGCTTACATTATTCCTTGCTTCCAGATTTACCTCCTTGCTAAAACTAGAAAGCCTTCTATCTTCTTTACTTAAGGTCTAGCTCAAATCTCCTGTCCCCACCAAATGTTACCTTACCTCAGTCTTCTACACTTTCTACACTCATTTGATTCTTGTGCCCTTTTATATTGTCAGTGATCTCTCTGTCTCTGTCTCTCTTGCTTCCTCTCTCTAATACAATCTCTAATACAATCATGAAACTAAAATAGTTAAGAATTAAATGAAACAATAATTCAAATTAATATTAATTTAATGACAAATGTTTTGTTGAAACAAAATTGTTGTTGAGCATGTAAAGAGTATGATACTGACCTCTACAATGCAGGTTGTTTATAATTCTGCTTGCCTGAGCTGGGGTTGCTGTGTGACCGTTCTATTTCCATAACATTTTCTTTATTTGAACCACTTTGAAACCAACATTCTGCAATAAAACACTATGTCATTTGAGCTTCATTTGGCACAAATATATCATTTATGTATTAATTCCAGCCTCTCTTCTCATTTACCTATGACAATTTATATGCTTGGCATCATAGAGATATTATGAAATCATGTGGTAATTAATTTGTAATAGGGTTGTATTCCAAATTATGATGATATTAATAGCTGACATTTATAGACTTCTATATCTAGATTATCTTGTTCAATTCCCACATTAACCAACTGACAAAGATGTTATTCTTACCACCATTTTGTAGACAGAAGGAAAGAGTCTCAAAGAAATTCAGTAGCATTTCCAAATCTATGCCACGTAAATTTTGACTCCAGCGCCTGAACACAATCTTATATTAATTTATATGGTTTATCATTAAAATGATCACAAAATTAAAATAAGTGTTGTACAGAATCAACACACCTACAATAATTGATATTCCCATACACTCACAATTAATCATATGCTCAGTAATAATGCTGTAGATTTTTTTGAACCACTAAGGACAGTATGGCTAACTAAAAGATCAAAAAATTCTGCCTCATGTACACAATCAACAAAGTTCTTTAACTGATACAAAGGTATAATTTCATTGCAGTTCTCAAGAAATGGAATATAATATACAGAGTTGAACAATATATGTTTCATGCTCTTTTATTATACTGTCTGAAACAATGTCTCCATTCAGAAGTTCATTTGTTTCTCCCAATAATTAGTTATAGTTCAAAATGTCAAAGAGATAGACACACAGGGCAGAGAGAATTCGTTAATTCATAGTTTAACCTGCAGAAGCCAAATTTTTCTGAATTTGGAATTAGAACTTTTTCAACTTACTGACTCAAGCTCTCCAAAATTATTATTAAATTTGGGAAATATTTGCACTACTTTATTCCTTCTGATTGCCAAACTAAGCAAAATGAACTCTTAAAATATGATTTGTTACTAGTGTCCTTCTTTGTTCAATTAACTGGTGCAGTCAGAAAAACACCTGAACAGGAAGGGATATTCCTTTAGCCCCACCTTCCTCTTACTCCACTCCCATTCAGTGACATCGTACATGTTTGGTCAAAACTCCTGTTATTCTTAAAATACAGTGTAGTAAATGGCATCTGTTTCCCAAGTAAATAGGCAACATAGGAATGAGGGGAAAAAGCCTGTGTATTTAAAAAAAATCTTATTGAAGTAACACTGCATTATAACATTATATAGATTTGAGGTGTGTATCACTATAAATCAACATCTGACTATACTACATTAAATTCACTATGAAGAATCCAAGTCTATTCTTCACCACCTGATTGACTTCTTTTAGCTGATTTCCTCAACTCCCTTCCTTCTCCCCTTCTGGTAAATACTAATTTGATCTCATAAACTAAAAGACTGTTTTTACTTGATTTGTTTCATTCATTTGCTTGGTTTCTCTATATACCACATATGGGTAAAATCATGCAGTATTTGTCTTTGACTTATTTCACTAAGCATAGTCACCTCTAGGTTCATCAATGCTGTTGTAAATGGCATGATTTTATAATTTTGTTTTAAATGACATTTATCTATCTATCTAGTTAGTTAGTTAGATAGTTAGCTAACTGTTTCTTTCTTTTTGTCCCTACCACCACTCTTGACCCCAGGTCCAGATAATAAGATGAATGGACTTTGTATTTTTAAGTTTTTGATAACTCTTTATATCCTTTTTCATAGTGGCTACCTCAATTTACACCCCCACCAAAAGTGCCTAAGTAATCTCTTCTTTCTGCATTCTTGACAGCACCTGTTTCCAGTTTCTTGTATAATAACCATTTTCACAGGTGTAAGGTGATATCACATTATTGAATTAATTTTCATTTCCCTAGAGATGTAGAACATCTTTTGTGTGACTGTTGGCCATTTATGTCTTCTGTGGAAAAGTATATCCTCAGGTCTTCTGTCCATTTTTAAATTGGATTATTTTTATGTTGTTGAGTTTTATGTGTCCCTTATAGATTTGGGGTATTAACCTCTTGTCAGATGTATGACGTGCAAATATGTTCTAGTCAGTAGGATGTTTTCATTTTGATAAGTCTCCTTTTCTGTGCAGAAGCTTTTCAGTTTGATGTTGTCCCTTTTGTTCATTTTGGTTTTTGTTTACCATGCCACTGGAGTCAAATTCCCAAAGACATGGTTAAGACCAATGTCAAGGAGTGTGTCACCTAGGTTTTCTTCTATGTATTTTGTGGTTTCAGGTCTCACAACCAAGTTGTTGATCCACTTGAATTGTTTTTTGTTTATGGTGCTAGACAGTGGCCTAGTTTCATTCTTTTCCATGTGGTTGTTCAGTTTTCCTAACATCGTTTATTGTATTGTATTGTATTGTATACACTTAGCTCCTTTGTCATAAACTAGTTATCCATGTATATGTGAGTTTATTTCTAGGCTTTCAAATCTATTTTATTGATCTGTGTGTCTGTTTTTATTCCAATACCATGCTAATTTGATTACTGTTGCTTTGCAGTGTAGTTTTAAGTTAGGAAGTGGGTTAGCTCTATTTTTGTTCTTTTTTCTCAGGATTGTTTTTGCTATTTGGGGTCTTTCATGGTTTAAAATAATTTTCATGGATTTTGTTCTATTTCTGTAAAGAATGCCTTTGGAGTTTTGATGGGGATTGCTTTGAATCTGTACATTGCTTTAGGTAACATAAACTTGTGCATTTTAGACCTGGAAGGGATAGTTCATAATTTCTTTACAAAACAGCAAAATATTTTTATTCCTCTGATTTATAAGTCATCTACAGAACTCCCAGCACATTACACTGGTCAAAATTGGACATTTAATGGAGAATCAGACAAGCTCCCTATCCTTAAGAATGTCACAAATTTATTAGTATACATTGGTGTCACACATATAAACAAAAATAGCTTTTTTTTTTTTTTTTTAGTTTGGCTACTATTCCTTCCATCTTAAAAGCAACTCAATTATATAAAATGTGAGTGCTATTACCCTCACATAGATGAGGCTAGCAAGGCACAGGAGGTGAAATCTAAGGTCACTCAACTAATTAGTGATTGAACCAAATCTACAACTCAGATTTCCTTGTCTATAGTTTCTCCCACTAGACTTAATTGGTTCTTCAGAGCAGTACAGAAACACCATTCTTGAGGGTATTTAGATTTATTTCTAAAGTTGTTCTGGCTCCATCATGATATAAACAACCAAACAAAACACCTGAATTGTAATTGCAGCTAGGCGTATTACCTCTGCCTGAGCTGATGATGTTGTTACCAGCTGCCGAAACCCTTCAATGGAGAGACGTGAAATTCCTGCAGGAAATGACTCTAGGCAGTTCTGAAAAAGTAAGGAAATTAAATGACTAACTTTAGTGTTTCCTGGCTTTTGTCTGTCTTAATTAACTATTTTGGTAAAGGAAAAACTGAAAAACTTTCTAATAGTCAACATTTAAAACATATTATTTGTTTATAGTAAAACATTATTAACTGCTTATATTTAAAGAAAACTATCCCTTTGAATTATTTTCAGTAACCATATTTATTAAATAGTTCTTTAAATAAAAACAATTACAGCATGTGTGTGTGGGAAGTATCAATTTCCTTCTCATAGCTCCCAAAGGTGCACTTAAGAAATACGTGTTGATTATTAGCAAGGCTAATATTATTGTGGTAATGTCATTACTGAACATTTATAATAATTGTAGTTTGGGGTTTATAGAGGTATTACAGTCAGAATACATTATTGATTTTCATGTCATATTAAATATAGCATGTACCTGCTTAAGCATTGTTATTACTTTTACATATTTGATGTGATTGTTATTTTGCCTTCATATATTTATTCAAAAATATATATGGAATGTCTGTTATGTGCCAGGTTTTCTCATATGTGCTGAAAATACAAGATAAATTAAACAAAGCTCTTGCTCTAATGTAGTTGACATTTTTGTTGAGTGAAACAGACGATTACCAAAAAAGACTGGGACACTACTCTGTAGGTAGTGATAATTATTTTGAAATGAAAGAGTGAGATCAGAGCATAGATGAGGGTGGACAAGGAATCAGGAAAGTACTGAACCGATCCCTTTGCAGAAATTTAATGACTTAAGACTTCACAATTTATCCTGGACAAGTATTATGGCCTTCTGTACTGTTCTGGACTCTACGAATGTCTAGGATAAACTTTTGAATTCAAGGATAATTAGAAGCAATTTCAAGAAAACTGATTTTTATATCTGTGTGACTTTTCTCCTCTTTCCTAGCTTTCTTTACTAAGTAATAAGAATGAAGAACTTGAGGCAAAATTAACAGGGCTTGTTAACTGTATTGCCAAGTAAACTTGTATGCAAACTTCTATTACTAGTTAAGTTTAGGGGTAAAAACTATCTTTTTACTGAAATTTGAACAAAAGGGAATTCTATTTGATATATTCAAATATCAAATAGAATTTCAATTTTATACATTAATGACTATTGAAAGTAATAGGTGATACCTTATATTGAATAATATGACAAGTATAGGACTTCATGGACATTTTTTCATATTCTCATAACAGTCTTTCATATAAGTATGCTTGTTCACATCTTCTAAGTAATGAAAAATTGGGGCTCAGATATGTAAAATATGTTTCCTGAGCTTCCAGCACTAATAATACCATGCATAGTTGGAATGTTATGTCACTTGTGCCTGATCCCACACTTCCAGAAGGAATGAAGGAGATTACCTAATCTAACCTCCTCATTTTACATAGGTTAATAGAGACATCTCTCATAATATGCCCAAGGTCAAGGAGCCACTGAGTTGGTGCAGATTTAGGACTAGATCCAGTTGGGAGCACATCGTATGACACGTGCTATCTCTCCAAAGCAACTGTGAAACTCAAATTCTGACCCACTGACTTTTTAAATATCCAGATCAATGGAAACCCACCTAGGATAAAGGTGAGTCTTGACCCATGTCCCTCATACCATACTTAAAAAAATCAATTCCAGTGGATCATTGATCTAAAGCTTTTAGAAGAAAACTGAGTAGACTGTCTAATAATCAACAAGGAAATGCTGACAATCATGATGGTTAAAAAATGGAGAAATTTATCTACATTGAGATTAAGAATTCCTATTCATCAGGCAGTATCCTTCAGCAAGTTCAAAGGAAAATCACAGAGTAAGAAGTCTGCAATATATATATACATATATATATATATATATATATCTGAGAAAGGTCTCGCGTTGTGTGTATATTCATTTTTATGAACAGTGGCCTCCAAAGCAGTTACTTCACTAGAAAAATGGGTAAAAACCTTGAACAGGTATTTCACAAATGAGGATATCCTGCTAGCTAGTTAACATATAAAAGGCTGTTCAGCATCCTTAGTTATTAAAAAAATTCAAATTAAATCTAGAACTTGATACTATTACACACTCCCAGGAATAATTAAAATAAAAAATATTAGGTTGAATCATATGAAATTGTAATTTTTTGCAGGTCATAGTCAAAATATTAGCAATTCATGTAATTTAATCTATACCAAGTACTATGAGGCTGTGAAACTTCAGAATGTCTATTGGTCAGAAACTTTTAGAAATGTGGTAGTATGGCAGTTAGCTATTGCTGTGCAAAAAGTGACACCAAAACTTAGTAACTCAAAAAAAAAATTCTTATTTTACACAGTGTATGGGCCAGGTGTGCAGGTGTGCTGGTCTATGTTAGGCTCTCCTGCACCTGTTCATGCACTTTTGGTCAACCGGAAGGATGGCTGGGGGCTCACTAGGATAGTCTTGTCTGAGATAATTCTGCTCTCCTCCTCATGTCTCACAACCTTCAGCAGGCTTCCCTGTATATCTGACCATAGAAAGCAAAAGAGAAAGCAAAAAGAGGCAAGTGCTTTTATGAGTTCTACTTACATCACATTTTCTGCTGTCCCATTACCAAAGCAAGCGATATGACTAAGCGAGTGCAATCTGATGGCATGAATTCAGAGAAGCATGAAAAAATAGGCCAGTATTTATTCAAGCTGAATGGTCATGTACATATCCTGTGATGCAGAAATTCCCCTCTTAGGTACATAACTGACCGAAAGGCCTACATGTGTTTATCAAGAGACATATACAAAGAATATTCATAGCAGCACTAGTTAGAATAGCCTCAAACTGAAAACAGTTCAAATAGTTAAGTAGAGTAGATACTGTAATTCCATGTATTATTTCCTCTGTGAGTTGCCTGCGTTTCAAAATTTAACAAGCAAATTAGTTATATTGTCATGATGGGTACCACTTAGTTCAGTTCAATTCAATTCTATTCGATTCAATTCAACTCAATTCAACGCAATATATTAAACACTGAGAATCCAAAGCACTCTGTCAATACAATGGAAAAATGAAGTGAAATGAAGAATGACACTTTCTTGGTTGCTTTTCAGACCTCCTGTGCAGTTGAATCATCTGGGGGAACTGGTAAAGTGTTCCTGGACTCCAAATCCAGAGATTCTAATATCCTAAGCCTGGGGTGGAACTGAGTATATAATATTTTAAATAAAGCATTATAGGTAAAAATCAATGCAGGATTATATTTTGATAAAAACTAGCAGGAATGAATGGCCCAGAGGCCAAAAAAATTGCTATATTAGAAAAAATTAAACAAAGTGCTAACTATAATAGAGCTACATAAAACATATTATTTTATGGCAATTTCTTGAAAGTAGAATTAAATTAAGTTTTCCTTTGAAAAAAGTATAACTTTTGTAGAAAATTTTATAGATTAATTAAAAATATACTAAGCACCTACTGCGTGTCAGACACTGTTCTCAGTACAGTCTTCCCTGACTTAGTTGTTTTATGTCCCCACAAGTCTGCTATAAGTTAAAAATATGTCAAAATGCATTAAATACACATCCCCTTCCAAATATCCTAGCTTAGTCTAGCCTTCCTTAAACATGCTCAAAATAGTTGTGTATACAACTATTAGTCTACAGTTGGGAAAAATCATCTAACACAAACCTGTTTTATAGTGTTGACTGTCTCATGTAATTTATTGAATGCTGTTTTGAAAGTGAAAAACAGAATGCTTTGTTCACCCTTGTGATCAAGTGGCTGACAGGGATCTTTGGCTAGCTGCCCAGCCTCATGCAAGAGTATTATACTATGTGTTACTTAACCCTGGAAAAATATCAAATTCAAAATTTGAAGTACAGTTTCTACTGAGTGAGTATTGTATTCATGCCATCATAAAATTGAAAAATTCTGAGTCAAATAATCATAAATGAGGGACTGTCCATACTAGCAATACAAGGTAGACACACACAGACCCATGTCTGCCCTGTAGAACTTCACTCTAATAAAAGCAGCGTCCTTCCCGGGTCAAGGGCAGTGTTCATAGAGAGTACCAGGAGATAAGCTGGAAAGACAGAAAGGAACCAAGTGGTAGAAACTTTTCTTGCATCTAGCAACATTTTTGTTTTCTAAACTAACATAGTTTCTTCTATTCCTTGGGTTTTAATGATCTTCAGATAACTAAATTTTTTTCCACCGATTTTTCCCCTCTGTGAAAACTCATCACACTAAGCATTTTCAGCATCTTCATTCACTTTTGGTCTTTATGTTGACCCCTGGTTTCCCTCCAACTTCATCACAACTTTCTTCTAATTAGTTGTCTACAAACAAATCCAGAGGATACTGAGTAATCTCCCAAGAATTATAAAATGACTGCCAATTACCTCTAATTCTATGACACAGAACATCTTCATAAGCATCTTTTAATAGTTTTGGCTTGTCTTCTCAAGAACTGTCAAGACTCTTCTAATTTACTATCTGCTATTACTCAGGAATTTGTAGGTTTATGTATGAGCATATATACCACTTTCTCATGTCTACTCATTCACCAAATGTCTGTATTTCAGGTGGTAGCCTGATCCTGTTCTGATTGGATTTTTCTCTAGATAATTCTTAGTTTGTGGAAGTTTTGAAGGAATGATTTTATTGATGTGATTGCTATCAGTTAATTAGTTTTCCTCTGAAAAACTCATCGGCTTACAGTGATGACAGTGGTACCTTTCCCAAAACATTAGTACAGACAATTTATTAAGAGCAATAACAGTCTACCTGATACTATCCCAAAGTTTGATAGAAAAAAAATAGATATCTGTACCTCGTTTTCCACTCGGGTTTCTCTCTACTTGGTAGAGGTATTTCTTCATATATTTTTTTCTTTTTATTTTAAATTTTATGATAAAACATTGAACATGAGCTCTATCCTCTTAATAGTGTTAATTGCACAGCATAATATTGTTATTTATAGGCACAATGTTGTACAGTTTGTCTTTCATAAATGAAATTTTATACTTGTTGATTAGCAGTTCCCCACTTCCTCCTCTCCATAGACCCTGACAACCACCATTATATTCTTTGCTTCTAGAAGTCTGACTATTTTGCATATTTTATGGACGTGGAATTATGTATTATTTGTCATTTTGCAACACGTATTTTAATTATTTTTCCTACTTTATATTAAATTTAAATTTAGTAATTAGCATATGATATATATTTAACATTATTTTAAATATTTTGTGTCAGTTAGCCAAATATACTCAAAGTTCATCCATATTGTTGTATATTGTAGGATTTATTTAAGGCTGATAATGTTCCATTGTAGGTATATACCATCCACCTGTTATTGATCATTTACATTGTTTCCACATTTGGCTCTTGTGAATAGTACTGCAATGAATATGGAAGTGATAATAATTTTCTGAGATTCTGATTGCAGTTTTTTTTGGGTAAATAACCAGAAGCAGTATTACTGTGTCATATGCTAGTTCTATTTTCAGTTTTTAGGGACTCACCATGTTGTTTTCGATAGCAGTCACACCATTTTTCTTCCTACCAACTGTGTTCACAGGTTGAAATTTCTCCAGGCCCTAGCCAGCAGTTGCTTTCAAAATGTTCTTGAATAGCCATTAATATTTTGTTTTATAAATTATAGCGATAAATGTGACTGAAACAACAGAATCAGCGAATAACCATGTTGCACTGGTGAAATCATGGTTCCAGGTGGTCATCCTTAGGGCCCACTAAGACCATTAGGTAAAATATTGATGGGAACTTTGTTACCGATGAATCAGACTGACACCTCTTGAGTCCTCAGTCTTAAGATCTGATCCCAACAGACTGGCAGCTGTCACTCGGGGATGAATGATGTCATTCACACAGCCAAACTTGCAGGATTATGAAGCACCCCTTCCTTTCTACCATTTTCAAACTGCACCTGTAGGCCCTCTACCCTGTCTTTCTCTCTGTAGATCTCAATTTCTACTTTGCTTGAGGACAAAAGTCATTTGAAGTTTTCACTCCTTCCTTTTTATCGCTCTCAAAAATCACCAGTTTTCTCTCTGCAGGTATCTTTTTTTTGTGTGCCACAGAAGAGTAATCTGCAAGCCTGACCACCCACAAGAGCCCCAGACTCTACTTTTCCAATACCTGAAGTACCTCTCTGTCTGGCGTGTTCAGTCTCCCTGTGCAGACACCTCTGCTCTGCTTATAAGTATGTCACTTCTGCATGCAGCCAAGCAAAAGTCTCAAACTCTGTTATTTATTTAGGCTCCCAGAGAACATGAGCAGAGCCTTACTCAGTGATCAATTCCTTGTGCTTGAATCACCACCCGCATGTTTCCTCACCTCCAACTCAATGTCCCTGCATCAGTACCAGAGAAGGGAGAAAACCAGGAGGGTGCCACAGTCTCTCACCTCCTCTTCTCCATCTCTGAACCCACTGTTCCTGTTTCCTCATCTCTCCTCTGGCCTCCTTGAGAGGTCACTCCCAGACAGACCTCAAGGGGTGCATGTCCTCTTCAACAACCCAGTCCAGATGAGATCAGTTAAGTTATTATAATTCCTCACAGTACAAATAAGACCAGTCAGAAACCTTAAAACAAGACAGGATTGAAGATGTGGGGATAAAATATTGAAGGAAATAAACTGAAACTACATTACCTGCTGCACAAAGTCAGGCTTCCTTACGGAATTTGAGACTGAGGAGGCTCCTGGCTAGTTCCCTGTGGCAGACAACGTTGTTCCTCTCTTTAGGAGCTTCTTCAGGTCCTTCTTAAACTCCCTTGAGTTTAACTCCCCAGACCAAGAAAGTGAGAACAAGAGAGATGCAGCAGTTTTCTTTCCTGTATGCCTTCTCAGTTTCAATGTCCTCACTGAATAACCAGCTTTCTTGATATCCAAACAGCCGCCCCATTTATGAGGCACAGGTAGAGAGCCCTGACCCACATGTTCTTCAGAATGTAGCATAGCAAACCCAACCTCTATGGGAGACATAGACATAGGATGATGGAATAGGTTGCCATAGAATCTCTGTTGAAGACTCCCAGTGACCCCTTAATCTCCAAATTCACTGGTCTCCTCTGGACTTTCCTTCTCCATCTTACTGAAGCATTGGGACACAACCTTCTGACATTCTTTTCTCTCTTGGCATCAGTGGTGCTGTTCTCCGGCATTCCTCAAAAGTCTAAGAATATGTTCTCATCTTGCTGCCATACTTCCTCCTTTTACACACTGGCATTCCTCAAGAATATGTACTGGGTCCTTCATATCTCAGTTGAGTAGGTATTTGTTCCCAGAACACCCTAAATTATGTTGGAACCCGGAATCGGTATCGACTCAGACACAACTCTATTGTCTTCAGCACATCTTCCACCTGTGGAAAACATACCCCTCAGACATCTCAAATACCACTTTTAAAAAGAATATCCTTTCTACCCTTCCCTACTTTAATGTCACTTCTTCCTTCGAATCCACAATTCATTTTAAACATTTTGTTTGAATAGCACTTATGTAAAAGACACATTATCAAGGTCTTACAATGCTCACAACACATCTTTGGACTGGAAAGTGCTCTCTCCTACCTTCAGTAGAGGACAGAAACCTGCCCAGGGTCACATAATTAGTAAGTGATGGGCCTGTGATACTGAATACAAGATGATCACATGACTTTGTGCCTCATTGGGCATCTGTCTTAAAGCACCTTCTGCTGTGGTTATTTTCTATTTTTCGTATAATAATTTTACCATTATTTCTTTTGTTCACAAAGCCATATTAATTTTAAGATACTGAATTCACTTCTCAGTCTATGGATGTTATACACTGCACCTGCCACCAGAGTTCCAGTGTCCTTTTCCACCACCTTGTTCCCTCTCTCCTGTCCTCCCCCCTCCACACTGTCCCAGTCACTGTCTCATGTCCTGTGAATGTTGCTGGAGTTTATCTGTTTGTTTCATTTCATTATAGTCCACAAATGGCACCCTCCCTCCCTCCCTCCCTTCCTTCCTTCCTTCCTTTCCAGCTTCTTCATCTACTCATCTGCTAATAGGCATTTAGTTTGTTTCCATGTCTTGGCTGTTATGAACTGTGCTGCTGTGAACACAGGGATGCAGATATTTTTGCTGATTAAGGATTTTGTGTTCTCTGGCTATATGCCTAGGAGTGGGAATAGCTGTAGTAATTTTTATAATTAATTAATTAATCTCTTGAAGAACTTTCTTCTTTTTACTTTTAGCTCCTGTCATGAAGCTTATAACTTGGAATGCTGGAGACAGTCTCAGTTTCAAATATTTTATCTCGTTATACAAATAAGTACTCTTGACCCAACTTGGAGCTTGTAAAGTGTAGTCAGTGTATACAAATGTCTTGAATATCACAGGAAATCAATAACTGTTTATAAAATTGAATCGAATGTTGTGGGCAAACCAGTCAGATTTATTTCAGACTTAGTGAGACACAGAGAGAGAGAGAGAGAGAGAGAGAGAGAGAGAGAGAGAGAGAGAGAGAGAGAGAGAGAGAGAAAGAGAATGATCCCATCCAAATATAATGCTTTATTAAAACAACATGCATATATTTCATGTAGTCACAAATGGCTAGCACCTGGGTATCTTTTACAAGACTGATATACCACAGATCTGAAAAACAGTTTTCTGCATCATTTCACTTCCAACATCAGAAAAGAGGGAGACGAATTTGTCCATGCTTACTTTCCCTGTGACTGGCCTGGAACTAGTTTTGTTTTGTTTTTTTTTACCATACAATTCTTGCTCCCATTAGAACTTTCCTCTATTATTCTTATTCTTTAATTTCAGGACACACACAAACACACACACACACACACACACACATATATATATGTATATATATGTATACACTAATTTGTAAGAGACGCCTGCGTTTTTTGTTCACTAGTATGCTCTTCTAAACCTGCTTCATGCAGGAAGTGTACCTTTTTCTAGATATTTCTAGAAAATTAGACATGAATATCTTTCTTTACTCAATTTTGACATGATTGCTTTTTATAGTCCTTTTCATAGACCACAGAGAAGCCCATCTTCTCGTTAGCAGCATTTCCCAAATCAGCTGCTGATGGCACAGGGTTGATGCCATCAGCAGACTGTGAATGTGTGCTGACTGGTGGTGGGGCAAGCTGTGCTGTCTTTATCACTATCTTTCCTCCTAGACCCTGGGCCTCGTTCGTCTCACAGTTCACAGGTTGACTTCAAATATGACATCGCAGCATGGAGCACCTTTCTTCAAATGCCATCTAAAAAATTGCTGCCTGGAAGGATACTTGTCATTTATTTGCAAATAATTGTAAGGTTTTCTTACCCTTTCACTCTACCAGCCTTTCAAATTTGTATCATTGCAAATTCTCCCTTGGAAGTGCCACCAGTCTCTTGTTCTAATAGACAAACTGGGGAGCAGTTCTCAGAAAGTCTGACACTGGCAGCAGTAGATAAATTAAATCTCACTACATGTTGTCATTCAGCAAAGCCCTGTACAGACAGAGCTATTGTGGAGGCATTGAAAAATGCTATTCATCTCAAACTTGCCAGCAACCTCCTGTTTCTGGACTCTTCTATCGGGTCAGCTAAGAGATGAATCTCAATGGCCAACTTCCCTCTAGCTCTCCTGCCACACTCGGGAGACTCTTATGGGAAGAAGGCAATTTATTTCAGCAGAACGACCACATGGCTAACTATACAGGCAATTATACAAAGCAAATGTATCAACTTCTGCCACAGGAGGCAGGAGTTCCCTTTCTGGTCATTAATAATGAACACTCTTCAGTAAGTAGGAAATCATTTACCAAATAAAATGGCCTGTTATAGATGATCCCCTGGCAGCTGAGAAGCGTGGAGCTGTTGAGAAAATAGTGAAGCCACAAGGCTAGGTTCTTGCGACTGCACTTGGGGGACCTGGAAGCATCTCCCAACAGGCAGAAGATGTGACCCACTGGCTCTTTGTGCAGAAGTGTCTAGTCTGAAAAGAAGTGGACTGGTCCTTTCTATGCTGTAATTCCATTGCTTCCTTTCCTGGCAGCTGCATAATTGGGAATGCCGTGAAATCAAAGCGAGGAGGAAGTAAATTAGAGCCGGGAAGTGTCAAGTTGATCTACTGTGGTGTTGGGTCGTGTTGCGGGGAGAGCCCAGCAACTTCTGATTTCTCCCAGAGACCCTCTCGCCACCTCACCCACCATTTAATGCGCTTGCTCCTCGCTCTCCCGAAACTCTCCCAGGACTCTTGTTGCCCAGACTGTGACTTGGTCTACAGCCACAAATCCAGGGTAATCTTTTGCAGCCCTTTTAATGAACAATGTCCCTGAAAAGGTGCTGACATTTTAATGCCCCCTATTGAGGCATTAAATATCGAGACAACCAGCTTTGTATTGCATTCAAAGCCCTTGCAAATCCAAATGCTCTGGGGGCTTAGCCACCTCGCTCACACATGGGGTATAATTAAAAGAGACGGCGAACATGTGCACTTACGCGCCGCTTTCATATTGCAGGCAGCTGATTGTTGCCTAATTAATTTTCAACACAGTCATGAGGCAGGTATGTGCTACTCACAGATGGATGACTTCGGGCAAGGGAATGATAGACCCCAAAGCCTCAGGGCAGACTTTGTGTCTTTGATGAATTCTGCAAAGGGCAGAATGGTGAAGCAGTTATGGTAAGAAAAAGTCATTAATAATAGTGTGATGAAAACTGTGGCTTCTCAGTTGGTCCAAAACATAACCTACTGGAGATGTTTTACCAAACTTCATTACATACTTGGTCTGCTCACACACAGTTTTGTGAATTGAAGGCATGTGTACATCCCTAACAATAAACCACAAATGATAGAATGATGAGACCTACCTTGACAATGTACACTGTTTTTGAACTTTAAAAATATAATTAAATTTTAAAAAATGTCATGAAACATATTCATTGACGGGCAGTTTGGTGCCAAGCACTGAGCAAAGCACTTAACCTCTTTCCTCCTAGATTACTGCTCAGTGGGAAATTACAAAGAAAAAACATAGTCACCATATTGAATGATGAACGCAAATAAGAGTAAGCAGTGTTATGGGAGTGGACCCACCTGAAGGGCCGTTTTGAAGAGTAGAAAAGCCTTCTCAGAGATATTATACAAATAATAACTAGTTTAAGGACTAGTCAAAGTCAACCAAAAGAAGGGATAGGACTTAGTAATGGTGTATTGGGGTCAGGGACTGCCATTGTAAAACTGCAGAGAAGGTCACTGCTGTGGAGTTGTGGTTAAGTCAATTGCCTTGGAAAGGAGTGCAGTACCACGTACTCCTGGGTTCAAGTCCCGGGTCCAGTGTGAACAACTAAATAAAATAAAGTGCTTCTTCCTCTCTCTCCCTGCCTACCGGTCTAGTCACCTTCATTCCTGTCTGCAACTTCCCTTAAAAAAAAAAAAAAAAAAAAAAAACCAGGGAAGAGAATAAACACAGAACATTAGTAAAATGAAGAAACTCAGTTGGTTTAAGTCAACTCTGGCTTGGTAAAGGCCACCTTTTTCATCCCTTCACATCTTTAGACTTGTGGGATCTTCTTCTAGAGGAGATGGTGAAACAAGTTTGGGAAGTCGTGCCAATGAGAAATGGGGTATCTCCAGATGTAATCAGAAAGGAAATCAGTGCTAAAGTGAGTCAGAATAAAGTTCATACCCCTCATTTTCAATTTCCAGAAATATCTAGAAAAAAGACACATTCCTCTAGGAAGTAGTTTTAGAGGAACATGCTACAAGGTACAGTTACCATAGAAGTTGAAGTGAACTTAACTGTTCATAAAAAGAGGAGGGAGAGGTGGAGGAAGAGAGGAAAGATGGGCAGGAAGGAGGGAGAGAAGGAATAAAATAAAGAACTGGCAATTCAGTTAATATGTGGATAATTAACCTGGTAATTTGAAAAAAAATCTACTGAAAAAAGTAAATAAATATTGACCCAGTTCCCTAAGGGCATTATGCTAAGTGAAATAAGTCAGACAGAAAAAGACAAATACTCACTTTCTTGTGAAATCTAAACAAACAAACAGAAAACTGAACTCAAAGATACAGAGAACAGATTAGTTGTTTCTAGAGATGGGCGGGGGTTGGGGTAGGTCAAATGGGAAGGCGGGAAAAAGGTACAAACTTTCAGGTGTAAAATAAATAAATCATGGGAATATAACATCCAGTTATAGTTTATAATACTGCAGAACATGTTTGAAAGTTGGCAAGATAAAAGATCTTAAAAATTTCCATGATGGGAAAATTTTTATTTTGTACTATATGTGGTGATGGATATTAACTAGACTCTCTGCAGTGATCTTTCACAATAAATACAAATATTGAATCATTGTATTTTACTTTTGAAAATAATGTTAGAGGTCAATAATGTCAATATAAAATAAAGGATGTTCTTATCAAACAAAAAAAATTGACCCTTAACAAGAATTTTATTTATCCATTATTATTTTAACAATCTTTTTAGTCTATAAAGACCCAATTCATGGAAAAATGAAGTAGTCATTCAGCAAAAGCAAATATTCTTTCTCTTAGAGTGAAACAATGTCAGCCACAAGAAAGTGTCTTTTTAATTTTATTCAGGAGACTTCTGGGGAAGGATGGCAAACTAGGATCAACAAAATTGCAATGCCTTTCTTATTCTAAATTTTGTGAAATGGAATGAAATAAACAAATAAAACCAACAAATGCAATAGTGTCTAGAAATGGAGGGCAATGGAAATTGATGCCTGCTCCTAAATAAAATTCCTCTAGAATGAGTTGCATGGATATGATATACAGACAAAATTCAGAAAATCTCATTAATTTTATCCACTCCACCATACCTCCATTTTGGGAGTAGGGTTGAAGATGAGGTCTGCCTTTCCTGAGGAGAAGTTATTCCCTCAGGCCATGGATAAGGAGTATTCAACAGTGAAGGAAGAATCCACTAGAGCACACCATTTTATTTTTCCCTGACTGGAAGGAAGCAGGAGGGAAAGTCACCAGGAGTTAAAATTTCCCAATAGCAAATGAGACTTTAGCAGAGCAAGAAGAGAAAAGAAATGTCACAAATGCCCTTGAAGATAGTGATGGCCCAAAGGATGATTCATAGGGAGCCCCCAGAGTGAATTAAGGGCATATTATATGCAAACTCCTTTATTTTATTCCATGCAAGCTGAGAGGAAGTGGCATTTACAGCTGGGAGAAGGCATATGATATTTGTTTTGTTTTTGTTTTTAACTAGGGTAGATTATCTCCAACAGAAGCAATGACTTAGTGGTTCCACTTAAGTTTGGGGAATAAGCCAACATTTTAGGACAACCCTCACTGGAACAAGATACACTGGATCATTTAACAGAATTTCAGAGAAGAGGGTTGAATCAGAGATCAAATTCACAAACCAAAATGAATAATCCCAGATTTACCCTTACTTTTTGCTTCAGCAAGAGAAAAGCAGAAAGTCGAAACCAAACTACTAAAACACAGAGAGAGGTAAGAGATGGGAACAGAATCAAGAAAAATCCACATATCTGTATCTGTCTATCTGTCTATCTATCTATCTACACATATAATACATGTAAAATATATTTTATTTGAACAAATAAAAGAGCTTTTCCCATCAAGTGAGAATAAAATAAAAAGAAGTGACACCACAATTTTATACTGATGCAGGAGCAAAAAAGGGAAGAAATTAGCATGGACAGAGGGATTGGTGCCCAGTGGAGGTGATGGTGCACACACTTTTTGGTATGTGATCCCTGGAACACAGACCCAAAGGAGCTCGGTTAACTGGGACTGGCAAAAGGACAGTGTCTGCTGAGCCCAAATCCATGGACAGTGCTTCCTTCTCCCACGGCTCCACGACTTGATGGAGTACCTGCAGGCTGATTCATTGAGCTCTCCACCCCAGTACATGGGACCAGGCAACCACCATTTCACTACTTTTGACAAAAGTCTTCCAAAAGCTGGTTGAGATGTTAATAGTAGTGAATAAAGAGCTGTTCAAATAAAAATAAAAATTAGCATGACTTTGAAAAGCAAATGAAGAAATCATTCATAAGAAGGACACTAGAACAGGAATACTTTTTGTTACAAGTATTTCACACTCTCAAAAGTATTGAAATACGCTATGAAATCTATAAAACAGAACTTCTACAATAGCTCTGTATCAGGACTGAAATGTCATTTTTAACAGTTCCATAGTATCCTACCTTCCCATTGATGTATATTTATGTAGTTTCAATGTTTTTATTATCAAAAGACAATATGTTGACTGCTTTAAAATGGAAAGTATTTGTATGACAAAAACCAATAACAGACTAGGAAAAGATAAGCAATATATATAAATTGACAATGGAATAGTGTTCCAATATATAAAGAACTGTACCAAATCATTAAGAAAAATGTAACCCATCTAGCAGGAAAATAGTAAAGGGTATGCATGAAGAAGCAGGAAATTCTAGAAGAGTAAATTCAAATGTTCAGTGAATATATGAAATAATAATCAACCTCAATAATAATTTAAAAGTATTACTAATAGCTCCATTAATAAGAAAAAATGCCAGTAAAAACAACATGTATGCATTCTACTTCTAGAGAGATGAAGTAGTATTACTTTCCTCTATTCCTCCTAAGTATAGATAAACACTGACTTATATATAAGACAATGTAAGAAGACTCTGAAAGATGGAAAGAAGCAGGCAGATGAGCTAGAGATCCCAGAACCTGAGGACCAACAAGGGGATGAGACCCCCAGTTTTCTTTTAGCTTCATATTTTCTGAGTGGATGCTGGAATAGGGGACAACTAGGAAATGTTAACCAGCACAGACCAAAAAAAATTCAAAGAGAGCATACTTTCTCCAAATAGAAGACCAGGAATGGTAGCCTGGCAAGGCTAAACACTTTTAGATAATAACTGATCTATGCCCACCAAACTCCACAGAAGAAAACTGTAGATGCGCCCCAACCTTTACCAGCAAAGTCTGAGTGGGAAGCTTAAACTTCCCCTGCAGACAGATAGAATGAGAACTCCTCCAGCTCCCTCACTGTTGAGATGGTGTCAGATAAACACAAGTGAGAGGCTGGGATATTCATCCCCAAATTGGTGGTGATGACCTAGCTTCTGCCCCATCCTTAGTGCACTTGGAGAGCCTGAACCTCCACCCCCTGTAAAAACTCATATCTAGAAAATGTAAGGAACACTCAGAACTCAAAAGTAATAAAAACAAACAAGAAAATGGACAAAAAATATAAGCAGACATTTCATCAAAGTGGATATGTAGATGGCAAGTCAGCACACATTCAACATCCCTAGGCTTTAGGAACATGCAAATTAAAATCACAAAGCAATATCGGGACACACCAATTAGAAAAGCTAAAATAAAATATAAAGACAATACCAAATGGTGGCAAGAATGTGAAGAAATTGATCTGTCAAACATAGCTGGAGGGAATGTAAAATGGTGCAAATATTCTGGAAAAATAGTTGGACAGTTTCTTCAAAGATTTTACCATATGATCCAATGATTACATTCTGGGCATTTATCCCAGAGCAGTGAAAATTTGCATCCACGCAAAAATATGTACATGAAGTTTATAACAGTTTTTCCCTTTTTTTTCCGCAATAACTCCAAACTGTAAACTAAATTATCTCAGGGCAGGTGAATGATTAACCTGTGGTAATATGTACCAAGGAATACTGCTCAGCAATATAAAGGAACTAATAATTAATAAAAAGTAACAGCTCGGACAGACCTAAAGGGCTTTATGTTGAGTGACAAAAGCCAATTTCAAAAGATCACACATCACATGATTGCATTTATATAACATTTCAAAATGGCACAAAATTCTGGCTGGGGACTAGATCAGTGATGGTCATGGACTAGGGCTGATGGGGGAGGGAGGTGGGTGACACTATAAAGTGGAAGCATGATGCAGATCTTTGGATCATGAAATCGTTCTGTATATTAGATGTGGTATGGTCACACACATCAATATATGTGGCAAAAATGACAGAATTATGCACAATATATACCCGTGTCAGTTTTCTGGTTCTGAGCTGATACTTCAGTTGTATAAGATGAAGCTATTGGGAGAAACTGTGAAGAGTACACAGATGTCTCTATTATCTTTGCAACTTGTGTGAATCTATAGTTATTTGGAAATTAAAAGGAAAATAACCCAATTGTGTGATATTTGTAGCCATCAGATTGGAGAACACTTTACATTTGATAAAGTTAACTTTTGGCAAAGTGCTAGAAGAGGAACAGTCATTCTGAAGGGTGATTGGTGGTGTCTACTTTAGTTAAATCCATGCACCATCTTCCACAACATTCTAAGTGTTTTGTCTAAAACACACCCTTATGTGCAAAGGAGACATACCAGAATTCACTGTAGCATTGCATGTAAGAGTAAAAAATGAGGACTGTCCAAATTTCATCAGTGGAATAATTACATAAATTATGCTATATTGACATAATTAAGCATAACAGCTCAAAGGAATTAAATTTGTAGGTAATAGAATGATGAAATTTCAAACACATAATGTTTCATAAAAAGTCAGCTGTAGAAAGATATATGCAATAATAATTTTTTAGAAGCAAACACATAAAATAACATTGCATATTTCCTTTAGGTAAATATATCTGAATATAATGATATTAAAATCAAAGGTATTATAATATACCTCACACAAAATTCTAAGTACACTCACATCTGATAAGCAAAGAGGGGAATATAAAGGAGAATACACTCACAAAGGGTCACTTGAATGTTTATAAGAAATATGACCATGCAGTTACTTTTTAAAACAATTTATTTTTTTGTTTGTACAAGTGGTTCTTCCCCAAATCACGACTAATAAATGTTAGTGTTTTTCTTTTTGACTTTTTTCCTTGTATATATCTTAACCTAGTTGTAATAATATGTGTATGCATGTGTATATAATTTTGAATGCAGCATTTGAGAAACAGCATACGAATTATTGCATGACATATATACATACTGCAAAAAGATTATAACAATATCCACCATTTAACTATTTATCAAGTTAGTGTCCTAAGTGTTTTACACACATTATCCTTAAATCTTACCACAATACTATAAATCATTGCTCTCTCCATTTGCTATGGATAAACTGAATTTGGCCAGAGTAGTCTTGACATCTCCAGGTGAGGTGCCTTCACAACTCATGCTGGTATGCGACCTGCATCCAGTAGTCTTTACCTTGTGGGGATAGTCTGACAAACATTAAAGCTGGAACATGTAGACGTAGCAAACTATGGAAAATCCCATGATGCCCTGCCAGTTAGAGGATCAAAGAGGTAAACAGCCAGATGCCTTTCTTCAGAAGGGAAAGCGGGGATGTTACAGTGACTATTTCCCTCGAGTGGCCAAAACTTGATGAATACCATTCTTCTAAAGCACCCATTACACCCACTGCATACCACAGGAGAGCTGAAGGAAATCAGAGCATGCCTCCTAACAACCGCCAACAGCGGAGGATACGGAATGGCTTCCACTGACAGTCAACCCTCAGGAATGTATGATGAAGACTCTTTCATTGCTTTCTGATTCTTGCCTTAACAACAACAGCAAAAGCAGGGACAATAACAACTAACACATAGGATTTACATGCATCAAGCAGTGTTTGAAGCACTGTTATATACAACCTGACTGAATTCTCCACGATGCTGACTTAGACATAGTATTAATGGGAACACAATAAAATAATAACATTATATGTAGCACAGTAATTGTCAGAGTAAGATGATTCAAATACAGGTATACAATTCGTTTATTGACCAAATTTTCTCATTAGCACTGGGCTCCACTCAAAGCCCTCAACAGCTGACAGTCCTATTGATCTCTGGGGAGGATTGATGACACAGGGATTCTGATGAGTGACAGCAATTAACTGAGCATCTGCCACTACTGAGATGAGGCTGTGCTAGGTTTCCATTTAGGCAGCCTATGAAGCAGTCAAGATGTTAGTATTTATTGCCCGACCTAGAATTTGCTGCCTGAATGGCAATTATGAATGATCTTTAACTGGGACACTAATCACTGATACCAAGGCAGGGGTCAGTCCTGTGGGTCCATGTGTTGTTTCTACTACTGAGTCAGGGAAACCGGTCAAACTAATACTGCACATCTTATCTGCAATGTTTATGATTTAATTCCATATAAGTGTTGCCGATTAGCAATGTGCTCCTTGACCTAAAGAAATAACTACACAAAAAGACAGAAAGAGCAAGCAAAAATACTCTTTCAATATTACCTGTCTTTATGGGGCAGATAGGAATGTACTTTTCTATCTCTTGATGGCAATCTTCTGAGACACAAAAACTATTACTAAAGAGTAGTTGACCCATAATTAACCCTATTTATTCTTTGGGGATGTTGAATATCATGTGTTTTTACCTCTTAACAAATGAGAGTTTTAAGTGAATTGCCCTCCCTTATATAATCAAAAATCAGCTCCAGAAGGTCTTTGACCCCAAGACCAACTGATTCAGCTAAAGTGGAAGGTTGAGCAAGAATCTAGCTTAGATAGTAAAAAGACAGCCAGTGTAGGTCACAGGGACACGAATTCCCTTAGGACCAGAGTTCCGTTGGAACCACAATCCCTGAATGTTCTAGAAAAGTGATTCACATTCCAGAACAGCACCCACTTCTCTTCACAGAGGCATATCAGGATTTTAGGAAAGGGGAGAAGTTTGAAAATGCAAGTTGATTTCATGGTGCAAATTTGTTTATGAAAAAGAAAGAAAATGCTTATTGATTTTATACATGAAAATGATCAAACATCTCTTTTTTTCCTGAGTGTGTTGGCTTGAGAAATATTGCTCTAAAATTTAAATTTTCAAGTCTAGTTTGATATTAATGTGTAGGAAGTTCAGAGATTAGGCATGCAGGCTTTGGAGCCAGACTGTCTGGGTTCAAATCCTGGTTCAGCTGTCTGTATAATATTGGCAGATTGCCTTAATTTTCTAAACTTTCATTTCCTCTCTTGCAAAGCGAAGATGTAGTAATAAGACTTCATTATAAAGTGTCCTGGGAATTAAATGATACATAGTAAGTACATGGAAAAGTGTTTGACACATAGGAAATGTTCAATGATTGTTGTATTATTATTAAATACCATTCTTTGATTTCCTGTTTTTCTCTTGTTCTCCTAAATCTTTCTGGAAACTTCAAGTTCTTGTCAAATGTTTAGTGCTATTCCAAATGCATTTTCTCTAATTCTAATAAGCATAAAGATGGTAAAGTTCATTAGACACATTCTGGTGGTACAATAATATACTTTGTATTCTCTGTACCTTTACCTATTTATAATGAAGAAACTTTGGCACTTGATGTGAGCCAAAACACTGAGAAGTGAGGAATAAAAGTTTGAACCAAAAAATAAAATTCTTCAGTTTACTCACTATGGAGTAGACACTGCCTATCCAGCATCTGTCCTTTAATCTCTATACTCTGTACTTCAAGCTCCATACTGACATAGTGGAAGAATATTAATGACATACGAGGCATCGGTTATATTAGTATAAAGTCCTTGGTTTCTGTTGGACTTACTCATATATGAAATATTCAATTTCTATTGTTTAACCAAGCTTGTGTTGGGATTTTCTATTATTTATAACCAAAAGTGTGTTAACACACGACGCATAAAATTCTTATTAGAATGTCTTAAAACAATCTAGAAAATGTCAGAAGTGTCTCTCTTATGCTCCTGGCATCAATCTTGATTTCCCTTAATAACTTCTTTGTCCACATCTACCAGTTCTGTTTCCAAAATATGTCTGAATACCATAACTTCTCCCAATCTCAACTGCTATCTCTAATCCAGTCACTAGCATTTTTCTCCCGTACTCAGGCAATAGCTTCATAGCTGAACTGCCTGCTTCCATGTTTTCCTACATTCTTACAAGCTAGTCTTTTAAAAATTGAGATACATTTCAAATAACATAACTCACCATTTAAAACACTTAAAGGTGTACAATTCAGTGTTTTTACTAATGTTGTGCAACCAGTCACCACTATCTACTTCTAGAGCATCCTCAAAGACCCCCAAATGAAGCATCTTACCCATAAACAATCACTTTCTATTTCCTCTCTCCCCAGCAACCACTAATACCATCTATTCTTAACGCAGCAGCTGGAGTAATATTTCTCAAAGATAAATAAGTTCATGCCACTTCTCTACTTAGAACCCTCCATGACTACGAAAACATCCAAATTCCTCAGCCTGACCTAAACCATTCATGGTTTATCTACCTTTCCAATATCTTCCTATATCATTCATTCTCCCATTTACTCATTAGGTTCTGGTCACACAAGACTACTTGCTTCAGGGATATACCAGCTCATTTTTACCTCAGGGTCTTCCCCATCCCTGTTCTCACTGCTCAGTGCTCTTCCATACCGTGCAGATGGGGACCTTGTCACCACTCAAGCTGCACCTTAATGGTCCCTCCTCAGTGAGGCTTCCCTAACTAGGGAAATCCTCCCTGATCCCATTGCTTTTTTAAATTACTCTAAGTTTCCTATTCACAGTATCATGCTCTGAAATTATCATGTTCACTCAACATTCTTTTTAAAAAAATAATTGAAATCCATAGTTTATTCAGCTTATTTTAGTTTTTGCCTAAAGTCCTTTCCTCTTCCAGGATCTCATTCATGCCTCATTCATGATTAATTGTCATTTCTCCTTAGGTTCCTTTTAATTGTAACCATTTCTCCAACTGTCTTTGTTTTTGATCACCTTAATAATTTGGAGGAGTACTGGCCAACTCTCTTGTAGAATGCCTCTCTAGAGGAATTATTGGATGTTTCTCTGATGATTAGGCTGGGATTATGCAGATTTTGTGGAGCCCTAGCCACAGAGATGAAGTGCCATTTCACTGCAGCGTGTCATCTTCCTATTCTCTCTTTTTTTTTTTAATTAGTTGTTCACCTCTCTTTCTCATTGTTAGGGTGTTAATCTCCATGAAAGTAGGGTATGTACTGCTTCAGCTGTACTGCTAGAATCTAGAATAGCATCCAGCACATAGTAAGCCTTTTACATTATTAATGAATAAACTGAAAAAATGACTAGTACACTGCTTACTGTTTTTGCTTGTGAAATGAAATATGGGTCAAGAAGATTCATTGGGCATAGGTCAAAGGCACTAAAACCCTTTCAAATAATCTGGCATATCCGTGAGATAAATCTAAACCCTCATGCAAATAAATAATTAACCCAAGGCCAATGGCACATTCAAAATCATTAATGAAAATTGATTTTCTTTCTTCGTATGGCTGCTTCCCTTTGCTATACCACAGTCTCGTTTGCAGAGTCAGCTGTGATTCATCATGTTTTAATTCATTTTACCCAGTCTTCTTTTTCCTGAATGGTCCTAGTTCTATGATTTTTTTTCTTTTTACATATTTTGTCAACCTATAAATGAAGAGGGCGTGGGTGATTTCACATAGGTTAAGTATTGGAGGACACTAATCTCCTTAGAACAATGAGCTAAAGTTTGATGAGAAGCTTGTCTTGCCCAGAAAAGACTGTATGGAGAGAATCACAGAGTTCTGGTAGCTGAATCAAAGTTTCTGCCAACTGACTTCATGGATGTATGAAAGCAGGAGGAGGAGTCTATCGGCAGTCTGCTAAATGCTTTTCCAGGAACATGGTGGAAACTGATTAAATATATATGCAATCACATGAATAGATAGAGGGAACCCGGGGGGTGTCTCCAGTCATTAGAACACCCAGCACAATAGAGGCTCCCTAGTGGTCATGGAGGAAGCTCATTTTCTGGCACAGACTCTCAGAGCATGAAATCCCTGAAAGGGAGAACTATTTGTATTCCATTCAGATTTCTTTTAACCTTTTCTTTTTGAAGCCCCAGTAAGCAAAGGCACATTTATCAAGGCTTCAGGATGAATGAGGAAAGCTTTTGTGCATTAAATTTGCAGATATTCAGAAGGACTTACTGGAAAGGCAGCCCTGAGCTAAGAGAAGAAGACATCTACTCCAGCTGACCAGGCAGTGGGGACCTCAGCTATTAACATTTCCAATGAGCCATTTTCCTAACTGTGCATAATTCCCTAATCAATTGATTCAAACATGAATTTCCTTCCGTAATTGGCTGTGTTTGGTATCGCTGGTCAGAATATTTATTTTTCCTAGCAATCCTCGGAGTATGTGATTTGCAGGTCAAATATCACAAAATTATAGAAGAATTTTAGCCAACACATTTTATTTAATGAACACTGTTATGACCTATTTTGTGTCTAAGTCTAAGATGCCACTGATGGCAGCACTATGAATTTAATACATAGCATTTTGGGAAGAAAGAAGACAATCACAAGACATGTTCCATTTTCCAAAATGTTAACATGTGGGGAAATTCACAGTGTAGAACTGATACCTAACTCCTTCAGGTGTATGAGCTCTATCCTGTCCTACTTATTTTCTAAACTCCATGAATCGTAATTTCTACTTAACTTCTGCAACCTCTTTGGGATATCAAACACCAAGCAAGTGCTTATCAACACTGAGAGTTCCCGGTGACCTAAGTCTGTAGAGCCCCTTATCTCACTGGTAACCACAGTAGATAAATCTTGGGCACTGATTTCAATGTTTAGCATTACCCAGGACTCCCTAACCTAAAACAGTATTTGGAAGATCTTCTCAGTGCCACCACCCCTCTGACTCTTCTGCTTGCTCAGGCTAGACAATGGTGGTGGTCTGCAAGCCTTCTCCATTCCTAAACCCCTCCTTGAAAGGGTCTCCAGAAAGCATAAGAATTCAATTCTCCCTCCACCTCCCTGTTTCTCACCTCTCCACTTCCTCCTTTTGACTGCAACAATTTCCACCATCAGTGAATTCTCTAAAGTCCCCTTTGCTTATTCTATACTGCTCTATTACATCCTGTACTCACTCCTACTGCATTGCAGTTTTGCACAAGATAGGAATTCTTTCTCTCTTACAACCAATGAGTTCTGGGTTTTTCTATGTTCAAGTTAAAAGACCTCCAACATGACCATATCAGCAACCAGCATTTATAGAGCATTTACTGTGTGTCAGACACTACACTGTATATATATGATCTCATAATTCCCTACAGTAATCTACTAAGATAGATACTATTATTATCTCCTTTTACAAAGAAGGTGTCCAATTGCTGCAATTAGAAAAGGAAGAACCAAGACCCCATGAGTCCTGCTTAGTTAGGTGGAGCAAGCACATAACCAACACTCTGTGCAACTTTTTTACTTTGGCCAGTGGTCTGAAGCTGTAGTACAATAGCCCTGTACCTGTGTTCCTTGGATAGATGGAGGGGTGAAGAAGAGAGTAGGACTGAAAATGAAGCCCAGGTTCCGATAACTAGGTAGATAGTGCTGCTTTTTATCCACATTGGAAACTTAGGAGAACATTTGCCAAGACTTTGAAATCAACCTTCTTCACCATGAGTTCTGTCATCTTCTTGAAGAACTTCAAAGTCCAGCTCACAGACTAACCCAGTTTTCCAGCTAATCACTTTCTTAATCTCTTTGATTCCAGTGTCAAAGTGGATTCCAGCATTCACTCGGATTCCATTTCAGCCATCTGCCCTCTTGGTTATGCTTTGAATTCCCCAGAATTTGCCCATATTAGAAATTCCACATTCAAATAGTTCACTGTCTGTCTGTTGCCAGGGTCTTGTCGGCTATCTCACTCAAGTTTTATTGCATCACACGTGTTCTTCTGCCTCAGGAAGTTCATCAAGACTTTAGCCTGTCTTTCTCCTTCATGTATAAGCTCTATCCTATCCGACTTCCATTCTAAACTCCATGCATCATAATTTCTACTTACTTCTGCAACCTCTTCTCTTGCCATGCTCTTGTCTCTTTCTCCTCGTGTTGGGCAAAACAAGCTACTTGGGCGAGGTACATGGCAGTCCTTCAAACAATATTTGTTTTCCTTCCTTAAAGTTATGCTAAACCCTTAATGGGTAATAAAACTCAGTTGTATATCTTTCAGGACCATGAATACTTCAGGAACTACACAAATATTATTGGTCCTTTCAGTATCTTCCACAGACTCCCAAAGTCTTAAATATTCACCTTAGGAAACTCTAATCAGTATTGCAAATTAAACGTATGTTCTTCTGGCCAATCTACGTTACAGTTGGAGATGTTCACTCCACACTCAAAAAACCCAGAAGGGAATAAATGTCTAAATTGTTTGATGTTTGACCCTGGCTTTAAAAAAAGCTCGCAAGTAAATTTTACTGGTACAAGCAAAGGCTTGATGATAGCAAATTCTCCTGAGAGAGAAACAGTGATTGGGGAGATGGAGTAAAAAGAACTCTCCGTGTATTTCTTCTTTGAAAGAACTGGCAGAGCCACTGAGTGGATGACGCATTGATGTCGCCTTTAGCCGTGCCAGAACCTTGCCTGCTGGGCTTCTGTGTTTCTGGTGAAGCATTCAGTGTGCCATGCAGGAAGTGAAGTCATGACTGTTTGGGCAGTTTGGGGGCTGTTTATCCACTAGTAAAGGCTGAAGTTTATCAGCAGGGTTAGCCTTTGCACTTTGAGAAACCAGCTATTATCTCACCCACAATTTAGAATAATAAAATGTTCGTGTCAGAAAAACGTGCAGTAAGTAAAGATAAAGAACAAACGAGAATCTGCTGTTCCCATTGACATTGGTCCACTGAGTACATTTCCTACCCAAAGTCTGATCAGGTCAGCATGGAAACTCCTCTGCTTGCTCCCATTCTTTCTGGTCTTAGCTTCAACTCAAGACATTTTTTTGAAGGGGACTTGGAGTTTAAAAAATAATGTTACATCTTTAGTTAATAATTTGAGTGCAGTTTCTTCCTGTAGTGACTTGTCTTGGGGACACTTAGGTGTAGGGAGACACATGCTCAACCTGGACATTAGTTTTTCCCTTGGGAGTTGTTATTAGAGCTGTTAAATTTGGAACAGGCATCCAAGGTTGTTGCTAGAAATGACTACAAGGGTCTGGGGACTACTACTCAGGGATCCTACATGAAGGCTTTCTGTACCAGGAGGAACTGGATTTCTGATTTGGTGCTAACTCTGAGATTGTATAGCTCTATGCATTATAATTACATAGAGAAGCAGGATTCTCCAGTAACAATTTACCCTGAAGGGATCTTAAGACTGACTAAGTATGTAACTGCCAAAAACAGTCATTGCAAATCTTGCTTTAAACGCTGGAAGCAATGGAAAAGTATCATTATATTGTTATTGAAATTACCTAATTTTGATTAAATAGCTGAGCCACTATACTATTGTTAACTGGAAAACATATACATAGGTGACAATGCTGAATAACTTGATAATTACAACGATTCATCCAGCAAGTGGGTGACTTTGTATGCAAATACAGTGATTCTGGCTTGACTTCTTCAAGTGTTTTTGTTTCATTTTTTTACATCTGGAATATATTGAGGGACTTTGAGCATGTGGTTAAGCCCAAAGCATAGCTATCTATCGATCTATCTATCAATCATGTATATGTATTTATTGTTTTTTGGATGTATTGTTAAAAATGATTGAAGGTGAAAAATTTTGAAGACAGAAAAAAGAAGTATAAAATGAGGACCTTATGAATCATCATGTTATTTGATGTTGTGAAACATGAGTAAGAGGATTATAGCCCACAGTAGAATGGGGACACCCCAAATGGGCACTGAGTATCTTAGTGGCTCAGTTCTGCCCTGTCCAGAATTGGAATCTCCCTTGCTGCCTTCAGTTGCAGCTGGTTGGAATTGGTCTTTAGTCAGAGGCAGAAAAAAAGTCACTTACAGAGTCGCTAGACAGTGGATACTTGTGGCTAGAATGCTAGAGTTGGGCAAAGCAAATTTAAATCTCTTATTTACTTCTGGTTGGCCGTATGACTTGGAGAAAGTTAATTAAGCTCTCTAAGCCACAGACCCTCGGATTGTTGTAACGATTACATATATACCCAGGTAAATTCATCACCTTGCTAACTTTTTCATTAGCTATCATGCCCTCATATCCTCATATTCTTTTCTGACTTGACTTGTAAGATACATCTTTAAAAGCACCATGGAATCTCTTTTCCTTCTTTCTCACCATTGTACTTGCCTGAAAACCCCCATCCCAAGATAAATTTATCAGGGTTCAGGGTTTCACATTATTTCTCTCACCTAATGAGTGAAGGAAATAATTCACAAAAACCTCATGCTTTTCCACCTCATATCCTGAGCTCTCAGACCATTTGACCCAATGATCAACCCCTTCTGCCTGGTTCCCTAACGCTATTTTAAAACATACCTTAAAGTTCCCTGTTCATTGTTTAAACTAAAAATAGAGGTTTTTTTCCTCTTTTCTTTTCAAAGGACTATAATGTTACTTTTCACAGAAGCAGTTGGGCGCACCTTCAAATTTTGGACAGAGACCTTCCGACCCTGAAGCGAATAGAGAACCTGTATTGAAACTAAATTCTAGTCTTAGAACTGTGCTTCTTGAGGACAGTGAGATCAGCAGTCTGTAACCCTGTGTCAGCTTCATAGTTGACCATCAACTGACTTCTCTTCGTCACTCTTCAAGGACTGAGACTTGAGGAGAGAGGTGTATTGATTCCATCGGTGAATCACATGACTTCAAAGAGATATTTATAAATAGTCTTTGGGCTTCTTTCTTCTCTTCAGTTTCCACCAAGGGTAAGTGGATGGGGGTGGGGTGGGGGTGTTGACTGACAGGGAGCGATATGATTGATGGGACTAGCTTCTCTGTGAGAGAAACTCATTCACAGGGCTCTCATTAGCAACTGTACTTTCACAAATGCTCCTCCAGTGCACTTTCTTCTGCAAATGTCTGCATTTGTTTGGGAGGTTTTTTGGTGCTTCTTTTGTTTTCAGTGTCTTTCACTACTATTGTAACTTCCAGCTATGGGAAAAAGCATAAGGTCTTTGCCAGTAGTCTTGAAAGTAAAGAACCGGTCCTCAAAAATGAGTTACGATGTGAGTTCATTGAGTAAATTAAGACTGACTGATAATGGGAAGAGTTACTCATATACCGTAACAGACACTCACTACCATCTGGCCTCTACATATCCACATTTTTCCTTAGTCTAAATGAGGTTAATGGGGATTAATACATATGTATTAGGAAAAGCAGAGGTCCTTGGGGATATGAACTAAACATCAGCACAGTGCTCTTCTCTAGGTAGAAAACAAGGGTGCTTGGGGAAGCACTGAGTAATGGCTGAAAGATAAATTACACATAGACCAGTCAATATCTTGTCAATTAAGCTTACTGTATTCTTGAATAGGACATTTCTGAGAAAAAAATGCTGGGGGCAATTTCTTTCTATGTGGATCTTAATATAAATAGACAGTAGAAACTTTTACTGAGTTACAAATAAAATACTTGGAAATCATGTTTGCAGGAAGAGCAGTCATTGATTAGGAAGATCAGTCATTCCACAAGGCAATACCTGACAAAGGATGTCTTAAAATGTGCTTGGCCAAACTGTGCATTTCTGTCCTACCCACTGAAAGCACAGTATTTGGACAGAACTTCTTGCTTATAATCTCTTATTCATATCAGTGCTATCTCTAATCCATGTTATTAGTTATTTATAAAGTGCTTATATTGTGAAATATATATCATGCATTATGAGCATCAGACAGTGCTTCTCTATGGCTTATATCACAGACCGCTATCAGTCCACTGTGTAAACAACCTCTCTCATACATAGGTCTGCATGATTCCCTGATGAATTGATCTTGTTCAGACTCTGTGTACATACTAGAGCAATGCTTTATCACTATATAGATATATACACACACTCAATATTCACTGGTGTTAAAATAAATATTGTGACTGTGCAGAGAATGGCCTCATTGCATCAGATGGTCCTTATCAGCCATGTAGATAGGAGCATACTGGCTTGTGGCTTGGTTGTCTTGTTGTTTGGGGTGCTTCCCCTTCTCATCTATCCCAGGAAAGGGTTCTGTTCTTCATCAGATCAAAACCCTGTGGGATGGCCAAGTCTATGTACACTGGAGAACTCTGAGAGCATCTCGTCTATTTAGTTAGTCCATTTTGACTAATGTTTTTACTCTGTTGATTAGCATTTATTGACTATGTGACCGTGTTTCCTAAGCACTACAGGGAATATTAAAGAATAATAATCCTTTAAAGGATGTAAGCCTGAGGGGTTCAAGATTGAAATTGTTCTTTTTTAAAAGCAGATTTATTGAGATCTAATTCACATATCATCCAATTCACCTATTTAAAGTGTACAAATAATTTAGTGACTTTTCATTTTTGTAGAATTGTGCCACCATCACCACAATCAATTTACATTATTTAATTACCTATAATATTAACCTTGTATCAATTAGCACTCACTACCCAGCACCCTCTGTCCAAATCTCCCAGTTGCAGGCAACTACAAATCCTACTTTCTGTCTCTATGGATTTCCATGATTGGACATTTTATATAAATAGATTCCTATAATGTGGACTAATATTTTTCACTGGATGTGTTTTCTGTATTTATTCATGATGTTAGCATGTGTCAGTAATTAATTCCTTTTTTCTTTCTTCCACTTTATTTTTTATTCATTTTTATGATGGAATAGCGTAACTTTGTATGGATACATCACATTTTAATTATCCATTCATGAACTGGTATATATTTAGGTGGTCTCCATGTTTGCTATAATGAATTATAATGTTGCAAACATTTGCGTACAACTTTTTGTGTGACGTATATTTTTGTCTTGGTCATATAACTAGGATTGAAATTGTTGATATGATATTTATATGCTTAATTCTTTGAAGAGTTATTAGACTGCTTCCCAAAGTGAATGGACAATTTTTAATCACTATTAGTAATATATAATAGTTTTGATTTCTGTTTCTCTGCATCCCTGTAAACACTTCTTTTTATCTATATTTTTTGTTATACTCATACTAGTGATTGTGAAGTGTTATCTCATTGTGTTTTTTGTTTTTTTAAGGAAAGGTTCAAGCAGGAATGAAGGAGAGCAGAGGCAGGCAGGCAGCAAGAGAGAAGAGGAAGAAACATCTTATTTTATTTAGTTCTTTCTTGTTCCTTTCAGCTCCAGGATGTGCACCCTGGTACTTGGGATGTATGTGGACTGCACCGAACCTCTATTCCACCAGGGTGCACCACTCATTGTAGTTTTGATCTCCATTTCTCCACTGCCTAATAATGTTATCTTTTCATTTACTTATTTTTTTTGGCATATTTTCATTGAAGAAATGTCTATTCCTACCCACTGGTCATCTCTAAATTGGTTCCTTTTAAATTTTATTGTTGAGTTGTAAGAGTCCTTTTGTATTCTAAACACAAGTGTCTTATCAGAGACATGATTTGCCAATATCTTCTCCCATTCTGTGGGTTGTCTTTGGTTTCAACTGATGGACAAAAATTTTTAACTTTGATAAAATTTAATTCACCTAGTTTTCCTTTTATTGTCATGTTATAAAGCTACAGAATCTCGAGTCATGAAGATATACTTATATATTAATATCTTCTAGTCCTTGTTCTTTCTAGTTGTTATGTATATATGCATATATGTGTGTATGTGTGTGTATAAAGTGATGTAGAGAAATATCTATTTCTCTTTTCAATTCTGTCAGTTTTTGCTTCATGTATTTTGGGAGACTGTTAAGTGCATATGTACTTTTAATCGATATAGTTTTATCTCTTGCTGATGAATTAATTCTTCATCATTAAAATATATTTTTGTCTCTATAAACAATTTTGTCTTGAATTCTATTTTGTATCATGTTAGTGTAGTCATTCCAGCTTTCTTATAGTTGCTGCCTGCATAATATTTTTTTTCTAATTTTTCACTTTGCATTCTGAAAATATAAAGAACTACAAAAGTATAAGAAAATGGTGATATGCTCTGGAGGAATAGTGGCTTGGTCAGCCACCTTGGGTCAAGAGCACAGTCTACATACATTCCAAGGACCCTGGTTCATGTCCCAGGGCTGGGGGGAACAACCAAAATGAACGACTAAATAAAACAGCTTCTTTCTCCACTCTCTTCCTGTCTGTCAGTCTACTCACCTTCACTACTGCCTACACCATTCCTTGAAAATATGGCAAACAAGTTAAACGCATTTCTTATGACCCAGAAATTCCATTTCTATGCATACAACATAGAGACATATGTGCATATGTTAAAAAATAATATACAATGGATTGTTCACAGAAGTAGTGTTTGTAATAACTTCACACTGCAAATGCCCACCAACAGCAGAATAGATAAGTTACTTTTGGTATCTACAAGCAATGCAATATTATATATCAGTGAGAATGAACCGAATATAGTCAGATATGTCTGAATCTCATAAACATAATATTAACTTAAAGAATACTGAAGTTTAAGAGTACATATACATAAAATGTATTAAAATAAGGATAAAAAAGATAAAATTAGTCTATGTTGTTGAAAATCAAGATATTGGTTGCCCTTAGATGGAAGAGAAAGTTACCTTTACTCTCTACATTTCGCCTACTTAGAGGAAGGGAAAATGAAAGGGATTCTGGAAGACTGATCTTGAGATTTCTTGATTGGGATGCTCATTACTCAGATGCAGTTACATTTTGAAAATTAATTGATTTGTGTGTTTTCCTATACATATATTAAATGTCAATATATTTTAAAATAATGGAACCATCATTTGAATATAAAAAGCTAGAATATACTGACTAACAAATATGACATAAAAGTTTTTTTTATCAAATTCACTTATAAATACAGATACAAAGCACAAATAAATACTAAAAAAACTAATATAACACTTTATTAAAAGAATAATGCTCCAGTAAACCATGATTGATTCCATATTAAGAAATCTAAACTATCATTGATGACATCAGCATATCACAAAAGACAAACTTGATGTTCTCTTTGACAAATGTCAAAAGACATTGAACACAATTCAGTATCCATTTCTAATAAAAGTTAAGTAAATTACATATAGACTATTCCCTCAACCTGATTATAAATTGTCTCAAACCAGTAGCTTACATCATACTTAAAAGCAAAACAATAGAGCAGTGCTTCCCAAATTTATTTTGTTACAGAACATGACTTATAATACATTGTAGAACTCTCAAAAGATTACATGACATAAATACATATATACATAAACACAAGCGCATATATGTATACATACATCCATTTGTGTATACACACATACCTCACTATGCAATGATGGGAATTTTCCTGTTGATTCAGATTTTCAGATGAGGTTGAAAATCTGAAAGCAAATATCGTATTTCTTGAAGCACACCCTGCACCTCTTGAAAGGCGTTAAGCTGTCTAATGTGTATAGGATGAGCTACAAAACTGTAAAATTCTCTTCCAGCATCAGTAGTGATGGCACTACTCTCTAGGCTGTAAAAAAAGAAGACAAAGAATGCTAATTGAAGATGTCTGTGTTAATTACATTTTTGGAGTGGTTAGTGGGTCATGTTTTTTCCCTTGGAGGAAAGGAGCAGAGTGAAGAAGCAGGGCTTCAAGAAGATCATTTGTAAAGTTTGACAAGTGTCCCTAGGCTAGAGAGTGACAGGAACTGGTATCTGATTGATCTCAGAAAAGTTTAAAGAGAAGAGGCTGTGACTGGTCAGGAGTTCTAAGATAGCAAAACCAAAGAAATATGTTGCACAAAAAGTCTGATTTCCTGAGCTGAGCAAGGCAAAGAATTTGTGAGTTTGTTATAAGTCAAGTATCATGGAGTTGGATTCTGTCATCTTGTGATAGACTCTGACTCAGGAGACTCTAAATGGTGTTAAATCCTTAGAAATCATTGTAGTCATCATTATCAGTTAAAGTGAGGGAGACATAGGTGAGAGATTATAGATATAGTCATGGTAGACTGCAGAGGAGGGAACACTGAAGAACTCACAAGAGGACACCAAGAAAGAATACATCATCATAAGGAGTCTACTGAATGCAGAGGGCATCTACTCCAGGTTGCAATGGCAGCCACCAAGTAAGATACTACTATCTCTTGGCAGTTCTATTTTTTCCTCCCCCATCTCCCCAAATCTCAGTTCATATCCAATTCTGCAAGGATTTAAAGGTGTAGCATGCAATCTACAGATTCAATGCAATTCCTATTATAATTCCATGGTCGTTGTTAAAGGAAATCAAGAAAACAACATCAAAGTTTGTGTAGAACAAGAGACCACAAATAGTCAGTTAGTTATCCTCAGAAGAAGAAAAAAATGGAGTAATCACACTTTCTGACTTGTAACTATGCTATAGAGTGATTATCATCAGAACAGTATGGTATTAAAACTAAATAGACCAATGGAATAAAATTGAGAGCCCCAAAATAAAATCACACTTATATGTACTGTTAGTATATGACAAAAGAGTCAAAAGCACTCAACGGAGGAAGGAAACTCTATTCAATAAACAGTGCTAGGGAAATTGGGCAGTGACCTTAAAAAAATAAAACTAGATCGTTCACTAGCAGAATACCCAAAATTAATTCAAAATAAACCAAAGACTTGGATGCAAGACTCAAACCATAAAATACATAGAGAAAAACAGAAAAAAAATATTCCATATCAACCTCAGAGATGTCTTTGGGGAAGAGACACTTACAGCAAAAGAAGCTAAAGTAAAACTGAGCAATTGGGACTGTATCAAACTAAAATGTTTCTACAAAAAAGTTAATGACTGACTCAAAAAGTGAGCAGAAGGGCTAAATAGTCACCCTTCTAGAGAAAACACACAGATAACCTACAGACATACGAAAAAATGTTCTTCATTGCTCACCGTCAGAGAAATGCAAAAACACCCCACAATAATTATCACCTCACACCTGTGTGAATGACCTAAATCAAAAAGACTAGAAACAACAGTATTGGAGGGGGTGTGGATAATAAGGAGCCCCCTTATATTGTTGGTGAGAATGTAAATTAGTACAAACCTCTTGGAAAAATAGTATGGTTTTCCTCATAAAATACAATGGAACTACCATTTGATCCAGGAATCCCACTACTGGGGATATATCCAAAGAATACAAAAACACTAGTTAGGAAAAATAGATGCACCCCTATATTCATAGCAGTGCAATTCACGATAACCAAGACATAGAAACAATCTAATGCCTGTTGAAGGATAACTAGATAAAGAAATTGTAGTGTGTGTGGGTGGGTGTGTATGTGTGTGTGAAGACAGTTGCTACTAAATTGCATTCTGACATACAATGTAGTAACATAGCTTCTTCCATATTTTTTTTTCATTGTAACATTGAACCAAAATCCCATTTTTCATAGGTACCCATTGTGGTTCAAAGAAGATCACTAATGGAAAGACTATCTTCCAAAATGGAGTCTAATAGAAATGTTAGAGAATGTTCTATCACTCAACATACACCTAGCATACAGTATATTTCCTATTTCCAGTGGAAAGAAATTCAGAGGACAAATAGCTTTCACTGTCTTTTTTCCCCTACTACCTGATATTTATTTGTTCAAGTTAGGTATTATTTCTTGGAGAAGTTTCATCTATTTTTTTAGGAGCTATAGGGTGACATAGATAACTTTGAAGTATTCTGACTTTGGCTCTGAGTAAGATGGTTTGAAACTTTTCTTTTATAATTGGCTTTCTTCTCTGATTCCAGTTAAACTTCAGTGCATACAGAGAATAATAACTAATATTTATTAATCATTAAATGTCAGACACTGGGCTAGATGTCATACAAATATAACTTGATTTAATGCATATGGTTATACTTTATGTTAGGCACTCTTATTAACCATGTACTGGGAGCGGAGGTGCAGAGAAAGTTATTTGTGCAAACTCCATTACTACCCTATATGATGTCAAGTTCAAAACAACACAAAATAAATTTAAAAAATCCTTATTTAATAAGCAATAGCATATGCACATATATTTATAATGCATATCAGTGATCATTAGATAAGACGATAGCAAATGAGGTTGGTGTGTCAAATATGATGACTGAAGTTTTTTTTAGTTATTTGATGCTTTCAAACACAACTTTCTTGTGTCCTCAAATAACCACAGTTTTAAGTTTTTAAATTTCACTTTAGCGTGGTAGAAATACTTCATATGAAATCTATTCCCCTAACGTATTTTAATGTGAAATATAGTATTGATATCTATAGGCACAATGTTGCACAGCAAATCTCTAGAATTTATTTATCTTGCATGACTGACATTTTGTAATAATTAAACAGTGATTCGCCATTTTCCTCTCCTCCTAACCCTGGTAACCATCATTCTAGTCTTTGCTTCTATGAGTTTGACTATTGTAGATGCCTCATGTAAGTGGAGTCATGCAGTATTTGTTCTTCTGTGACTGGCTTATTTCATATAACATAATGTCCTTAAGTTCACACATGTTGCTCCTTGCAGAATTTCCTTCCTTTTCAGGGCTGAATAACCTTCCAATGTAAGCATCTACCACACTAAAAAATCATATTTACAAAGATATTTAAGTTGTTTCTACATTCTGACTACTGTGAATAGAGGTGCAATCAACTGAGGAGTGCTAACATCTCTTCAAGATCCTGATGTCAATTATTTTGTGTATCATACCCAGAAGCAGGATTGTTGGATCATATGTTATTTCTACTTAAAAATTTTTGAGAACACTCCAAATCATTTTCTATAGTGACTGCCCCAGTCCATAGTCCCATAAATAATGCGCAAGGAATCCAGTTTTTCTACATATTTGTCAATATTTGTTATTGATAATAGCCATTCTGACAGGGATGGATTTGACTATGGATTTTACTTGCATTCCCTTGATGCTGAATGACAGTTGAACATCTTTTCATATACCTGTTGGTCATGTTTGTCTTCTTGGGAGAAGTGTCTTTTCAAGTTCTTAGTCCATTTTTCAATTATGCTGTACTGATTTTGGAAATTAACTACTTATAAGTTATGTGGTTCGAAAATATTTTCTCTCATCCCCTAGATGGTCTTTTCATTCAATTGTTTTTCCCTTTGCTATGTAGAAACTTTTTAGCTTACTCTATTCCCATTTGTTTATTTTTGTGCTTGTCATCTGGTCTCTAGCAGTCATATTCAAGAAAAATAAATTTAAAAAAGAATAATTTAAAAATTAAAAACAAGATGCAGTTTGAAAGAACAAGTGTGCATAATATAAACATTAGCTGTAAAGTATAATAATAATAGTATCAAATACAGTTAAAACATATTCACATGCATGTATATAAGAAAGTTGTCATCATAATCACTGGGGAAAAATAGTTTATTTAATAAATTGTGTTAGGATATTTGACTATCCATTTACAGGAAATAGATTTAATCTCTTTTTTTCTAAAGCATATACCAAAATAAGTTCCAGATAAGTTAATAATTAAACGTCAAAAAGGAACCATCGAAATTATAGCAGAAACTATAAAGGCAGAAGCCACACATTTAAAATATGACAATATAAAAATGAATGCATTTCAAAAACACTGTAAACACAAATGAAAAGTGAACAAAATTTCAAGGATAATTGCAGCTTTCATTGTAATTAAAGGATCAATATTTTTCACATAAAAGGAAATTTTATAAATATCAAAATAAACAAATTTTCAGTAGTACTTTGTGCAAAGAACAAAAACAAGTATGTCACAGAAGAAAAATCACAGAAGAAAGACGGCAAGTGTCAAAGTGGTCCATTCCACTGGTAGTCAAATAAAAATGCAAAGTAAAGCAAAATTGAAAGATAGATTCTTCTCAGCTGTGAAGATGAGTAAATAGCAGAAATGGCAGCGGAGCCAGGACCTGAGGATAGAATGTCAGTAGGCTGCAGATGGTGGTGGGGACTACCGTCTTGTTGGAGGGAACTATAAATAAAAGACAAATTATGCCCGGCTTCATAGGAATATGATAGAGATAAGGGTACGTACTATGACAAAGCTCAGTGTCTGAGAGGCAGAAGAGACTAGATAGATATGGAGGAAGTTTTCAGTGGTGGGTTTTATTATTTTATTGAGATGATTTGTTGATTTTCAGAATTGGTCAAGGAAAAACAAAAACCAGTGCAACACATAATAAAAACAATAAAAAAATAATAATAACAATAAAAGCACACAGTGAAAAGCAAACCAATCAAAGCATACAGTTTCCCAACATGAAAGGGGTTTCGGTTTTGTTTTTTTAGAGTTGTTACTAAAAAACATGAAAATTCCCACTGGCTTAAAGAAATGGTTTTGAGTCCAAAAGGTAGTGGGTGGACCTGACTGTGTTAGTCTAAACCTGGAGCACCTAATGCCGGGCTCATCAGTCACTGTTCTCCGGGAGCAGAGAAACTTCAGCCCGCTCTATGCAGTAGGTCATTTCCTTTCATGGTAGTGTCTGGGAGCTAGAACAAAGCTCAAAAGAATCAACTCCATGAATGAAAGAAGGATCTCCTATGAAGCTTTTTAGAAGTTTCTTTTCAACATATTCTTTCCGAGAGGAGCTTCATATTTTCAGTAATCTGTATAGAAACTAACAACTTCTGAAACTTTTCTGGAGGTAAGAAGAATGGGGAGAAAAGAGGTCACGAGAATGAAGAAAATCAATGAGAATGATTGCAGAAAGGTCAATCTCAGGAAATCTCGTTCATAGTAGCATCACAGAACTCTGCCAGACTTTGCAGGATTCATGAACCCTCACACTAGCTATCCCAGGGTCAGAGGTGCCGTCAATTCTCAAGTCAGGTTTCTGTGTGGCCACTGACAATCCCGTGTAGATTTGGTCTAATTCATTTCTTTTCCAGTAGCAGATATTTGCTGCTTTTCCCAAGATGCTTTACAATAACTTAGGCTAACTAACCTGCTTGGTATTCATGTTAGGACAAGATGACTCTCCTCCAAATCTCCAAAAAGGATTATTTCCAAATTAAGATGTTGCTCATTCCTAAATAGCAGTTGTTTGTCTTCACAGTTCTCTCTCATCTTGGAAATGAAATTCAACCTTACAAAGAGACATTCTCTCTTTTCAATAAGGAGCCATATTAGACAGGAACCAACTTGTTTATCTTGATCACGTAAGACAAATTGCTTCTAAACCTAGGAATGATTCTCAGCTAGCAGTTTATGAAGAATGTATTAGTGACAATAAGCTAGTCACCCTGACAGACATCCCAAAGATTTATAGTAAAATCCTAACGACTGTGCCTCTCTAGACCCAGCGTGGCAATATTGAATGACTGTTGAAAGAGCGATTTCAAAATCACAGTTTTGCAGAAGTGTTTTTACTTATCTAATATCTGTATAATCACTTTGAAGATTAGAAGCAAATCTTGCTCTACATGAGTTTTCATTACGTAATGTAATGTTGGGGTACTTAGTTATTTCTCAAATCATGAAATACTCAGTATAGGTGTACTTCTTTCCCTGGGAAGTTCTCAAGCCCTTTGACACTGCTGGATGAATCAGTAGAAAAAAATTTTTGCAAATTTTGCAATCCAGTATTGATTTACTATTTGCACCTCTATTCTGACAAACTGCCATTTTACTGGGGAGGAAGATAGGGATTCCACAAAGTAAAGGGAGTCCTAAGAAAACCTGGCAGGCAGTCTTACTAACCCGGAGATTGCAATGGCGCCATCTGTCTCTCCCAGAGGGATAACATGGACCAGGTTTCTTTCTGGGGATACCTCAGGATCAAAGAAATTATTATTCTTTCCCTATGCTTATTATGAAAAAGAATGATAGAATTTTCCCGGTGACTTAGGCCTAAGTGTCTGTGGGGTTTTTCTGCCACCGTTCTGTGATAGTGGACAGTGATCTACCCCAACGGCTACATGATCTACCCGGCTGGCTGACTCGTGGAAACAGGTAAGGATTAATGCTAACTCTAGGTTCTAATGAAAATAGAAGCAAATTTGATGGTGAAGCAGTGATTTTCAGAGCAGACAGGTTGGTGATAACTTCCATTGTTGTTACTGTTGAGAAAATGAATGGTGATCTTCAAGCACTAGACAGGATGGAGAATCAGGAATGTTCTTATGACTGATTATCTCATTTCCTTTGGGAATGGAAAAGATTACTTCATTGGTGCTGAACAGAAAATTCCATATTGACCAGTTAAGACTATGTTCCTGGGGAAAGTTGAAACGACAGTTTAAGAATTAAGTCTTGGTGGATTTAGACCATATGTCTCCATTTGGGGACTTTTGTTTTCTTTTTAACACAACTCAGATAATAAAGGAAGAACATCACTAGCAGGCACTGGTGGTATAGTCATCATGAAGTCCTTCTTTGGGTTGACAGACTCAAAAGGGTACTGGAAGTGAAGACTTCAGAAAAAAATTGATTAAAAATGAGGGGTAATAAAAGTGCTGTAGAAAGCCTTTCAAATGTATGATCAAGGGAAATTGCTTGCAGTTCCCACTCTGCCTCTAACTGGCTGTGTGCATTTTGGCAAACCTAGTCCACTTTTTGAGCGAGAGGAAGTTGACTGATGTCAAGTTCTCCTTGAGAAACAGTGATGCTATGACATCACCAGGACTGACTGAAAGCTCATAGTGCAAGGGTTTGGTATCGAGAGAGCTACTCAAGAAGTTCTGATTGTTTGTAGCATTTACAAAAACATGGTTATCATCAGTTGTAGGAATTGAAATATTATTCCTGTGCCTATCAAGTCAATGACACATTGGTTTTCTTTCAATATTTTAATATATCCAAACCCTTTTCCCACAATAGGGCCTTTGTTCATGGTAGTCTTTCCACTTGGCATACTATTTCCCAAAGTTCCGAGCCTGTTAGCTTAGGCTTCAGGTTTCAGCTTAAAAGTCACTTCCTTAGATTTGGTGCTTTGTCAGATGTCCCGGGAGCATTAGTGCTCCATAGCACTTATCACAATTCTGTAAGTCCACCCTTATTTGCATGATTGTATCATTTTCACTTTTCCACTAAAGTCCCGTGAAGACAGCGGCCACTTTCTGTTTTATTTAATTTACTCCAACAGCCAACACCTGCGACAAGCATGTATTAAACATGCAACAAACATTTATTATAACTTGAACCCCAGTGGGAGCAGTGATTACTTTTCTTGAGTACCTCTAGGTTTTGGGTTAAATAAAGTCTTGCACCCACCCTCTTCCAAAAGAAACAGCCACTGTGGTAAGAGATTTGGATTAGTCTTTTGATGTTTTAGTTTGTAGAGCACTTCTACTCGATCACTGTGCTCAGCAATAAAAGCTTCTTATACTTTCCAGAAGGCCCCAAATTTCCAAACATAGGGAATTGAGGCTGCCGGATTGTAAGCGCCTCCCAATAGTTAGAACTTTGCGAAATGTCTTTGTCAACAGTACTGAACTCATTCTCCGTCAGCTTGAAAGTGCATAACTTCCGCGGAACGACTAGCAACAGACTACTCATTAGGTTTGAAGTAATCTAATAAGATATGACTTCAAAGTAAGTATTTAAAAAAAGCAATGTGGCTAAGCAAAATATTTATTTTTATGAAATTTTAGATTATAGTAGCTTAAAATATTGGCTGTATTCAGGCTTGGTATCTGAAGGGTTTTTTTTTTTTTTGCCTCATTGTAAAAAGCTGTGAAGACAGCAAACCTATTTTTGCTCTCTTTTATTTTTATTTTTCAGCAAACCGACTCTTTTGATTAAGTTCACTAGACCAGAGGCTTAGGGTGACAAACTTGCTGGAGGATTTTCTGAGAAGTGGAAATTTCGGTGTTAAAATCGCAGGAGTACTCAGCCGGCTAAAGGGCTGGTCATCCCAGCACAGAGCACCAGCTGGGAGTCCCCACCCTTAGACTGAGTCCCAGCCCTGCCTGGAATTAGTCCAGCTCTAGGTAAGTTTATGGAATCCTGTTTCCTTAACATAAAAGCAAATCAAAGGATAGCAATCAAAAGATGACTGATGCTCCTGTCAGCTCTGAAGTGAGTGGGGCTCAACAATCTGTGAAATGAAGAAGACGTTACTGCTAATAATGGTGGGGAAAGCAGGGAGATGACAGTCTTACACCAGTATTTATTTACAAGCCTTGGTGGTATCAGGACTTGACAATGGAAGACAAAAAAGATGGGGAGAGGGTGGAGATGGCCCTCTGTGCATTGTACAGCAGAAAGTTCCGCATGCATTTGCTTAGGTAATCAACTTACTCATAACAACTTGATGAGTCGGCTGGTAGTAATACTGTGGCAATAATAGAATATATTTTGGGGTTTCATCCACATTCCTGACATAGCTCCTAAAACCCTTAGGATTTACCTGAGGTTCTAGAAAAGGCATCCTCGTTTATGTTAATGAGATGACTTCCCCAGGGAACTGACTGTGGGGATCTGTCATCAGAGGAAGCCTCCTGTGATTAGAGGATTAGAGCTTTCAGTCCCACCCTCAGGCCTCCAGGAAGATGAGGGTTGGAGATTGCTTTCAGTCAGCAATGGTCAATGACTTAATCATGCCTGCATAATGAAATCTCCATAAAGACCCAAAAGGGCGTGTTTTGAGAGTGTACTGATTGATGACCATATGGAGACTTGGGGAGAATGGAGCACCTGGAGAGGGAAGGAAGCTCTGCACCCTTTCTCCGTACCTCACCCAATGCATCTCTTCCATCCAGCTGTTCCCAAGTTACATCATTTTATAACAAACTGGCAACTGTAAGTAAATGTTTCTCAAAGTTCTGTGAGCCCCTCTAGTAAATTAATCAAACCTGATGAGGAGGTCATGGGAACCCCTAATCTATAGCCATTGGTCAGAAGCTCAGGCGACAACTTGTGATTGTGATTGGCATCTGACAGGGAGGTGGGGAGGCAGTTTTATAGGACGTTGTATAAGGACTGAGTCGCTAACCCAGGGAATCTGATGCTGTCTGCAGACAGATAGGGCAGAATTAAGTTGACTTATAGGACACCTAAGTGTGTCAGAGGATTGCTTGGTGGTGTGAAAAAACAGAGACTTGTGTTAGAATCAGAGCGCTGTTCTCATTTTATAGGTGAAGACTTGAAGGAAAAGAGGTTAAGTCAAAGCTTGCTTGGGAGGTAACCACAGAGTTAGCTGTCAGCTGATAGAACACATTGTCCCTTCTTGTGTCCAGTCTTCCCTAACAATCCAGACACTTCTTCAGTGGGTTGGGAGTTCAGCGGGTTTGGAGAGCAGAAGCCAGGTCTGCTGCAAGTCCTGTGGTGTGGACTGACCACAGCCGCCTTTCTTGACAAAGCAGCGAGGGGCTCCCCAGGGGTGCACTAGCCTGTGCTACGTCTGAGAGCCTTTGCCCCAGGCCCTGCCTGCAAAGGGCAAGCAGCCCAGTGGGTGCCCTGCAACAGAGGAAAGGCAAATCCATATTTAGATGAGGTTAAACATTTTTTATCTCCAGCGTGACTTCACGGACAACCCTGGCCCTGGCCTCACAGAAGGAGGCACCATTTAACAGGGGCCAGAATCAGTGCTGAGAGGCCCCAGTATGGAAATGAAGCACAAAAGAGGAAAGATAGACAAGTTAGTTCTGTGGTCTGGGGAGGAGATAAGGTTGGGGCTGGAGAAGGAGAAAGGTACTGTCAGCCAAAGGCAACATGCAGGCCTTCCACAGGACCTCAGAGAAGCACAGGGGAGTGGCAAGTAATAAACCCATTAATAAATGAGAAGGGAAGGAAATGACTGCTTCGAGAATGTCTGGGGCACTCAACTCTTAATCATATATTTAGCAAGAAAACTCAAGAAAATGGCAAGGGGAAGCCCGATTTATAATGTTGTTACACAACCAACGCGATCTCAGACTTTCAGTAACCCAGTTGGACGAAGCATATGTGAAGTGATTATAATGACTGAAGTTTTAAACTCAGAAAACATACACATTTCATGGGAACTTACAAGAAGTCAGAATGACACTAAAGGTCATGGATTTCTTTTAAAGGAGTGCTACTTTTATTCAGTACTAGTTTCTTTTTCTACTGTGTTTTAATTTCAGTCCTATCCATATCAGTCATGGTTTTAAACAAAAGAATAGTGGTAGGTAGCAATTCTCTGTGTCTGCTGCTTTCAAAGGAAGGAGGAAGGAAGATGCAAATTACAGCTGGAAATCTGGATGTACAGGTAGTGGGAAAAAAATATGCTCAAACTGAGTGCAAGGATTTGGGGGGTGGACAGTGGGGTTAAGGCAGACGAGGCTGGCAAGGTTGAGGGAAGAGTGAATGAATCAAGGAATTGGGCAGGGTGAGATTGCTAGAGAAAAGAGCTGTGTGTAAAGATTTGTCTGGAGCTTCTCCTGGACGTGTGTGTGTGTGTGTGTGTGTGTGTAACATACCTTAATGGTCCACATTCTTTTCTTCACTAAGATTTTCTCCTCTTCCTTGGGAACATACTGGAATACCCACATTTCCACCTGCCATGCTGAAGCAACAAATGTATTTTCAGCAATCTTGGGCCAAGGACAATGCATAGGGAGCTATCGCCTAGTATCATCACCAGCGCAGCACTGCATTCCTCTTACCGAGTCGCTAACGAGGCAGAGTGGCACTGTGGTCAGGGGCTGGCTCTAGAGTCACTGTACAGGAGTGTGAACCCCAACCCCGTCTGAGCTTAGTCAAGTGACTTCATAACCTACATTCCGTTTCTCCTTTTCTCACATGGGATAATGGCCACACACATCTGGGCTCTTGTGAAGACTGCATTCCTGAAGCAAAGCTGACCACAGGGCCTGCACAGAAAGGTTTCTCTGGGCTCAGTGTCTCTTCTGGGGCTCCCAGCCACACCAAACAGTCATAGAGGACCCCTCACTCCCTGCCAAGACAACTGAACCTTAAAGGAAAGCAGCACTCTATTTTGAGGTGTCGCTGATCCTGACTAGCAGCTGTTAATTGGGGTACTCATTATTTTCTTAATCACATTATGCCCTGAGTCCTGGAAACTCTCAGCTAAATTGCTCTGCCATTTCCTACTTTCCATTCACAGCAGACTCACCCCTGGCTCCCTTTCTGATTCCCCACCCGAATGTCTGTGTGACTGTATCCGGGAGAGGCCGGGTTGCGTGCTTTGGGTTTGAAGAGACTGCTGGGAGGGACTCAGAGGCACTGACAGGCAGTGTGGCAGTCTCCTGTCTGAAAGACCTGCCCTGTGGGGGGGGGGGGTCTGACGAGTCTCACTGCAGAGAGGGTTCCTAGAATAATTCTTTCAACGTCAGACAAGAAATTGTGGAAGAGAGGTCATTTATATGAGACCCTTTAGAATGTGAGTAATGTTTGCTTGCCTTTCTCTAACTTCTTATCACCATACTTTTAATTCATGTGGAGAGAGGATTCCGAGTGTTGGAGCACTCTCCTTTATTTCATGGTTCCAGTGTGGTCGCATCATAAACATGGGGGATGGCGGTGAAAGGGGACGCCGAGTACATCAGGTGGTGGCCTAGCACTGCCCAGTTTCCCATGTTCCCATGTTAGGTTACAGCCGAAGCCCTTCGCATGGCCTTTGTCACCTCTGGGGAATATTGACACTGAATCCTAATTCTGAAAAGAGGACTGAAATTACTTCAGTAAAATAAACATTAAGGATTAATATGTAGGTAACAAGAATGAGACAATATGAGAGAATTGATCTATGGAGCACATACTGGATGTTTAGCAGAAATCAGTAATATCTTCACTTGAACACCTACGAGGGTGTTATAGAGATGGTTACATTTACTAAGCATCCTGTGTGCCAGGCACAGTGACAAGCACTTTGTGACATGATTCTTTTTTTAATCTGGCGAGGTGAGCATTATGGCCTCCTGCCTGCCTCATACGGAAGAGACAGCGCTGGCTCAGGAGCGTCAGGAGGTGAGTACAGGAGCGGGAAGAGCTCAGGGTTTGGACTGTCTGCCTCCAAAGCCAGCAACACGCCACAAGCCTTTCTCGGACATCACACTTGTTTAGGATTGACGATCCCAGTCACAATACAACATCAATAGTGAATGCTGAAATGTAATCAGATGTTTTTCTCCTTTTTAAATTATACTAGCTCCTATTTCCTGATAATTTCATTTTTAAAAATTCTGTTCATTGATTCACTTTGCTCATTCATTTGACTCTGTCTCTGTCTCTTACACACACAGAGACACACAGAGGAATTACTATTATAATCACTTGACCTTGAAGAACTTAAAATGGATTCTGTTCAGAGTATGCTGTAGTGAAGTTTGCTACAAAGTGCAAAGTCACACATTTTACCAAAAGATAACAGCAAAAGAAATAGGGGAGGAAAAACAGTTTAGAGACAGAAGAGAAGACATTTTGCCAGTAGAAAAGCCAGCTCAGTGAAATGCTATTTTCTGATTGCCATTTGATGACATTCTTGCTTGTAGGCTACACTTGGAAGCCCTGTGACGGAAAGGAAATGCTCTGCTCTGTGCACAGGGTGGAGATGACTTCCCTTTGCATTTCCGATAACAGGGTGTCAAAGTCTGTTGCCTCCAGACCTTCTGAAGCATCACAAGCTCCTTAAATGTGCATTTTCTGAGAGAGGCCAGAGCGGGGTTAGTGTGCTGTTGGACTGAGGGCAATGATAACTGTCCACAAATATTAAGAGGTGCAAATTATGACTTGATTGTTTTCAGGTATCTTGGTATTAATTTTAGTTTACTGAAGACGCAGAAGAGTCTGATGAAGCATTACTCAGTCCCAGACACCCCAGAAACTTTGTATGTGGAGCTTGGAAGGTATCACCCATTCTGAGGGGACCTTTGGAGGTTGTATCAGTCAGGAGAGAAAGACACAGAAGACCCTGGTCTAACTGCAAACCTCCTCAAAGACTTGATGACATAAGATGATTGCAACGTAAAGGCTCTCCAGAACAGTGGAAAGTATTCATTAACCGAGGAAAGACAAAAAACCAGAAGAATTTCTGGCTTTAGGAAGAACAGAGGGAAGGACTCAAGCTCAGAGAAGCAGAGGCTTGATCGTCCAGCTTGTAGGTAATCAGAGACCTCGTTTCATTTCACGCTCCTCTGACGTGCACCTTTCCTCTGTGTCTCTGTTCTTCGGGATTTCTACAGCAGTGTGGGATGAGAACAGAGTTGAGGCACTCAAAGTACTTAAAAGTACTTTTTGGCAACTTTAGTGAAGGTTTCTTTAAATTATTTTAGAGCTATTAATTATCGTGAAGCTATTAAGGTTAAAGCTTCTTGGAACACTCATGGATATCATTTGTCCAGATAATAGGTCCCAAGTCTGTGGATAATTGGACTTTGGAGATACATAACGCTAGGGGTGGAAGAGTGTGTTACTGTGCTACACAATGGAAACACGTGGAAAGGAATTGTGTTCTGTGTTATTGTCCAAAGCCAACTTTTTAGAACTTAGATTTGTGATGACCTGTAAATGCCCTGAGAGAGATGGTGAATTGATGGTCTTTTGACTGGAGTAAATAAATAAGAGATTATTTGCAACAGATTCAGTTAACTACAGGGCCTACAGAGCAGATCACAAACAAGACCAAAACCAAAACACCCTCTGGAGCAGATGGCATGGGGATGAAGAGAACTTCGCTTATGCCTTACATAAGAGGTGGCTAATGAATTCTTTGCAAATACGCAATAATATAAGTCCTAAACATGAGGCAAAATGTCTTAGTTTCATCCAAATGCTATAAATGAAGTTAAATGGGAACATACGGTTATTGAACATTTCTCTAGGACTGTCTTTTTTGCCAAAAGATTTATAATCACTTGTTCCTTAATATTCATAACATCTCTCTAAAGCACAATTTCCCATTCTGGGACTATGAGACCACGGGGATGGTGGAAGAATTCCAAGAGGGTCATGGGGATTGGAGCTGTAGTATTTCAAACAGCTGTCGGGTGATAATGGGAAACTTTGGACTAGAGGAGGGAGGTATGAAGCTCCTAGGACTATGTATTCCCTGAATAAGACTCCTCCTGAGACCTGACCCCTTCTCAGGCACCAGCTGCTTCTCTGCAGGATCCTAGACTCCCCTCCACCCTGCCGTCCAATCCTAGCACCAGCTCTTGCCTGAGTCACTGGGGAGTGTATCACAGAAGAGGGCTTGGGAACCTGTGTGTGAATCCCAGCCTTGGTTCTTGCTTGCTGGATGACTGACACATTCCTTACCCTCTCTGTATCTCGAGCACTACATTTGCAAAAGGTTGAATGCAATACTGTGCAGAGTTATACAGAGTGTGTAGAGGAATTGTGCAAGATTTTTCTCTGATAGGCTTATTTCACTTAGCTTTATATCCTCTGGGTTCATTTCTATTGTCATATAGCACAGAATTTACTTCTTTTTAAAGGCAGTATAGTATTCCACTGTATGTATACACCATGTTTTCTTTATTCATTCATGGGTTCAATCTAGTTCTACATTTTGACTCTTGTGAGAAATGCTGCAGTGAACATAGGAGTATTATTGTCTCTTTGAGATTTTCATTTAAATTATTTTAGAAAAATACCCAGAAGTAGAATTGTTGGATCTTAAGTAAGATTTCCGGATCATATGGTAGTTCTACTTTTAATTTTTTGAGAAACTGCTATATGGTTTCCTACAATATGTGTACCAGTTTACATTACCACCAAAAATGTATAATATTTCCAATTTATTCACACTTGTCCTTTGTCTTTTTTTTTTAAACAGTCATCCTGATAAACGTGAGGTGACATTTCATTGTAGTTTTGATTTACAGTTCCCCGATGATCAGAACCTGTAGCCAATAATGTGCCTAAAATTTTGTGAAGGAGATAAATCTCATGATAAATGTTCTTACCACAATAAAGTAAAAGATACTTACACAGATAAAAATAAAATATAAATTATTGTCAATGTATAAAAGAAAACAGAAGAGGATAGAACATTTTTAGTACCCTGTAGGTCCCCAAGATTAGCAGGTAACATGTTCCCATAGTCTCTCCAGGTGCTCCTTTGATGTTTCACACAACAGACACAAGATTCTTCACTTGGAACACTGTCCTCAGACTGTCTCTGATAAAAACAAATGAGAGATGCATATGTATATATATGTATATATACAGAGAGAGACATATAATACCACAAATATTTAAACAATAGGACATAGAAAGAATAGAGTTCAATAAACCTTACATAGGTCTTCCAATCATAATCTTTAGTTCATTACTTCTTACTAGGTTTATTACTTCTTACTAAGATTATTACTTTATGAGGAAGAGAATTGGAGATTCTATTTGATCTATGACTCTGTTTTGTTTGTTTGTTTGTTTGTTTGTTTTCCTGAAAATGCCTGTGCTAGTAGAGGCTGGTGGCTTCTATTTTCCAGGATAACCTATCTTCTCAGATGGTATCACTGAAATATAATTATTCTTAAAATTAAGGACACTAGAGGACTATTTCTCAAATAGAAAAATTTAACCCCAGATATATTGATGGTCATTCCATAAGGATACTGACCTTCACAAAAGTGATCCCACTCTGAAAACCTCCTCACACTTTCTTATGTTTCATGTCCTAGTCTTTAAACTGGAGGTTGGAGCTATAGAATTCACAACAGTGGTGATTCAGTGAAAGATGGCATTTGCCAATCAAAGGTAGTCTTTTATTTCGGAGTGCCACTAATCTAATGGGAGATTTTATGTGATCACAATTACTGAAAATCAAGCAATTTGATGATCCAGATACACAGCAACATTTACAAAGTTAATTATTTCATATGTTGGTGAGTCAAAGGGAGGAGGGATATTTCTTTGCCTGCAATAGGAGAAACTAAACATTGTCTCTCACCCACACATTTTTATTTAAGGAAAGCTCCTTAACTTGGAATAAAGCCCTAGTCCACCCACCACATAAATTTTTTGAAAATAGGTGATTCAGAAAGACCTCACTTCATTTAAAGATAAGTTATCAAAAAGGATCCAGCACAGTAGTTATATGTGAAAAAAGAATGAAAGAAGCGAGGAAAACAAATGAATCCAAGGTGAAAAATAGTACCACAAAACCAGTTTTTTGTGCTCCAACATATTATCATGAATTTTAGTAGAAAAATCAACTCAAACAGGAGCTCAAAAAGCCAAAATCAGGCCAACCAACCAAACAGAAACCCAGATATACAATAATTCAGAATATAATCAGAGGTGAAATAAACATCCAGAACTTAGCAGAGAAGGTGAGCTAGAAACAAAGTCCACAACAGAAGCAGCAGAAAGATCAGTTCTGTTGAGAACATGTTGAATACTCATATAACTACTTCAAGATGAATAAAATTAAATGGAAACTATCAGAATTTTATAATGGATCAGCTAAAAGATGATAGACATAAAGGGCAGATAATAGATAAAATATACCTGAAAAAGAAAAAATAAAGTGTGGGACAGAAATCATATTCTGATAAAATATTGACATTTTTTATATACAAGACTGTACCATTCAGATTAAAACAACTACTCTGTTGCAGGAAAAAAACAACAGAATGATCACCATTGAGACATATTCTAGAACAGTTACTGGATTTTAACGACATAAAAGAATCCTTTGGGTTATCCGATAGCTAGATCTAATCACCTAGAAAGAAGTTTGAGAAAATTCAATCTAGTCGTAGGTTGAGCAACATTCAGAAAAGCTAGAAGAGATTTGAACGATGGATTTTATACTCAGCCAAATCACTTTTAAGTCAGGAAGCAGAGACATTTGTATAGTTTGAATATATAAAAATATAAAATAAAATATAAATTCCACTTATGGAACTTTAATTTCCTTTTATTGTGCATTTTTACTGATCAATAAAAATTATTGTAATAAAGGAAATTTAATTGCTACATATAGAACTCTAAACTTTGAGGATATGCTTTTCCAAGTATACTTAGAATGGTAATAATGCTCATATATACAGGACCACAAAGAAAACAATAAATTGCAAAACTTGGAATGAATACAGAGAAATTTCTCAGATCACAAAGCAATTCATTTAGAAAAATGAAAAAAGAAAAATTCTTCCACCTGGAAATTCTACAAAACTCTTGAACAACTCTAACATCAGGGATAGATTTGAATAACACTATATTATTTTGTTTTAATATGCACTTTTTTGTCATTTTAATGTCAGGTGTGATTTAAATTCAAAGGTGATGTTGTAAATAAATCTTTTTTTTTTTTTCATGAAAACCTCTTTGAGAAATTGGAGTGCAGCTTAGAATTGAATAAATACAGGATTCAAAGATGAAAATAGTTAAGTTAGTATATATAATAACCTATACAATAGAGTTAAGGCAGAACTCAGGAAAATTTCAAGTCTTAATTAATGCAATAGAAAAAATACCTAGAAATAAATTCAATCAAAAAATAAAAACTTAATGTAATATATTTTACATAGAAGACAACTTTAAAAATACTAATGAAGACTAAAGAATACTTGAAATGAGAATGCAATGAAAAAGAATACCATACTTTTAAACAGAAGGGAAGACAAGGCAAAAACTTCAGCTCTCCCTAAAATATAATCTATAAGTGGAATGTGAAGTTAATTTAAAAAATCAGCTTTTTAATAACGTAGACAAACTATTTCTAAAGCTTCTAAGAAAAAGTCAACTGACATTATTTCATTTCTATTAATAGTGAGTTTGGTATACAGATTGATACTTCCACTGAAAACAATGACAAATTGGACAAAATTTTAAATTTCTTCTTAAAATCATTGAAAAGCTGACAAATAGCAAGGAGCTAACAATTGATGAACTTTTGCCCTGAACAACTTTGTTGATCAGGTTAAATTGAGCTGACGATGGTTTTAATAGAGTGTCTGGATGAAGAAGACTATCAAAGGTCAAGAAGGGGTATCATAAGAGTCTCTCACCCCACATAAAACAGAAACTCCTAAAGAGGAAGCAGGGGTATTCCTGCTCCTCTTTCCCTTCCTTGGGGGATCACGAGGAAAGTTACTTTGATATTAAGTGAAGCAGAATAAAGAAAAAATAAAACCTGTCTTTGACAGGACGTCATCATTGAACCATTGGCCAACATGTGCACATATTTATAAGCCAGAGACATGTCAATAGAGTGGGTCAAGGAACTTCAGGTTATGAATTTAGTTTAAAGTGTTACCAAGCCCACAGTGCTCCCAATCACCTGAAAAAGCAAGCTCCATTCACCTCTGGGGCCAGACACTTCCATCCTAGATTTCAGGGATTTTGTATAAATTATTTTTCCTGGGTAGTAAGCATTGCAGTTTTAGATACCAGAAGGTGAAGCACTATGAATTTAATACCAGCATAAATAAACAGAATAAGGAAGTCATACAGCTTCAGCTATTTGAATGATAAAACATAGATTATAAATAACTATACTCATCTTATTTAAATAAACAAAGGATACATTAAAAAATATCTGCAAGCAATAGGAAGCAAAAAAATGAGATGGTAGTTTTGGAAAAGATCAAATAAAATGTCTAGAAATGAGATAAACAATAATCAATTTAAGTCAACAGATCAGTATAACATCAGATTAGATTTAGTAGAAGAGAGACTTAGAGAACTGAAGATAGTGAAAATACATGTACAGAATCACAGTGCACAGAGAAATGGAAAATATGAATAAGAGATTATGAGACATAGAGGATCGAGAAAGCCTCTCTTCTCTGAGAAAGTCTCTCTTCTCCAAGAAGTCTCTGTTCTCTGTGAGAAGTATAAATGGTATTTCAGAAAGCACTAAGAGAAAAGAATTGAGTGATAAGTTGATGAAACAATAATAACAAATCTTAAATGCAAATGACAAGCTCAAATTAAGATACTTCACAAAGTCTGCTATAGACAAAAGGATCTTGAAAGTAATCAGGGTTGAGGTAGGGTGTGCTGTGGTGATTAGAAATCATGAGCTATCAATGAATACCTCATGGTATTAGTACGTGAAAAAATGGGTAGATCAACCTAAAAGAATAAAACATGCGGAAATAAATAAAAGATATATGGAAACTTCGTATACGACGAAAGTTGTCGGTTCAAATCAGCAGGGAAAAGGTGGCTTATTCAAAAACTGGTGCTGAAATATATAAGCCTCTGGGACAAAATTTGGATTCTAACCTCACACATTATTGCAATTAAATTCTAGACAAAAGGGAAAAAACCCAGAAAATTACTAGAAAAATAACAGAATATATTTAAAGAGTAAACAGAACAGAAAAGGCTTTTCTATGTATAACAACAACAAAAAAAACCCCGTGAAAACACAGAACAATATGTTGGTAATCTGTATTACCAAATATGTTTAATATACAACTCGCACAAAGTACCATAAGTAAATAAAGTATATCAAAGTGGAGAAAATATGTGCAGCTCAGATCATTAAGTAAAGGCATATTTTCCTTAATGTGTAATTTGCACAAATCGCTGTGCAAATAATAATCAAATATCTAAGACATTTCTCAAAGTTACCCCCAAATTTGACTTCTAACCTTATGAAAAGATGCTCAACTTTATTCATAAGAGGAGAAATGAATATTTAAATTTAAATGTGCTACTAATCTTACAATATCAGTAGGGCAAAGGTGAACGCATTTGCTGCTGGTATACTATGTTGACAGGGATGTAAGAGCTTGGGTTCTCTTACACATTGCTGGTAAGAATGTAACTGGTATAACCTTCTTGAATAGCATTTGGTTCTATGCATCAAGGTTTTAAAGTATATACCCTTTGACCTAGCAACCTTACTTCTAGGAATTTATCTTACAGATATATTCACAAGTATATGAAATAGACTGTTTAGGAATATTCATCACAACATTGTAAAAACAAAAGCTTGGGAACAACTTAAATTCTTATCTATAGGGAATTTATTTGCTTCCTGCCAACTGTTTCTCCCTCTCTTCTTCCCTCCCTCTTCCCCTCCCACTCCTCCTTCTCTCTCTGTCTCTCTCTCTCATGGCCACATCACCAAGAATACTACCTCTCACATCCCTTGTACATGGGATAACACTTTAGAGCATTCCTTCTAACCCATGACTAATTTTACATAGAGTTCCAGGAGCCATTTAAGGTTTCCAAGTTAGAAGTTAGAAGAATAGACAGTTGCTGGTGAAGGTAGAATCAATAGTAGAGTTGTCAGCTTGATAAAGGCAAGTGATCAACAGAAACAACACCCACCTAAATCTGTAGCTCTACCCAAATACAATCACTTTCTCCATTTATCCCTGTAAAAACTACCTTAGAGTTGTTGTGGGTTTGATTCCAGACCACCGAAATAAAGTGGTTATCTCAATAAAGTGAGTCACACTTTTTGTTTGTTTGTTTCAGTGCCTATGAAAGTTATGTTTAAATCATAGTCTGTGAAGTGTATCATAAAAATCATGTCTAAAAAACATGTATATACCTTATTTTAAAAATACCCTGTTGTTAACAAATGCTAACCATCATGTGAGCCTTCAGTGAGTTGTAATCTCGCTGGTGTTGAGTCTTGCTGCCACGTTAGTGGCTGCTGACTGACGAGGGTAGACATGTTGAAGGCTGGGCTGGCTGCGGCAATTTCTTAAAATAAGACAACAAAGTTTGCTGAATTCATTGACTCTCCCTTTCCCAAAAGATTTCTCTGTATCATCAGAGGCTGTTTGATAGCATTGTGCCCACAATAGAATTTCTTTCAAAATTGGAGTTAATCTTCTCATACCCTGATGCTGCATTAACTAAGTTTATGTAAAAATCTTAGTCTCGTCATTTTACCAAAGTTCACGTCACTGTGTATGGTGTTCTCAAGTCCCTGCCTCCCTGGGATACACTTTCTCTGTCTTGCTGACATGGAACAGGTCTCTGACCTGTCCTTTCACTCTCTCTTCTGTGGGTCTTCTCCCCGGCTCTCTCTCCCTCCTGTACTTTCACTTGTCCTTTGTAATACTCCCATATGTGATCATCCAAACCAACCCTCTCCCTGTGAATCTTCACCTCAGAAAAACTCTGTTCTTTGCATAATGACTTAAAGGTACATCCATGATGTTACACATGATAGGATTTTCTTTTTTCTGTGACTGAGTAATATCCCATTGTGTGTATATATGTATATTTATATGTGTGTATATATAAATACATTTCTTCTTTTTATTGAAACGTAATTTATATATAACATTTTATTTGCTTCAGATATGCAGGTAACTATTTGATATTTATTCATATTGTGAAACAACCACTGCAATAACTATTCATGAAATATATAACACACAATGCCCACCACCAAACTACCAACAGTCCTCCCCATAGTCCATTAAATCCCCACCGCCCCTTGCTGCCATGCCCCAGCTCCATGCTCCTCCAGTTCTATTGTCAATGTCCAAGGGTTAGGTTTGGTTTTGTTTGTTTGTTTGCTTTGTTTCTTTACATTACATATGTGAGTGAGATCATTCAGTATGTATCTTTCTCTTTATGACTTGTTTCACTTATCACAATCCCCTCTAGTTCCATCCATGTTGTCGCAAATGTCAGAATTTCATCATTTTTTATGATACATAGTACTTATTTATGAACATATACCACATCTTCTATATCTACTCAACTGCAAATGGGCACTTAGGTTGTTTCCAATTTTTGGCTACTATAAATAATGTTGCAATAAACATGGGGCGGGGACACATATCTCTGTGAACTACTGCTTTTTGTGTTTTGGGGGTAAATACCCAGAAGGGGGATGCCATGATCACATGGAATTTCCATTCTCGACTTGTTGAGAAATCTCCATACTGCTTCTCCAAACTGATTACATCAGTTTATACTCCAACCAACAGGTAAAGAATTCTCTTTTCTCCATATTCTCAGCAATTTTTGTTGTTTCCAGTCTTTTGGATAATAACCATTCTCACAGGTGTGAAGTGATATCTATTGTGTTTTGATTTGCCTTTCCCTAATAATAAGGGAGGAAGGACATCTCTTCATTTGCCTGTTGAACTTCTTTGTCTTCTTTGGAGAAACGTATTTCAGACCTTCTGTCCACTTTTTTTTATTGGATTGTTTGTTCTTCTGTCATTGAGTTTTATGAGTTCTTTATGTATTTTGGATATTGACCCCTTGTCAGATGTATGATGTGCAAATGTCTTCACCCATTCAGCAAGATGTCTTCATTTTGGTGATGCAGAAGATTTTCAATTTGATGCAGTCCCATTTGTTTGTTTATTTTTGGCGTTGTTTAGCTTGCTGCTGGAGTTGAGTCTTCAAAGACATTTCTAAAACTGATGTCATGGAATGTACTGCTTATGTAAGAAAAACTGTTTTTTACCCAATCCCCAAAGCTCAAGGCAAATACCTCTCTTCCCCAAGCTTCCTTGTTCTCCTTTGACTTCCTTACTACCTGCAGATGGCTCAGCCCCCTCTCCTGCCAGGCCTTTCAAGCTGGGCAAAACTGAGCTCTTGAGGGTCAAAATCCTTTTCTCTTTATGTATAAAGCTCAGCCCTATATAAGATATATAAAAAGCTACATGGTATAAACCAGTATTAAAATCTCATGGGGGCAGAGCAAATAGGAAACAAATCTTAAAAGGCTATTTAGGTGGTTATAGTGAAAAGAAGGTTGAAAAATATCAGTCTTGACATTTCTATCAGACTGAGAAAGAGACATGTCAAACACAGTTTGTCCAAAACCAAATGAGTACTTCTTTGTCATCTTGCTCCCAATTCCGCACCTTACTCTCCCCCATGTTTTTATCAATGTCATTGTCAGCTATCCAAAGACCATGTTGGGAGCCTTAGTCATTTTAATGAACTGCTCACCCCCACTCCCACATCTAATCATTTCAGGTCTTCCTGGTTGCAATCCCACCATCTTTCTTCCACTTGTTCTTTCTCAAAATTCCAGTCACCTGGCCTCATCTTCTCTTGCCTGGACAACAGTAACTGTCTTTCCGGCAATAGTGTTCATCCAGTCCCCACCCCAATCTATTTTTTGCTCTGCTACTAAATAGAACATTCTTACACATAAATTGGTTATTTAATGTTCATGTATTCAAAGTTCCAGTCATAGTTGCTTAAAATATAAAGTCTCTAGCAGAAAGTATAACTCCTCCACCATTTCCTGCATTTCCCAGCAGTCACATTCTATTCTAACACAAGTGACTACTATGTCCTTTCCTTGGAAATTACTCTATACTTTCATCCCTTTCTGTCTTTTTTGTATCAAATCTTTTGCTCTAAATTCCTTTCTCCCTTCTTTTAACATGAACTCCTATTCTTATCTCACGGTTCAGCTCATATGTTACCACTTTTGGCATGCCTTGTGGTTCAGGCACTAACCTGGCATAGGCCATGCGAAGCCCAATGACCTGGGTTCAACGTACAGGGCTGTGGGGGACAACCAAAAACAAAATAAGCAAGTAAGTGCTTCTTCCTCTTCCTTCCTTCCTTCCTTCCTTCCTTCCTTCCTTCCTTCCTTCCGTCTTCTTTTCTTCCAACATGCTTCTTCCTCCTCTCCCTTCCTTCCTCTCAAAAAAAAGATACCACTTCTGTTGAGTCTTCCCTTACATGATGCCTGGCAGAATCATTTGCTGCATTTTTTAGTGCATTTACAGCATGAGGTCCATGTTTACATAACAGTTAATGTACCACATTTTTTTCAGATGATCCTTTTACTGACTGAATTTTGAAAGCAAGGACACTTATCAAATCAATATACTTTTGAGAAAACATATACTGCTGTGTGTGTAAGACATCGTTCTGCATATCAGAGCAGCAGCAATGAATGAGTAAGGACTGCCTCCATGAAAAGTTGTTGGAGAAGACAGATATTCAGCAAATTAATATCACAACAATTTAAATATAGTTGTGATGAATGCAACGAAGGGAAAACATGAGATGCTATGAGAGTAAGGAACAGGGAAATCCACCTGTTCCTGAGAGGATTGAAACAGCATCCTTGGAGAAAAGACCTTTAAACCAAGAATCCAACAAATTATCCAGGGAACGTATCAGGGGTGGGCAGGAGAAGAGATGTCCAGGTGTAGAGACTATCATGGGAGGATGTCTGTGGTAAGAGAGACTGAGAACGCGGAAGATTTGAAATAAAACAAACAAACAAACCACAGTAACACAATGTGGGTCTGAGGCCTGATGAGATCAGACAAGGGAGATGGAGTAAAATGACACGGCACATGGGTTCATGAAGAAAGGGGTTGCTCCCTTGCTCCAAGGAGAGTCTGCACGGTGCCCCTCTGCATGCTTCTCGGTGGCACATGAGCTCACCAGATCTGCATGGCCCTGCCTCTGTCCTTGCCTTATTTCCTAAAATACATACTCAAATTTTTCCCACGACTGAAAAAAAGAAAAGACAAAAATGTATGATAAAAATAGATAACTCATACTCAACACCTTCTAGAAACTCGCCAATTTTGTTATGCACTGTTTTGAGAACTCAGCTTCTTGTACAAATGACTGATAGCCTTGCAAGGCGCGATTTTCAGGATGTGACCTCAAGGCCAGGTGCCTGGGTAAAATGACCCTGAATTGAGTAAACATTTCCCTGTACCCAAATTCTGGGGTCAAGTGTTAGTCACATGGTTATGAACCTGGAACAAAACAAATATGGAGACAATGCAGTGGACTCTTCACTGGTAGGCAGCTTCCTGCTGCAGCCTTTCTCTGGACAGTTGTCATTTGTAGGGCTTATGTCTGGGGCATTAGAAGCCACACCCCGTAGAAGAGCTTTCTGAATGTTGCAGGCAGAGATGGAGTTGAGTGAATTGGTTTGTGAAAACGAGGCGGCTCCATGTTCCAGGAGTCACATGTCCATGGGACTATTGATAAAAATGAGTCACCAAGGGAGGCAGATAGATGGTTGTGAAGAGAGGAGAAGGCTAAAAATAGCAATTCTACAGAAGGGTGGAGCTGGAGGCCGGGGCCATGTCATCTTCCCTGCTACTATTGCTGCCGCTGCTGCTGCTGAATCTTCTCCCAGCTCAAGTGGACTGTGGAATGATGACTTCAGATACCTATTCTTGGGGAGAGATAGAAACCTAAATGTGACTCCACCCTGGTGCAGCCTCAGGAGAAGTGTACTGAGGAGGGGACTTCAGGGTCTTGAAGCCTCCTTATCATTTCCTGACCTGAAGCTGACGTCTGACATTCCAGACTAGAGTCTCATGCCTTTCACCAAAGACTGATCCCCAATGAATCAGAAGGATGACACAGAAGCTATTATTAACAACACAGCCTATGGTTATTGGCACTACAAGGATGCAGACTTTGTTTTCCTTTGCTTTCCTTCTGTTCTCCTCCTTCGTACACACCATGGGGACTCGTCCTGTTTCCACGTTCCATCCTCAGTGTCTAGCACAGAGTAGGAGCTAAATAAACATTTGCTTAAAGAAAAAATGGAAGGAATGTATCTAGCTCAGCCCTCTTAGTTTATAAGCAAGAAGCCGGACAGGGAGAAGAAACTTGCCCAGGGTCTTGTGACCAGAAAGCTAAGCAGAGCGCAACCCTGTTTCGACTCCTCATGGAAAGCTTCTTCCTGCCCAGTACTCCATTCGGGACTCAGCATGGTTACAAATGGTTTTGGTTCTGTTGCTTTTGGTTTTCTGAGGTGTGAGAGACCACTAGAATGGGCAAGGCTGGAGGAAGAGGGTCCTGAAATGCCAGAGAGTGAATGCAGGTTGGGGATGCACCGAGGACAGCCTAGCAAGGCCCCGAGAGCACAGAGGTGGCCCTAAATCTTCATGGTCTATATATACATACCCAGATGTATTTTGAATAAACCCTGGAGAAAGCAAAATTCCTGTAGTGCAGAGGCTTGTCACTGGTACCAGAAAGGGATTTGAATGTGTGTAGACAGGTTTAAGATGTTAATGCTGTAGTACTTTTGTGTGTTTTGGGTTTTTTGTTTTGTTTTTTAACAATGACACAAGCCCTGTATGCTGGAAAAAAGTCATAAAGAGAAACCCAGCAAAGGGGTAGAAAGCCAGACTGCCAAGTGAGCTGGGAAAGAAAACCCAGACACTTGCTTTCAGTTCCTGTGGATGAAAAGATTTAAAATTCACTGTGGAGAGAGGGAGACAAGGTTTGGGGAAGGGCTTTTAAAGAATCACCAGTAGATGTGAAAATTTGAAGTCAATTTGTACTTATTCTGCATTGTCTTGTCTTTGAAAGCTCTCTAAAGTGAAAGTCTGCTGAGAGGTCAGTGACAGCTATAGGAGAGACATGCTCACCCTACCCCTTACAGCCCACCCATCCATCTCCCCACCCCTCCTCTGGAGCCACCAGAGCAGAGAATCTAGCCCTTCCTGGCTAATGTCCACGTTCCCGAAGAGATGGCTTCTGTCTCTTTTACCGGCCAACGAGGTAGGAGGCTTTGACTCTGAACCATTAAACTGTTCCTCAGAGAGGCTCAAGCTGATAGGTCTGGGCATAGGCTCTGCATTATACCTCCGTGGGTTCACCAAGCTGTGTGAGAAGGGTACCGCATGTTTGGTGACAAGTGGGCCTCGAGACTTATATGTGGGGATAAAACTGACGGCTGAAAATGCCTGCTTCTTCAATCAATCTCCTAAGTGGGAAAACCCATAGGGTGTGAGTCACCTTTAGCTTTTAGCCAGAATAGGTTTTGAAAACTACCCAGTTGGTAGGATTCACCTTAGAGGTGTGGACTATCACTACCTGAAGTCAGAGGAGGCTGATACAGACTATCCACAAAATGGAAGTAGTTTGGATTATTCCTGTTTTTTAATTTCGATTAGAAAATTAGCAGTCTTCTGATTGATGAAGATATTGCTTGAGGATTCTGAGAAGTATACTTATTTCAAATTTAGGCCATAAGGCATAGACATCCAACTCAACAGAACTCCCAAACTTCAGCCAAGCAGGGTTTTTTGTTTGCTGTTGTTTTTAAAACATTTTTATTTGATCATGATACTATTCTAAATATTTACTAAGGATGATAATGACTGAGAAAGAAAGAATAAAGAATGAAGGAAGCGTTAAAAAGCAAAACAAAAAAAGCCAACTATATTGATAGCTACTCAGAAGGCAACCTACATACATTAGTCAGTTTCCTTATCAGAGATTTACATGTTAAAATTGCTTGATGCAACCCAGCAGGAAATTGAACAAGTGATTCTGTGTCCAGACTTGGAAACAAAAATAACCGTTGAGGGCCTCTACACATTAGTTTGCTCAAACTTGTGCTGATAAAAGTCATTTGGGCTGGAGCGGTAGTGTGCATTTAAGAGACTGGAGGGTTTGGTTAGCAAATGATTGACACTAAAACAACTGCAAACGCTTAATACAGGAAAACACCTTTGATGAAAGTTTCAGCTGGCCTGTGATAGCCACTGAAATGATGCAGGGCACCTGTGATCCAGCATCCTTCGTGATGAAGAAAAAGAAGACCCACTCTGTTGGTTCTGCAAAGCATGATCAGCCCTTTAATTAGGTTTATCGTCATCTTACATTCAACACACATACTCTTGCTCATATGCACACACAGACACTTCACATATTTCTCTTATGTTTCTACCCATTCCAATGTTTCTTAGTGTTTCCCCAGAATGAAAATGATTTTGACATGTCTGACTTTTAACAATAAGGACAAGTAGATATCTGCCTGTTGAACCTTTTGGGCCAAGATCCCACAGTGCCCCCCAGCAGTCTCCAGATGCCTTTTGAAACACTCTCTTGCTGGTCTCCAAGAGTTCGCTTGCATACCACATGCATGTTCTATTTATATGTCCCTTTGTTCTGAACAAGATTTGGCCCCATTGTGTGGGAGCGACACCAGAAAAGGAAAACAAAATCCATCCAGTGAGAGAAAATGGATATTGTGGGAGCTGGGAGAAATGTACATGCGTTGCTCATTCTATTCTCTGGTGATGTCAGAGCCAAAGCATACGCTTTTTAAAAAATCACACGCACATTAACAAATTCTGGGGCTCACCAGCTCCATCGGTCAAAGGGACTGTCACTAAAGGAGAAATAATTCCTCGCTTGTCCCCACCCACCCACCGCCTTCCATTTCCCTCATCAGTCCTCTAAAGAACCTAACAAATTAGTCCAGACTCCATTTGGATGGAATTAAGGGCCTGTCTGCAAAGAGTAAGGGGTATTAATGGAGACGGGAGGGGGATGGGAATAGGAGTGGGAGACGGAATGTGGAGCTTGAGTCTGGATGACCGCTTGGCGTTTTATGGAGGCAGAGAGAAGGGTCGGCTGACACTTTACAGATTGGGTGTAATGTTCAGGGAATTTGGCATTTCTGCCACAGGACTCCGGCTGCCCTGCTAACTGCTTTCTTTCTCCCTGCTGGTAAAAGTGCAGGAGAAAAGGGTTAAATAAATGTTTGTGATATGATAAGGTGCTTGTTTATTCAAGGAATGACAGATTATTGGCTCCAAAGGCAGCCCTGAAAAATAGTACAAAGGAACTGGCTCACCCCTCATGGATGATGTGATTTCCTCCTAAGATTCTGCTTTTTCCTAGGAACAATTTGCTCTGGGAATGAAGAAGGATGATTTCCCTGTCGTCAGAGACGGACAGCATTGGCATGGAGCACTGGAGTCAGCTGGGAACCGGGATGGCTTTTCTTTTGTAGGCCCAGCCCAGAACAGGGATCCTGCGTGTCCAAAGGCCCTGCTCACCCTTTCAGGGAGCTTGTGGGGCTGGCTACCTCCCGCTGTGTCTCAGAATATGGGAGAAGGATTTATTTACTCAGGAGGGAACATCTTCTGTAGGAAATCCTGCATGCATGGATTTCTCCAGACCCACTCCACTGTGTCCATCCCATGGCCATCCTGACACCTCATGAATACATGGGCACATCATGCATGCACATTTATAGGTTCATATACAAACACATTATCGACTCCATAAGCTTCCTCCTATTGGGTTCAATTGATTCCATAACTGGTCCTGGAGGAGAATTCAGCTTCAACTCCTCCCCCACGTATGAAATGTTCACCCAATATTTAGAAACATCAGTGATAACCAACTCTGAAAATCTGAGTGGCTTGGCCTGGGAGACCTGGAAGCAGAGACCTTGGGCCGGCCGACACCTGTTTTCATGAGGTGGGTCAGTCCATGTTTTCTTCCAGATGTTTCTTTGAGCTGCTTCGTAGGAGCAGAGATGGGGATCTGAGTGTCTGTGCTTTTCACCAGAACTTCTTCATCCCCTGGCTGGCTATGGAGAGGTTGTTTGCATGCTTGCTGAGAAGAGGGCTTCAGACAAGATGTTTGGCATATTTCTCCTTTGTAAAGAGCTCAGTGCCAAAGACAAACACACACAGACACAGAGAGGGAGAGAGAGGGAGGGAGGGAGAGAGAGAGCGAGAGAGAGCGAGAGAGAGCGAGAGAGAGAGAGAGAGAGAGAGAGAGAGAGAACTGTTATTGAACTGCTGTTTTTCCAGGATCCTGGGAACTACTGTGTGGTGTTCACAATAGCTGACTGCTTATCAGCCAAGGTGCTCAGCTGTAAGACATCAGGCACCAGCCTGGGGAACCCAGTGCCCTTCGGACACAATGACTAAGGCTGACTGCAGAGGCGTTATCAAATATCCATGTTTGGGCTATTTTTATGATTGCATTCAGTACTAATAGGGCTTGTTGAGTGTACATAGCCATGTGCTCATTCTTGAACTACACAAGATAAGATCCCTGTCCCTGGAAGCTTACAGCCTGACTTTTGCAAAAACCAGATGGCAGAAAATGGTTTCCCTCTGCCCATCAGCAATGATTGAGGGGGTGGAGATGAGGAGGAGTGCACTCAATTCATAACTCTCTCCGGGTGGGACCTCTGCCTTGGCATCTATCCCATGTGACATTTTAATCGCGGACTGTCTTTTCCCCATCATCTGCTACTCCATAAGCTACATCTCATGGGGGCTCTGAGAATCCAAGCTAATTGAATATTAGCTTAATTAAAACATCATTAATACATAAGATGCTTGCCACCAAACACATTATGCACATAGAAACTCATATGGATGCCAAAAGTAGATATAAATGGTTTGTGGACTGCCAGTTGGAATGTGTAGATTTGACCTATCATTGTCATGTCAGAATTATATGCTGTGATGCTGAATTGGGAGGTATAGCTGGAACACCCCATCATGTCAATCAGATCTCTAGGAGAGTTTCTCACTAGGCCTGCCCTTGGCTGAAAAAATCAGCTGAGCAGTGGAAACAGGCCCCTGGGGCTGCACACAAGCACCACTGTCCCTATAAGAACCTCCCTGCATGTGAGCATGTCAGTGACCTTGTGTTTCAGCATAGTCCCCTAACTCTTCAAGGCATCTGCAGTTGCATGTGTTTTCTTGAATATCACAAATATGCTTGTTATAATGATATGAAACAATCTTTCCAAAGGCACATGTCCTGGCTCAACACCAGTAACGAGGCAAGTGTGCATCACTCTGCACCAGTTTTGTCTTTGGCCAAACCTGAAACTGGAATTTGAGTGGAAGGTACTGATTTGAGAGAAGAGCTTGGGGAGCACCAGAGACTGAGCAGAGATGGACAGAATCTGCTGTGAGAAGCTGAGGCTTGATCATGCTGAAGACACCTGGGGACAATATGGAAACAGAGAGGTCTCACTCCTTCAAGCAAGGAAGCTAGTATATTGATCCATTAGTGCCTCTTCTCCATTGTCTGAGGTTTATTCCAGGTCTTAGGAACAACTAGCCTTGCTCTGCATGTGGGGCCAGCAGACTTTTCTAGCCAGAAATGGCTCTAAGGCAGACAGTTGCTGGTGCTTGAAGTAAAGGTGGCCCGTAAACAAGGGAACATGGGAACCATAGGCAGGGACCTGACAGGATAGGCCACTGAAGAATAAAAACACAACAAACAAATCACTCTATGCTTCCTGAAGACACCTAAGGCCCATGCTTTTCTTTATTCTTTCTCATGGTGCCTTGCTCAGGCTACGCACAGAGCCAAGACAACAAATCTTTTCAACAGGCAGATAAATGATTCAAATTCGCAGAAGAGAAATTTCATAGCAAACTTTGGTGAACAAAATCTAATGACTCTCTTGGCCATCAAGATTCTTTTCTTACACACTGGGAGTCATGGCAGCAAATAACACAGACCCTCTCCTTAAAATATGGCTTCTGTCTGCTCAGCCATGTTAGGACTGCTGCTGCTGTGTCCACATTTCCTCACAGAGGCAAAATATTACCTGAAGCTCTGACATGGCAGCAATTCTTTGCTCTTGCAGGGTAGACTTGATTTTTATAGCAGTCAAGAGGAATTGCAAGCATGGAGGTAAAGACCCTTCTACTCAGATACCGAAGGTAAGAGAAGTGACACATAAGTGTCCTGGGAAGTAGTGAGCTGAGAGTTGACTTCTCTTCAGACTCTGGATCTGTCCTTAACTATCTCCTTGCATTTAGGCAAGCTGCTCCCTGCTTCTGTGTCCCAATTCATAAAAGAACATGGCTAAAAGGTGATATTTCAGGACCCTTTATGTTCTCTGTTTTCTTTGGTGTGCTTTGTCTTTAAAATGTCTGTGTTAAGAGTTTCCCAGAATCATAGTTACAGAGTGAGTTCCCTTGTTCTTCAAGTATGTCAATGGGAAGATCTACATCTAGAAACCACCAGTTTTTAATGTTGGGTAATATCTTGGGTGTGTTATGGAAAGGTTGGAAAAACTTTTTCACTGCATGAGAATGATTTATCAAGAAGGATTGACAATGTGCCTGGGTTGAGTGGTGTCTTGAAGTCCTGACACCTCCAGGTCGTTGCCCTGGAAGCTGAGGGCAGAATTGAGGGTCATCAGTAGGGCACAGTGGAGAAAGCCCAAGGCCTGAAATGAAAGATGTCACTTCTGGTTCCACCACTTACTCTTCACAGGGGTTTGGCAAAGTTTGAGACCTTTCTAGATCTCAGTTTCTTAAAAAACAAGACTTTCTCTTCAATTTTCTGTCTAGTTCTAGCATTCTGTAACCTCTTGTAAATCTTGTGTGCAAGTATGGGTATATCTGTGGTTTATGGGAAATGCTTTGTTTAGAATTGCAAAACCTTTTAGTTTTCATAATGACTATGTCTGACAACTCCTAACATTCTGAAAATAAACAACTTCTCAGCTTTGTTTAGTGCACTGTAGAGTTGTGCAAAGCATATAGCCTTTGAAAAACGAGACACCCAGGTCTAAGTTTTACCTTACCTCCTCTTAAGGGGGTGGTTCTGAGCAAGTCACTTCTGATTTCCCTGCTTCCATAAAAGGGAGATTCTAACATCGCTGATGAGTTTTTTGTTGTTGTGATAAGTGACAGCACAGCCCTGTTTTATTAAGCAGCAACTTTTATATTGAAATGCCCGTAGGCTTAGTAAGGTTATTTGAGTTACTAATCAGTTGACAAATGGATGAACAGTGCTGTCAGTTTTTTGGTTATTATACAAAAGAATAGGGCAGCAACACTTTCTCTTAATATAAGAGAAAAACAAATGGGCAAATTCTGCAGGCTTCATGTCTTCATATATAAAACGAGGGGGTGTACCAGTTGATTTTAAGGTCTATCTATGAGTCTCTAAATTTTTGTGTGACTCGTAAATTGAATCTGAATATAATTCCCATGTAATTCAAAGAGATACATTCCAAAATGCAATAAATTAAAATATGACTACTTTAGAGGACAACATTAATTTGGATATATAACTTTTTATAACTTTTAAAAAAATTAATATATATTGAAAGTCTATTTTGCAACATTTAACATTCCAGCACTTTGATTACATTTTGTAGCCACACCTTAGACATGTGGGAGGAACAGGAAAAGACAGCAGGAATGGAGGCTGTAAGAGGTAGGTCAGGACAAGAGCAAGAATATTAGTCAAGGCTGATTCCTACTTCTACCGAGGTAGACACTGACTTGCTTTCAGAATGCGCCTTACTTTATACCCTAAATATATTCCTAAAGTAGCTTAGAAGTATTTATAAACGTAATCATGCTTGAAAGGTAACAATGACATGTTTTATTAAAGACACTTACATGATAAAATGTTTTGTAAAAAGAGATGCTATTCTCAAAATTCCAAATCTATATTGAATCTGCTTAAAGAAAAGTTCAACTCTAGTTCTTTTCCTGGAGAGGAAAAGGATGTCAAACCACCCTGATGAAGGCCTGGTGTGGGATCAGCTTGTCTGACCTCCTGGGTTCTCTAGGGAAAGTAGATGGAGAAGAGAAAAAGACACATATTCCAGAACTGGACTTTGAATAGGCTTTTGGCCAATCTTGGCCCAGTTTCTCAACTGAGAGACAGCACTGACCAAAGCTGAATTTGACTCGAAGCCGACTTGCTTTGGATGAGCTGTCCTCTGCCAGTCAAGTTCTCCCAGAGACACTCACCATGGCCAGGAGAAGGAAGTGCTGGGCAAAAAGCTCTGCTCTTTCCTTCTTCTACTGCCTCATTCCAGCTTTTGTGTTGCTCTTATGATTGGGGGGAGAGAAGGGAAGGAAAGACCAACAAGTAAAAAGAGAGGCAATAAGGCCACCCATGAAGATGCAGGCCTCAGAGAAAGCCAGGGAAAGCCAGAGGGAGTCATCTCAGAAGAAGAAAACAATCTGAACAAACTTGGGGACTAAGGGGAAAATGAGGAAGGAGTTCAGGGAAACCTCAGGAACACATGAGAAAAAAAGGAGGAAGAATCTCAGGATGGAAAATGAGCTGGGAAGAGATAGAGAGGAGCTTGGCTCAAGCTCAAAGCTTCCCCAGGTACTAACCCAGACCCCAAGTTCTAACCTTGATTTAGAAAAATATCCTGTAATTAACTCCTCAATTTGAAACTCAGTGTGTAGGAATTTCCTTTAACTGTTGCTTCTTTACATACTTCTAGAGTGACAAGGAATTTAGGCATGATATCTCATTTTCCAGAAAGATTCATGATAGGATTTCTAAATGCAGACTGTTTGCAAGAGAAGTTGTAACAAGAATGGCATGCTGAAAAGTTGGTGGGGGATGGAGAGGAAGAGGTGCTAATACATAAAATTAGGTTGGTGTTCAGTCCAAAGACACTGCCTTAGTTTAGTATATCTGTAAGGAATCTAAGAATTCTTTAACTGGGATATCAGGACTCTAGTATCCAGCATGCCCTCTCCTAGGACAGCACCAATATACAGGAATTGTGGACAATTCGAATATTCTCTTCACTACTTCATTTGTCAAGGCATTTATGTGAGAGAATAAGATTGTATAAATTTTAGTTCTTTCTTGCAGTAGCTGTCTTCCTGGAAGTAGACTCATCAGGCAGAAGGAACTAGGAGAAGCAGAATCAAATTGTTTAACTAACCCACACCTCATGTAAACAACCTCTAGGAGGTAACCAAAGATAAGAGTCAACATATTTAACTGCTAAGTCACAGGATCCACCAATCAGCTTTGACCCTGGACACAAACAGTACAGATCAATTCTAGAGATAACACTCTCATAGCAGCTGAATATTCACAGAGGTGTTTGTACGCTTGCAATTATATGCCTAATCATTTAGCATTATTTGTTTAATATCTGTCTCCCTCTCCAGAGGTAAGTCTTTTGAGGGGTTTTCTTAAGTGCTTAATAAATTGGAAGCACTCAGTATATCTCCGCCACCTGACTGCAAATTCCACACCAGTGCATCATGTAGAAAGTACCCCACCTCATTCTACTTTGGTAAATTTAAAAGAACTGGAGTAGAAGAGAAGAAAAAACTCTGGATATCAGGACACCAACTTTATCCAGGTCCCAGCCCTGCTGTTAACTGGCTATGTGACTTTGAGCAAGTCACTGGGCCTCTCTCTGTCCTCAACTCCTTTATTATGGAATGACAGGCATGAAATTGATGACCTTAGGGGACAATTCTAGCTCTAGCAGTCTATGATTCAGCTTGCCTATAGCATCGACAGGGGAGGTGTATTTGTGACTAGAACAAAACACTAGGGCCTAATAAAGACAGCCAAATATGGATTAGAAGAAAAGTAGGAATAAGATTTTTCTTTTTTTATGAAATACGTTTGGTTTGCAGGACACAACAACACAAATGTTTCTTTTGTGAGAGAGAAAAGTCAAAGGATATGATTACTTAATCCACCACCAAGCTTCCTGGGCAGCTCTGACCAAGCTAGAGATACCTATCGTTCTTGTTCAAGGTCCATTTCCTACTGAGTTGTCACCCTGTTGAATTATTGTTGAGTGAAGTCCAAAAGGGGAAATATTTTGCAATCTAGAGTTGGACCCTGGAGCTATACAGTCATGATTACTGATACGAACTTTCCGAGAAACACTCAGTGCCCCGGGCAACACCAAGAAGCCCTCCAATTTCTGTGTTATTTCATGTTCTTATTCTACAAGTGGGTCTGAGGTTCATGAAATTTTCCCAAACGAGCAAGTGGAAAGATCTCATGTTGTCTCTTCTCGAACCATTTCTTTTCTTTAATTATACATGCAATGAACTTCTAAGTAAGATTTTATAAAAATAGTTTTGTTTTAAAAAAGCGCTTCAGGAATAAGGTCATACATGTTTTTGCAAAAACAAAAAAGAATATGTATTGAGTCAGAGGATAACAGACCCAGAGTTTCCTGAATCTTAGCACCGACGCCATCTTGACTTGTTGATTTTCAGAACTTTCACAATCCTTGGAGAGTTCTTACAGAGGTGTTGCACACTTGTAATCATGCACCTTATCATTTAAGATAATAGTGATGAAAAATATTTACAACACAAGTAACTACAACATGATGTATTCAAAGATTATTGGATGTGGGGGAGGCAAGGGTAGTGGGGGTCCTAATGAACAGTGGTGGAGGATTATTACATCATACTGAAAGACAGAAAAACTGAAGGTCTTTTCCCTAAGATCTGGAACAAAACAAGGATGCCCACTCTCACCACTACTATTCAACATTGTTCTGGAAGTCCTGACCAGAGCAATTAGCAAGAAAAGGACAATAAAGGAATTCAAATAGGAAAAGAAGAAATAAAAATATCATTATTTGCAGATGACATGGAATTATACCCATAAATCCTAAAGGCACCACACAAAAGAAATAACCTGTTAGAAACAATAAAAGAATACAGCAAAGTGGTAGGATGCAAAATCAATACACAAAAATCAGTAGTATTCTCATAGGTAAGCAATGAACTAGAAGAAGAAAAAAATTAAGAAAGAAATCGCATTCACAAGAACATAAAAATGATAAGATACTTGGGAATAAACTTTACAGAGGAGATGGAAGGTCTGTATATTGAAAACTATAAACCTTAACATAAGAAACAGGAAGATACAAAGAGATGGAAGAATATTCTGAGCTGATAGATTTGAGGAATTAGCATAATGAAAATGGCCATCCTACGCAAAGCAATATACAGATTTAAGGCATCTTTTATTAAAATTTCAGGGACATATTTTCAAAGAAATTAAAAAACAATACCAAACTTTGTATGTAACTGCAAAGGCCTTGAATAGTCAAAGCTATCCTCAAGAAAAAGAACAGAAGTTCACCATGCCAACTTCAAACTATACTACAGAGTGATCATCATCAAAACAGTATGATATAGGAATAAAAACAGACACATAGTTATACAACCAAGAACTAAATCAGAAATAAAATCACAGCTACATGGACATTTTATCTATGACAAAGGAGCCAAGAGTATACAATAAAGAAAGAAAAGTCTATTCAACAAATAGTGCTGGGAAAGTTGAACAGTCACCTGAAAAAAGTTTATTCATTAGTGCCATACACAAATATTAACTCAAACTGAATTACAAAACCTGGATATGAGATCTGAAATGATAAAATATATAGAAAACAATGTAGGAAAAATACTCCGCCACATCAACCTCAAAATGTCTTTGGGGGAAATGACACGTACAGCAAAAGAAGCAAATAAAACCAAGTGATTGGGACAATACCAAATGAAAAAATTCTGTACCATGAAAGAAGCCACTAAAATAAAACAATCTACTGAAAGGGATAAGATATTTACACACCATGCATCTGACAAGAGCTTAGTCACCAAGATATACAAAGAGTTCATACACCTCAAGTACAGAAAAGCAAATGATCCATGGGCAAAAGAGTTAAATAAACACCTCTCTAAAGAGGATACACACATGGCCACAAGATACGTTTAAAAATGCCCTACATCACTCACCATCAGAGAAATGCAAATAAAAACTATAATGAGATACCACTTCACACCAGTGAGAATGATCTATATCAAAAAGACTAGAAATAGCAAGCGTTGGAGGGGCTGTGTAGAAAAAGGAACCCACCTATACTGCTGGAGTATAACCTCTTTGGAAAACTGTATGGAGATTCCCCAAAGAAATAAGGATGGATTTAGCTTTCGATCCAGCATTCCCACTAGGTATATATCGAAAAATACAAAAAAAAATTAATCAGAAAAATGATATGCATCCCTATATTCATAGTAACAAGACATAGAAACAACCTATATGCCAATCAAAGATGGCTGAAGAAGCTATGTTCTACGTAGCTGTTAAAAAGATGAAATTGTGCCCTTTGCAACAACCTGGATGGAACTGGAAGGGATCGTGCCAATCAAAATACACCAGAACAAAGAGAGAAGTACAGAGTAGTTTTACTTATATACTGAGTATAAAGAAACAGATAAATGAATAGACAAATCTCAATAAAGTTAATAGAACATAAAAGACTGGGGGAATGGGAGAGGAAAGGGAAGGAAAGGAAAGAGGAAAGAAAGTGACAGTGAAGGGTAGTAGAACTATGTGGTGGGTGCAGTATAAAATGTACATCAACTAAGGCAATATCCTAAATTTCAATATCCTAAAATTAATATGACAATACAAACACAAGAAATCATAAAAATATATTTTAAAAAAAGAAACTTAATAGTAGGTGTGTTGTGTTATCCTATATTTAATGTAGAGGGACACTGCATATCAGAAACTTGTTTTATAAAACAATGTTACCTCAGCTAAAAAAAAAAACGATGCTCCAGAAAGATGATTGCTATGTAAAAAAAAAAAAAAAAAAAAGCCCTGGAGAAGCATTCAAGGGCCTCAGCTTTTCCCCCAGGTGGGCTCTGATCCCGACTGAGTCCCTCTGAGCTCAGTTTGCTCCCAGGGGAACTCTTCAGCTGAGCTTCCAGGAGCTCTGGCTTCCATAGAAAGCCTTCGTGCTTCAGATGGGAGGCAAGTAGGAGGAGAGAAGAACCAAAAAACAGGATTCTGGGTTTCCATAGCTATTCTTATCCTTTATGGGTGTTGAGTCAGAACGGGAGGGCCTCTAAACACACTGAGTTGTAAACAAAAATGCCTTCTGCACTCATGTGCACATACACTTGTGAACTCAGGTACAAACACACACACATACACACACACACACAAACCTACACAAATGTCCTCCACAAAGCGAAAAACTAAGTATGCTAATGTTCTAGGGATCATTTTGAAAAGAATCCTTGTGTCTTTTTCTCTTCTTTTCAAGTTCTGCTATCATCCAAAGACCAGATGTGGCTCAGAGTTGGAGAAGCACAGCATTTGACTGAGTCTTTAACTGAAAAATGAGCCAGTTAGAGTTAGATTTTTTTGATTTTTAAAAGGGAAGCTTAGAACTCATCTATCTACTCCCTAACTTTATAAATGAGGAATTTACAGCCTAGAAAAGTGAGATATTTGCCCATTTCTGGTAACCAGTTGGTGGCAGAACTGTCTTCAGTAGCCAGGTTTCTAAATCCCACCCCAGAGCCCTTCCCGCCACACCACACTCTTGAAAAATGACGGAACTCCAAATGGGATGTTCAGAAAACCTGTACTGATGATCACCAGATAGGAATCTTCCAATCCCCCTTGTACTATGGGTTGATTCTTAGATTTATCAAGACCCTAAAAAAGGTCATGTCTCTCTCTCTCTCTCTCTCTCTCTCTCTCTCTCTCTCTCTCTCTCTCTCTCTCTCTCACACACACACACACACACACACACACACACACACACACGGAGTACAGAGGCACTTTGATGAGGGATAATGAAAAATCCTTGGCAAGTGAGGTACTTCAAATCTTCAGAGGGTTTATCTGAAAAAGACTTTGAATAGAGTGCAATGTTTTATGGATTCTCCTAGTCCCCAGTAAATGTGCCTTGCTGAGTAGGCAGAAACATTTTTAATGACTCCTAGAAAACTTTAGACACAAATATGTAACTGTGTGTGAGAGCTGGGTCTCCGGGAATCTTTAGTCTCTTACACTAAAACCTGGAGGCAGAATTTATTTTTATGCTACTTCTTCCGAGCCACCATGTCTAGAGAGCCCAAGGCTTTCCTTTCTGGAGGCCTCCTTACTCAGTCTCAGCAACCACTACTTCTACCACTGCTACCCGCACTGGTAAGGCTCATTTTCACCTTATAATAGTTCTGGAAGGTATGTTATATACAAACCCACAATCCCTTCTCCAGGTGGAAAGTGGATGGTAGGCCAGCAGCTAAGATGGATTCAGTACAGTTTGTTGAGTTCAAACCAGAAGTGGGGCTCAGATGCAGGGAATCCGGGGGAGTCAGCTCTTAGTAGAGGACACTAGTGGCCTAGAGAAGACAAAGGCTCAGGGCTTAAGGGAGACTGAGAACAGGCTAAACCTCAGAGAGCAAAGGGACTCTGAGGACAGCAAAGCTAAGAATCTGATGGCGCCTCAGGCAGCAGGCTTTCCCTTCCTAGCTGATGCTTTTCCCTCCCTGCCTCTTCTGCTTTGGTCTCTAGACAATTACATTTCAAGCAGCAGTTCCAACAGGGTTCGAATAGTAAGAATTTGTCCAGTCATTTGGCGCCTACCCTAACTGGGCAGAATGAAAAAAATAGGGCATTTTCTGTGCAGAGCAAATCTTCAGATTCTAAGTGACAAATTTGAGAATGGTGGCTTTCTTAGTTCTCTTTTAGGGCTCATGCTGGGTCTCAGATAGATATCCTGTCTTTTGAGGTAGTTCCACATGGAGGAATTCATGTCTTGTCTTTGGTTTCACCCCTGCTCCCTGATTGTTAAAACTCCTTTTCAGGAGGCAGAAGATTTAATTGTCAATTGACCACTGTGTAGATTGCTGTAACCTATGAAGTCAAGTCCAGCATGGTTTAACAAAATCCACCAAAGAGCACAGGATGAAAAAATGATACCAAAGAGTACACCAAAGTGAAGTTAAATTGCTATTGCTCTACCTTCTGCAACAAAGGAAACACGACAGGAATTGGGAAGAGTCAAGGTTAGAATGTACGTGCCCCTTCCAAGGTTAAATCTGTAGAAAATTATGAATAGCAGAATGAAAATTCAGAAAGAAGACAGACACCATTTTAAAAACATAGTAACTTCCAAAAGTGATTCAAGCAGGACATATAATTTGTAATTTTAGAAAACTTAAAAGGAAAAAAATTTAAATGACAACATTCTCCTACCTGGAGTGAAAATAGCTCATTTATTTTCTTCCAACATTCTTCTTAACTCTGATAAGTCTTTATACTCTAAAATGGGATGAAAGGAAAGTAACTGTGATTCATATCCCATGTTGAAAGTGTGAAGATTTTCAAGGCAAAAGAAGCTATGGAAAGGCTTTTAACCAGACTGGCGGGGGGCGGCGGGTGGGGGCAGGCAGACAAAGTCCTTTGGAGAGAGAAAAAGAGTCAAGGAGTCAGGGATGGAGAATTGTGGGTGGGGAGAAAGAAGAGTGTATTGGGAAGAAGTGAAGATGATCCAAAGAACCCATTTTATTAATCAAGGGGTACATACATGAAGATACCTATAATGGTAGCAAAGTCTCACATATGTATATAAAGCAAAACTAATAGTTAGATAGACACAGAATCAACCTTTCCACACTTCACCACAACTCTTGAAAATCTAATACAAGAATGTCTTTGAAGTTCTGAATATTTGTCCCTTTTGGCCACCCATGAACATTAGGATAACTAGGTTACCTAAGATATTTTCAGAGCAGATCTTATGGAGATCTTTTTTCAAGATGAGAATTCAGAGGGAATTGGTAGATGTGCTGAAATACATGCATTAAGCTTATGCTCCAAGGTGACCTACTTGTTCCACAGAGTCATGTGGCTCTATTTTGGGTTTGAAAGGCAGAACACTAATATTATGTCAATTTTATTAGGCATTGATTGCTGTGTGACAAAATAAAGAGTCTAACCCAACTCTCCGCTGTCTTCAAGAAACTCACTTCAATTACAATTGTATAGGTGGGTTGAAAGCTAAGTATTAAAATACGGTATTATCACACAAATGCTAATCAAAGGAAAAATAGGAGATCAGATAAAGTAAACTTCAGAGCAAAGAAAATGACCAGAGAGACTTTCTGTAATGATAAAAGGTAAATCCACCAAGAAAACACAGAAATTCTAAATGTGTAAACACCAAACAATAGAGCTGCAAACTATGTGAAGCAAAAATCAATAAAACAGAAAGGAGAAAAAAAATATGTACAACTATAGTTGGTGACTATAACACCCCTCTTCAACAATTAATAAAACAACTAAGCAAAAAATAAGATTATAAAATAACTCAAATCCATCAATCAACAAGATTTAATTGACAAGTGTGGAACACCAACTGGCAGGCAAATACACATTCTTTTCAGATACCTTGATAACATATATCAAGATAAGCCATATCTTGGGCATAAAACAAAACTCAACAAATTTAAAAGTTGACATTATAGACTGTATTCTTTAACCACAATAGAATCAAATTATTAATCAATAATAGAAAGATAATAAGAAAATCTCCAAACACTTGGGGACTAAAGAATGCACATGTGAATAATTCATGGTCAAAGAAGAAATTTCAAGAGAAATTCAAAAAATTCAATTAGATGAAAACAAAAGTACAACATGACAAAAATTATGGGACACAATTAAAGCAGTGATGATAGTAAATTTTATAGATTAACCTCATACACTAGATAAAAGGAAAGGTCTTAATCAATGATCTAATCTCTTAGCTCAAAACCTAGAAAAATAAATTCAAAGCAAAGAGAATTAAGAAAACAACAAAGACAAAAGTATAAATCCACAAGCTTAGAAACAGAAAAAGAATAGAGAAAATCCACAAAATAAGAGCTGGTTCTTTGTAAAGATCAATAAAATTGACGAATTGTAGCAAGACTGAGAAGTAATGAAAATAGAAATTACCAAATTAGGAATTAATCAGAGGATGTCACTGTGAATTCTGCAGACATCAAAAAGAAATAAGTGATTACTAGAATACAACTTTTTACACATAAATTTGAAAAGTGAAACCAAAGGGATCATTTTCTCAAAGAACGCAATTTACCACACTCATTCAGTAAGAAATAGATAATTTGAATAGACCTGTAGCTATCAAGAAATAGAATCCATACTTTACAAACTCCCAAGAAGTAATAAATAGAACTAAATGGTTTCACTTGAGAATTCCGCTACTATGTTTAAAGTAAAATTAACACCAATTGTACACAATCTTTTCAAGAAAATAGAAGAAAAGGAAAGTCTTTGCAATTCATTTTATGAAACCAGTATTACCCTGATATCAAGAACCAGATAGACAGTACCAAAAAAAGGAGAAAACTAAAGAACAATGTAATAAGAATGTAAAAAACCTTTAACAAAATATAAGTAAACATAATTCAACAATTTATTAAACAAAAATATGTTTATCATGACCTGTCTATGACAGGGAGACAAGTATGATTTAATGTTGGAAAATAAAATCAATCAGTATAATCTTATTAGACGAAAGAAAAGATCACATTCTTAACACTCCAGAAAGAAAAAATTCAATACTTATTTGTCATAAAAGCTTTCAGAAACTTAGGAATAGAGCAAAATTTCCTCAAATTGATAAAGAGTTTCTACAGAAAATATACAATTATAATTAATGGTGAAAGACTACTTTTCCATTAAGATTAGCAGGAAAGCAAGGATATCCACTCTCACCACTCTTACTCAACTGAGTAAGTTGAATAACTGGAAGTCACAACCAGTGTAATGGGCAAGAAAATAAAATAAAAGGGATGCATATTAGAAAGGAAGCCATAGAACTTTCCCTATTTGCAGATGGCATGATTGGGTAAGTAGAAAATCTCAATGAATCTACAAAATCAAAACAAAACGAAATAAAAAACACCTCTTGGACTAAATAAATGAGCTTGGCAAAGTCACAGATATAACATAAATATTTTGAAAATAAACTGTATTTTGACATACTGTCGATGAACACATGGACAAAAATACAATACCATTAGAGTACCTCAAAATAAAGTACTTGGGTATAAATCTAACAAAAAGTGGATAGGACATATGTTGAAAATTATACAGTGCTGATAAAAAAATATTCAAAAATCTAAGTAAATGGAGAGATAGGCCTCGTTCATGAATTGGAAGCTTCAATGTAATAAAAATGTCAGTTCTTCTCAACTCAATAAAACATTTTCACTTGCTGTCAAAATCCCCACAATTTTTAACAAAATAGGCAAGAGTATTTGAAATTTTATATGGAAGGAAAAGAAGTTAAAAATTTTTGAAAAGGAAGAATGAAGTAAGAGAACTCAGCCTACTCTACTTCAAGGTTTGCTGTATGCAGTAATCAAACTGTATGATACTGGCGGAAAGACAGACAGGTAGATAATGAAACAGATCGGAGAACTCTAAAATAAATCCCCACAAATATGCCCAACTGATTTTTGACAAAGATGCAAAAGTAATTCAATGAAGGAAAGAGCCCTTTTCCACAAAGGCTGCTGGAACAGTTGGACAGCCTTAGACACACACAGAGATAAATAAATAGATCTTGGCCTAAATTTCCACCTTAGACAAATGATGACACAAAATGGATCATATATTTAAATGTAAAACATACATATATAAACTCAGCAAGAAAGAAAAAAATTCTTGGAGATTTAAGGTTAGGTAGAATTCTTGGACTTCATACCAAAAATATGATCTACTAAAAGAAAATTTGATAAATTGGATCTCATCAAAATTTTAAGAATTTGCTCTATAAAGGATCCTGTTCAGAGGACAAATAAACAAGCTACAAACTGGAAGGGAACATTTGCAAACCACATAAATAACAAAGGGCCAGTATCTAGAAAATACATAAATGCTCTCAAAACTCAGCAGATAAAAAATACCAAACAATTTAATTAGAACATGGGTAAAAGATATGAAGAGACATTTTACTGAAGATGACATACAGATGACAAACACAAAAAGATGTTCAAATCACTAGCCATTAGAGAAGTACAAATTAAAATCACAATGAATTATCATCATATCCATCAGAATGCTAAAATAAAAAATTACAAAACACCAAGTGCTGGTGAGAATGCAGAAAGTGGGGATCATTCATTCATATGATGAATGAAAATCAAATGCAAATTATGGTTACTCTGGAAAATAGTTTGACCATTTTAAAAAACTGAACATACAACTCAACGATTCTACTTTTGAAGATTCTTCCCAGAGAAATGAAGGCTTATGTCTACACTGAAACCAGTACACAAACAGTTATAGCAGCTTTATTTGTAATTGTAAAAAAAAAAAAAAAAGAAAGAAAGAAAGTAATCCAGGTGTACTTTAATGGGCGAATGGTCAGGCAAACTGGTAAAATCATATCATGGAACAAACCACTGACATCTGAAACAAACTGAATGAATCTCTAAAGAATTATGTTGGTGAAAAACAGCCAATTCCTAAAGCTTACATACTTTATTATTCCATTTATATAATATTCACCAAATATTAAAATTTTTGAAATAGAGAACAGATTAGTTGTTGCAAGGGGTTAAGGAGTGGATGACAGAAGAGAAGTTAGGAAACTACAAAAAGGAAAACCCAAGGATCCTATGATATTCTGTATCTTGACTAAATAAATGTCAATGTCCTAGTTGTGATTTTGTTTTGAAACATGTCACTATTTGGTAAAATTTAGGTAAAGAGTTCATGGGCTTTCTGTAATATTTCTTATTGTTTCATGTAAATTTATAATTATCTCAAAATAAAGCATTTTTAAAAGTCAATTCAACATAGCACACCCCAAAACATGAAATACCTATGAATAAATGTAGTGAAAGACAGGAAATTTTCTACCCTGAAATTTTTTTCCAATTTCTTCATTGCAGTAACTTTGTTTACAAGTTAAAATAAACTCATATGTGCAGTTTCCCCATATGTGCATTTTCTTCATACCTTAGATATATATCAACACACCCTGTCCTCCACCAAATCACCAAGTATTCTTCACCCTTGCTCATTGGGCTCCACCACCACTTGCTCCCTACATCCCATTTCCCTATTGGTCACCTCAGTTCTAATGCAAATGTCCAAGGGTTGGTTTTGATTCATATGTTCCTTTGTTTTGTCTGTTCACATTCCACCTATGAATGAGATCATCCGATATCTGTCTTTCTTCTTTGGACCATTTCACTTTAGCATAATCCCCTCTAGATCCATGTATGGTGATTCAAATGACAGGATTTCATCTCATCTAAGAGCTGTGTAGTATTTCATTGTGTATGTATAAGAAATGTTTATCCATTCATCTGTCATTGGGCACTTAGGTAGTTAACATTGCATAGCTAATGTAAATAGGTTTGCAATACACATGGGGTTGCATAAATCTCTACAAATTAGTGTTTTTGTGCATTTTGGGTAAATACTCGTAAGTGGGATAGTGGGATCATATGGGATTTCCATACTTAACTTTTTGAGGAATCTCCATACTGCTTTCCATAGGGGCTGCACCAATTTACACTCCCATCAACAATGCAAAAGAGTTCCCTTTTATACACATCCTCACCAATATTTGTTGTTTACAGACTTTTGGATACTAGCCAGTCTCAGGTGCAAGGTGATAGCTCATCATTGTTTTTAATCTGCATTTCCCTGATAGCAAGTGAGTAGGAATGTCTTTTGATGTGCTTATTTGATGTGCTTGATTTTTTTCTTTTAGCATGTTGATAATATGCAGAAATGCAACAGATTTTTGTGCATTGATTTTGTAGCCTGCCAATTTATTGTATTTGTTGATTAATTCTAGTAGTGTTTTGACAGAGTTTCTATGCTTTTCAATATATATATATATATAATCATGCTGCCTGCATATCATGATAGTTTACTTCCTACTTTCCAATTGGTATTCCTTTTATTTATTTTCTTGCTTAATTGCTTGGCTAAGACTTCCAGTATGATATTAAATAACAGTAGAGAAAATGGGAGGCCTTGCCTTGTTCCTGAGTTTAGAAGAAATGCTTTCAATTCATCACCATTGACAATGATGTTAACTGTGGGTTTATCACATATGATCTTTAATATGTTTGTTCAGGGTTTGTATCATAAATGTGTGTTGGATGTTGTCTAAAGCTTTCTCTGTGTCTATTGATATGATTATGTGGCTTTTCTCATTGCTCTTGTTGATATGGTGTAGTGTATTAATAGATTTACAAATGTTGAACCATTCTTGCATCCCTCGGATAAATTCCACTTGTTCATGATGGATGATCCTTTTGACACATTGCTGGATCTGATTCGCTAATATTTTGTTGAAAATTTTTGTGTCTATGTCCACTAGATATATTGGTTTGTAATTTTCAATCTCAGTTACATCTCTTTCAGCTTTTGGTATCAGAATGATATTAGCTCATAGAAAGTGTTTGAAAGTGCTCCCTGTTCTTCAATATTTTATAAGACTGAGAAGGATAGGTATTAATTCTCTGATAGTTTGGTAAAAACCACTAGAAAAGTCATCTGGTCTTGAGATTCTTTAGGAAGATTTTTTTTATTACCTCTCAATTTCCTTGACTGTGATTGTTCTGTTCTGGTTTTCAAATTCTTCTGGGTTTAATCTTGGTAGATTAAATTTTTCTATAAATCTGACCATGTTCTTAAGTCTGTCCACTTAGTTGGCATAGAGCTGCTCACAGTAGCCTCTTGTGTTTTGTATTTCTGTGATGTTTGCAACTTTTCCCCTTTCATTTCTGACTCTAGTTATGAGAGTTTTCTCTCTTTTCATCTTTGTGAGTCTAGTCAATGATTTGATAATTTTGTTTATTTTTTCAAAGACTCAACTTTTGATTTCATTGATCTTCTTGTTTGTCTTTTTATTTTCTCTTTCATTTATTTCTACTCAAATTTTTATTATTTCATTTATTCTGCTGGTTTTTGGCTTTAAATGTTTCTTTCTCTAGTTGTTCTAAATGTAGTATTATATTGTCTATTTGTGATTTTTCTTGCTTCTTGAAGTAGGCCTGGATTGCAATGAACTTCCCTCTTAGTGTTGCTTTTGCTGCATCCCAGAGTTTCTGAAAATTTGTGACTTCATTCTCATTTGTCTTTAAGTATTTTTTAAGTTCCACTTTAATTTCCTCTTTTGCCCAAGAGTCATTTAGAAGCGTACTGTTTACTGTCCAATTAATGTGGAGTCTTCCAGCTTTCTTTTTGTGGTGGATTTCAGTTTTAAGCCATGGTGGTCAGAGAAGATGTTGGTGTGATTTCAATATTCGTAAATTTGTTGAAAGTGTTTTGTGTTCCAACATCTGATCTATTCTTGAGAATGCTCCATGTGTGCTTGAGAAGTGAAATCTAATCACTGGACGAAGTGTTTGGTAATGTGTATTAGACCTAACTCATCTAAATGGTTATTTAAAGTTGCTGTGTCCCTGTTAATTTTCTGCCTTTTCCATTATTGTGAGTGGAGTATTGAAGTTTTCCATTATTATTGTGTTGCTGTAAATGTCTCTCATCAGTTCTATTAATAGTTGCTTAATATATTTTGATGCTCTTTTGTTATGTATGTTAATAAGTGCTACGCCTTCTTGCTAGATTAACCCCTTAATCATTATATAATGTCCATCTTTGTCTTTTGTTATGCTTTTTAATTGGAAGCTTGTTTTGCCCAATATAAGTATGGCTGTTCCTGGTTTCTTTTGTTGCCATTTGATGTACGATTGATATCCAACTTTGACTCGGAGTCTATGTTTATCTTTTCAAAGAAGGTGAGTTTCACGAATGCAGCACAAGGTTAAGTTAGACTTTTTAATCCATTAAGGCACTCTGTGTCATTTGATTGGTGAGCTCAGTCCATTAACTTTTAGGTCAAATATTCATATTTAACTGCTTATTGCCAGTTGGTAATGTGTTTTCTGCTTGTCGCTCCTAACATTGACTTTTTTCTTCTCTTTCTCTTCTTAAGTACATTTGGTGTAGTTATGTTTTTATTGGTTTCCCTTTTGCTTTCTTTGCTTTCTCCCTGGAGATAAATTTTGATGTTAACCTGAGGTTAGTATTAAGAATTCTATGTTTATTTCCTATTTTTATTTGAAATCAGATTAGTCTTATTCTAATCATCCATATTTGTAATCTCCTCTTCTCCCCATTTTTTATATTTGCTGTTTTACTGTTTTTAAGTGGGGTTTCTTTGCACTTCATGGAGTATCTTTTAGTGTTTTTGGTAGAACTTGTTTTATGGTGATGGATTCCTTTAACTTTTGCTTATTGGGAAGTTTTTTATTATTCCTTCAATTCTGAATGATAATCTCACAGAGACTAGTACCCTAGGTTTAAAATCATTTTCTTTCAGCATTTTGACTATATTATGACATTTCCTTATGGCCCAGTAGATTTTCAGTTGTGAAATCTGCTGACAATCTTATGGGGACTCCTTTGTATAAGACTCATTTTTCTCAAGCTTCTTTTAAGGTTCTTTCTTTATCTAGTATTTTTGACATTTCAATGATAATGTGTCTAGGTGTAGATCTGTTTATGTTTCTTTTGTTTGGAACTCTTTAAGCTTTCTAATCTAGAGTGTTACTTTGTTCCACAAGTTAGGGAAGTTTCAGCTATTATTTCTTCAAATATAGTTTCTGCCTCCTTTTCTGGAACCCTTATGGTGTGAATGTTGTTCCTTTACATGTTACCCATAGGTTACAAAGGCTTTCTTCATTTATTTTCATTCTCTTTTCTCTTTGCTGGTTTGTTTGAGTGCTTTACTCTGTCCTACCTTCTAGTTCATGATTCTATTGGAGGCTTCATCCATTCTACTCTTGATTCCCTCTGTTGAGCTCTTTAATTCAGCTACCATGTTCTTTATTTCTTTGATGTGTTGCTTCATTTCTTCTCTCTCTTTTTTTGCTGTTCTCTTTCTCTATTGTATTCTTGATTTCTATGAGTATTTTTTTTTTTTTTTTTATCACTGTTGCCCTATATTCATCCTTAGGTAGTTTGTTCATGTCTTTTGTATTTAGATTCTCTTCTGGGGTTTTAATTGCATCCATCATTTTACATATATTTCTCTGTGTCTTCTGTTTTTCATACTGCTTATTTTTTTGTTGGTTAGGTTTCCCTGCATTGTGTGGGGTATCCAGTGAAGCCTGGATCATCATTTGAACCTTGGGAATTCTTGATTTGCGTGGTATCACCACTGGTTGGATTTGTTGACCTCGTTGGGTGAACTTTGCTTGGGACCCCAAGAGTTCAATCTACGAGGTTGGAGTTTATGTGGGAGATACAGAGACCTCCTCCAGTGTTCCAGCTCTGAACAATAACTACCATCTTGTTGCTGGCCCACAATCAACATTTGGGCTGCTGTTCTGCCTCCACCCACAGTGTGATGCTGTAGGTAGCATTGAAAGTTCCTTCCTCTGGAATAGACTTCTTCCTTTAAGCCTTGTAGTGGGATTTCCAGTGGGTGGATCTTAAGGTTCTGGAGCAATATGGTGGGAGGGGATTGACGGTAATTCCCCTACCTGCCTTCTGGTTATGGTGGTACACTGTGCAATTTTCTTTCAGAAGATCCTGCTAAGACCACTGGGGTGCTGGTCCTCCTTTTGCCCTGTGCCATGACCCTCTCCTCTGCCTCTGCATCCTGTCCTGCTGGCAGGATCTCTGCTACTCTCAGATTGATTCCTGGGAAACTTGGTTCTTCCTGAGGTTCTAAACCACTGCCACTTTTTCCCCCCAAAGCTGGGAGTCCTAAATCTGTGATGCAGCTCTGAACTCCAATGCTTTGGACCACCCTTGTGGTAGTGATCACTGCTGCTGTGTCTTCAGTCTCCGGGTCAGCCCTTCCACACAGTGTGTGTCTGAAGAATAGGTGGTTTCTAGATTTCTGTGGAGAGGAGATCCAACATGACCTACCAGGTCACCATCTTGATTCCTTTATCTACACTGAAAATTACCAAGTGTTACTTAGAAAAATTCAGAGACCTAAATAAATGGGAAATTATAACATGTTCATGAATAAGAAGACTCAATCATATATGATACTATTCTTCTAAGTAACTTTAGGATAATACTAATTAAAATACAAGCTGATTCCAAAATGTGTGTATAAATTCAAAGAAACAGAATAACCAAAATAATTTTTGTAAACTATTTCAAGTCTTAGTATAAAGCTCCTAAGGTCAAGAAAGTGAAGTTGTACTCTGGTGGCTCAGGCACTAAACTGATGTAGACCATGTAAAACCCAAGGACCCTGCTTTAAAACCTAGGACAAGGGCAAATAACCAAAACAAACAAGGAGATATAAATGTTTTCTTCTCCTCTTCCTTTCTTCCTCTAGAAATAAAAAGAAAATATTAGTATAAAAATGGAACACAATAACATGCCTAGAAATGGACCTGCACATATATGGTAAATTGATTTTTGAAGACCGTGACTATATAATTCAGTAGGAAGAGAATATTTTGGTAGTGGAAACGTTCTATATCTTGATTGTGGTAGGTACATAAATTTATCATAACCTATTTAACTGTACCCTTAAAATGGATGCATCTGATTATATGTCAAGCATTGTACATAAATGAACTCAGGCCTCTTCCTCACATTATACAAAAAATCATTTTAATAAAGATTGTAGACCTAATTATAAATGCAAAACTACAGAACTTCCAGAAAAAAATTAGTATAAAATCTTTACAGCTTTGGTGTAAGCAGATATTTTGCAACACAAAATTATCATAAGAGAAAAAAATGGATAAATTTAATTTTTTCTTAACTAAACCTTTGCTATTTTAAATCATTATAGATGATTTACAATGCTGTCAGCTGATTTGAATTATCTGTGTGAAAACAAAACAGCAATTCCAGGTTAATTGAATTATAATATCTTCTTGAGAAACATGCTCTTGAAGTATATGTTTTCAATTCTATTTTTGAAACAAACATATCTCACATGCACTTTATGCATCCTTATGTCTCTGATATATAATATTCTTTTCTATTTGTATATTAATGCATAAATAGAGAAAGTAAGTTACACATGCACAAATTACTTTATTCAATTTGGGTCCTTTATTATGTTGAGATACTTGGTTACACAAAGAACTCAAAGAATCTCTGACCAGAATAAATGAGGAGTCAGAGTTCTAGGTGGGATAAAAGTTGTGTGACTATATGAAGTAAAGTGAGAATGCAAAGGAATAGATTCTCTCTGGTGTGAGTACCAGTGACAGAAGTCAGAAGGGGCCTCAGAGAGGAAGAAGGGGTTTCGCCTGAGCTAGCTGAACGATGATCATGTGTGATCTAACTGTTCTGAGAAAACCAGAGTGTACAAGAGCTAGTTACACACACTTATTGGCAGATAAGTGTGTGTGTGTATGTGTGTGTATATATATATATATATATACATATATACATATATATATGTATATATATATATATGCGCATCCCCAATATCCCAAGCAGTTATGCTTACCTTGCAGTTTATAGTTGGGAAGCTTAAGAGACAAAACCATTGTAACTTCAGATCATTTCTATCTCATTTGACAGGGTCCAGGAAAGCAGGAAGAATCTTCCAGTTGTCTCCTAATATCATTACTCTATTCTCTTTTTCAGCTCTTATCCCTAACAGTTATGTACCTTCCTAAGCTAAAGAAATCAGGGAAGAGTTACTAACGATGGTCACTTAAATTCTTTACTAAATTCTTCTCAGTCTTACTTCTGACCCTCGACTTGTTTCCTTCAATCTTCTCTCAAACTTATGTCAGGCCATTTGGCATATTCCACTGGCCCTCCTTTTGCTTTTAGAGAATAGAATTTATTACATAACTCTACCATTTCCATAGAAATACAGATATCCAGAAGGGGGCTCATTTGCTTTTTGTGTTGCTATCCACATGTTTGGGAAAAATATTTCCCAGATAATCTGATTTTAGGATATTTGATTTGAGGAAGCTATACAAAAAGTGAGTTTTATACAAATAGCAACTGTGAAGGGATAAGGATGATATCCATGAATACTAATTCAAAGATCTATCTATCTATCTATCATCTATCTATCTTCTATCATCACCTATCTATCACTTAACCTACCTATCTATCTACTCTTTAAGTCAAGTAAACATACAAGTTACAAGCCTCCTTTTATCAAACTGTGCCTGAGGGAAAAGGGGGCCTGTGATTCATTTCTGCAGACTCCCAGTCACTCCTGAGAAGCACACTCACATCATGTTTACATATCGCAGCCTTCTCACTACTTCACCAAACGCCTTCTGGCCTTTGCTCAGTGAACCAGTTGGGCTCCCAGAAAATTCTTCATTCTTTCCCAACTGAGCTTCCCAAGACAGATGTTCTATATCAAGAACACCAAGTCTTGCCCTGAGGTCTTAGCCAGCAAAACTCACTAGTGGCCCTTGCCTTTGGGAGATGATGTAATGCATAGTAGGGATGTGTGCTACAGTTTCCTCCAAAAGGCAAAAGACAGCCTGAATTCAAAGGAGTCTGGGAGCAGAGGTATTCCTCTCTCCTAGGATGAGTGGCTACAGAGTGTAAACCAGCCTGGAAGAATGTTTCTGGTCCTAGATATCTTGAGAAGGTGATTCCACAGTAACTTGCATAACTTACCAGTTCGCTGTGCCCTCTGCTTGCATTCTTCTCCTTAGGGTAATGCTGCAGCATAAACTCTATCCTCTGCTTTATTAGGCAGCACTCCCAGCAGGGTCCCACTCTCTGTGCAGAGAGCAAGATCTCTGGTATTCACAGGCCCTCTGGAAAGTACAAGACATGTAAGAACCCAGCAGAACCTGGGAGAAAGTGCTCTAACCAGCATAAAAGACAATACAAAGCCAAGCACTCTTGTATAGGGCAGACCTCAAGGGCTTCACTTATTGCATGAACATTAGCAACATGTTTAATGCTCTGATTTCTGAGCTCACAGCCAAGAAAATTAGTTGATTCTCAGAGTAGGCCAGAGCTGGCAGGGACAGACCTAGTGACATCGCCTAGCATATAGTAGATGTTCAATGCGTATTTGTTGAACACAGGAGTGATCAAATAACATCATAAAAGACACAGCTAACAGGAATCAGGTTCTCCAACCACCAGTCTATTAGAATGGATGCTCTGGTGCCTTGGGTCCTTTAGGATAAGAGAAAGAACTAAATTGTAAACTGCCTGTCCAGTGCTTGGTACTTATCATTTATTATCTCAATTATTTATGGAAGCTTCCTGTGTGGTAATTATAAACACCATTTTATAGACATGGAAGTGGAAAAGTGGAGGAGTGGAGAAGTGGAGGGGATTGCTGCAGGTCTTTCAGTCAGGAAGCAGGAAGGCCTTGGTACCCTTCAAACCTGCCTCCAAGGCCTATGTACTCACATCATGTTTCACTACCTCATTTTAGCTGATACCTCAAACTGAGTTCTTCCTCCTGGCCCAGTTTAACCCTCTGCCTCTTAACATAAAATTAACTGGCTTCTCTGTCTCCCATCTGCCCCAAATCCCATGCATTATTTTTCAGGTTCCACCTTAATAATCTTTATCAATACCAATGCAGATTATGCCACTCCTTATTAGAGACTTCAGATGTCACTCCTTGGCATGACACCCTTTCCTGAGTTGACCCCAGTTTGCCCTTCCAAAGTCATCTCTGCCACTTCCCAATGCCTGATCATTTCCCAAATCCTTCAAATACAACTTATGCTTTGTTCATGTCACTTATTGACTGGCAAGCTCTTTTTCATCCTCTCAACCTGAGAAAAGCACTCTCCCATCTACATTTCTCTTCTCCCCCACAAGGCCTACTTCAAGTACTATCTTATGCTTTTCTGGACTTTTGTGGAAGTCTCTCTGATTTGATTCTCCCAATACAGCATATTATTGGATATATTGAACTTAGTTATGTTTTTTCCTTCTAAGCATAAAATTTTGATCTTCAAGATTTTGCTTAATTTTTTCCCCAATTACTATTATTTGATTATTCCTAGACAAGTGACAATGACTAACAAGTGATTAAAAAAACAACTGTCAATGTTTATAGGCTGAATAATCATGTTAAGTGGTAGTTAGAAATATGATTTAAGAAAGCGGAGCAGGCAATTTATTTTAGAATAATTCATGTTCATGAGTATTTGCATTTGTAAAACGTGTACTTAAAGAAGTAAATTTGAATCATATGAGAAAATACTTGTGCTAAATACTTCATTTTCTTTCAATTCCAGAGGAAGACACTACCGTAAACATTAATGTTTAAAGGAACTGCAGGCCTTAGTCACTGGGGAGCGGGTAGGGGTATGGTGGTAGAGATGGTAAAACACATACATACCTGCGTGCCTACATATACACTGCATATATTTATATATTGTATATATAGTAGCATTGTGGTGATCACCTTGATAATCACCTGAATCTATTGGTGACCCCACAGGACAGCAGCAGAGTCAGGCAGGCTGAGGGACATATGTCATATGTCAGCCTGTGCATCATAGTTTAGGGCTTAGCTTCCCCAGCTATGGAAAGAATACAACATTTCTTATTAAACAGGATGATTTTAAAGCAATACAATTAAACTCTGTGTTAGAACCCCATTAAATTTGAATATAGATAGGATCTAGGGTGACATTCACCTTTTTAGTATTTAGAAAACCAAGAACCATTTACGTGAAAATAACTAAGCAAATAAACACCCTTAGCCACTTCAAACATTAGAAAAGCATTTATTTGCATATAAACGAATAATATGACTGGAGCCACTTTTCATTTGTCCCTTTTTTCTAACTTTTTCTTATCTTTCAGGATATGTCTTAATGGTCCTTCCCCATAGGAAGTCTCCACTGACTCCTAGATTAAGTCATACTCCTGTAATATCCTCTCTGATTACCCTCTGTCCTCTATTATTTTAATTACTTGTGTTTATTATGTATGTTCTTTGTCAGGCAGCAATACCATAGAAACAGTAGCATTGATGTCCTTAGCACTTAGCACACTGCCAAAGCAAAGTAAATGCCTGAATGACTAAATGATATACTAACTACAGATCACAGTCTCTTCTAAGAAACTTTTTCTAAACAAGTCACTAAGTGAATTGAAGAATTACGCCTTAATTGTTCTTTAGCTTTCAAAAACTATTTATTAAATGTCTACTTTTCATCAGACTCTGTATTAGATGATGAAGCAGAAACATTTCTCTACCCCAAACTACTCACTACATCCTGTTTGTGTGTATACAGAACCCCTGTAAGTGCCTTGTGGCACTTATCCATTAGCATATTGTCTCTACAACAAGGATGTAAACTCCTAGAACTCAGTCTTATCCATCTTACATCACTTGGAATAGCCGTGCCATCTCACACTATGAGTGGCACAAAGTGCTCCATATTGTACGTGTAATGGTTTATAAAATATTTTCAATGATAAGAACAATCCTTTGGAAATCAGGTTGGCAAAATGAAGTGAGTATCTTAAAATATGTTTAAGTAATTACAGTTAGGCTGGCCCAGAGGGACAAAGTGGCGGCCGTGCCTGGGAAAAAGGTGGCTGACATCAGACTGAGCGATTGAAGCCCACACCTGGAATCACAGGACCAACCCCAATCGCGACCTATGAAGCCCGCGAAATTCTTTTGCTTAAAGAGCGCGCTTCCCTTTGTTCAGGTGCGACTTCCCCGCCCCGTTCTGCGGACCGGAGAACCTCGCCCTGGTGCGCAAACCCCAATAAAGTCCTGGCGGCTATTCGACTTTTTGTTTGATTGGCTTTCTTACCTCGCGGAGCCCAGAGAAAAAAATCTTTCAATTACAATGTTGCCTAAGTAAATCATTCCAATTTAAACAAAAATGTATGTATAAAAGCATTCACTATTTGTAACAGTAAAAACTGGAACCAGTTAAATGTCCACTGGTAAAGAAAGGGTTAACAATCTATAATACACATCTCTATGTCAGGGCATTTAAAAATGTCCAGGCTTTATACGTGATTCTAAGAAAGCTCATAGGAAAATACCGTAAAATAATGTTAACATTTTTTAAAAAGTACTAAAATTGCATTTTAAAAACAATGTTTGTTTTAAATAAAGCAAAATAAACATAGGAAACACAATACATGAAAGAAATACCCCCAAATTGCTTATGTTTGGCAGGAAGAGAGAGGAGGAAAAAGCGCTTTTATTTATTGTACATGTTTATTCTGGTTGTTCCTGCTGGACCCAGGACACAAAACCAGGACCTTGGGATTTATGTGGACTGCATCCACCTGCTACCTCACCAGACAGGCCTGAATTTCCTTAGGTTAGAGTTTGGAGTCTAGACCTTTAAGGGAAGAGCACCAGGAAGAAGGGAGCTGCACAGAGAACACTGCAGAGTATTTTTCTTGAGTCTTTGGTTGAGGACTGATCTATGATTTATGTGAGGAGACTACTGCTAACATGAGAACTCCCAAAGAGACTGGCGTCTCACTCCTGGTTCTTGTGTCCCACGTGGAAAATTAGCACGCAAGACAGCAGACAAAGATTAACTGAAAATTTGTTAAGACAAATAAGAGAGATAGCACACTCCTAAAGGTGACAAGAAGCGGGCCGGGTTCAAGAGGACACTGGCAATTACCCCAGTCAGAGGTGCATGTTTTGTAAAGCGGATCCCTCTGTTATTCCTCCCCATTCCTGCCCCAGGGGTGTTCCAGGGTGTTCCCAGGTGGGAATTTCCAGGAAAGAGGTGACGATTTCCAGGAATAGGCATTCGCTTTACTGAGCATGCTCCTTACCCACAATTCACTGTGTTATAATGAGCTTAATGTATGGACCCATATACAATTTTATGTTAAGCAGATTATAATGAGGAAAAGATTACTCCAAGGTGGCTACAGCAGTCAGTGCCCCTGTGTAAGAAATTGGTTTGAGCTACCTCAGCTCGGCTGCCTTCTTGAGTCTGATTCTTGGCCTCAAGAATGTAGGTGCTGCTCTCCCATTGGTCAGAATTTTACCTGACCATCTCAGAATCTGATCTGCCAAGGTGTCCTACCCCTTTCCTCCTTTTCAACACTTCCTTAGGCTAGCCTACCTAACACTAAGACTAAGAAGGTAACCACAAAAAGGAGCAGATGGAGAAAATCACCAGAACGCATATCCTGGAAAGAGCAGGCAGGCAGGAAAAGAGAGGAGGAAAAAGCATTTTATTTAGTTGTTCATCTGGGCTGTTCTTCCCAGCCCCAGGACGTGAACACAGGTCTGTAGGGTGAACATAGTTTGCACTAGTCAGAGGGACCAGACTAAACTAGTACGCCACAAGGGCACATCACAAAATGTTTTTTAAAGGATTATACACACATAAAATCTTTCACCACGATATTAAAAAAAAAGTCTAGTACGTAATAAAAAATTACTAGGTGCAAATGAGCAGAAAAATATGATCATTACATCTGAAGATACTTCACCTGAAACATTGAGAAATTTCCCTCTGGCTGTCTGCAGGACTCAGACTAGACTGACTGATTAATTCTTAAAAAATTTTTCTAGCAATTTTGTTTTACAGTTAAAATAAACTTACACGTGCAGTTTCCCCATATGTGCAGTTTCTCCATACCTTAGATATATATCAACATACACTGTTCTCCACCAAATCACCAAGTTTTCTTCACCCTTGCTCATTGGACTCCACCACCACTTGCTCCCCACATCCCACTCCCTATAGGTCACCTCAGTTCTAATGCAAGTGTCCAAGGGTTGGTTTTGATTCATATGTTCCTTTATTTTGTCTATTCACATTCCATCTATGAGAAATCATCTGGTATCTATGTCTCTTCTTTGGACTTATTGCACTTAGTATAATCTCCTCTAGACCCATGTATGGTGATTCAAATGGCAGGATTTCATCTCCTCTAAGGGCTGTGTAGTATTTCATTTTGTATATATAACAAATCTTCCTTATCTACTCATCTGTCATTGGGCACTTAGGTAGTTACCATTTCATGGCTATTGTGAATAGGTTTGCAATAAACACAGGGTTGCATAAATCTCTGTATAAATTAGTGTTTTTGCATATTTTGGGTAAATACCCAGAAGTGGGATGGTGAGATTATGTGGGATCTTCATATTCAACTTTTTGAGGAATCTACAAACTTTTCCTTAGGGGCTGCACCAACTTACACTCCCACAAACACTATAAAGTGTTCCCTTCTTTCCACTTGATCACCAATATATGTTGTTAAAGAGATATAGATAATAGCCAGTTTCTCAGGTGTAAGGTGATATCTCATTGTAATTTTGATTTGCATTTCCCTGCTAGCAAGTGAGTAGGAACATCTTTTCATGTGTCTGTTACTTATCTGTAGTTTCTCTTCAGAAAAATGTCTCTCCAATTTCTCTTTGATTTTTGGATTGAATTTCCTGTTTCAACATTATTAAGTTTTGAGTTCTTTATATATTTTGGACATTAAACAATTGTCAAAGATATGGAACACAAATATCTTCTCCCAGTTAGTAGGTTGTAATTTTATTTTGGTGATGTTTTCTTTCACTGTGAAGAAGCTTTTTAGCTTGATGTAGTCACAGTTTTTCTGTTTTTTTCTTTTTTGTTTTCCTTGGTACTGGAGTTGAGTTCCAAAGAACTCTCTAAGGCTGTTGTCATGGAAAGTATTTCCTATGATCTATTCTAGAAATCTATGGTTTCTGGTCTGATGTCCAAGTCTCTAGTTGATTTTGAGTTAATTTTTGTGAATGGTGTTAGAGAGTGGTCTCGCTTCATTCTTTTGTTTGTTGCTTTCCAGTTTTCCCAACACCATTTTTTTTTTCAAAGATACTTTCTCCACCATATACCTGTTCCTTTGTTGTAGATTGACTGTATTTGTGTGAGTAATTTTCTATGTGATTCAGTTCTTTTCCAGAGATCTGTACCTCTGTTATTATTCCAGTAACATACCGTTTTGATCACTATCACTTTGTAGTATAACTCAATGTCTGGGCATGTAATCCCTATGAATTTGCTCTTTTTTTTTTTTTTTTTTTTACTAATTGTTTTGGCTATAAAGGGTCTTTTGCTGTTCATATAAATTTTAAGATTTTTGGTTCTATTTCCTGGAAATAAGCCCACAGTATTTTCATAAGGATTGCATTACCTGTATATTGCTTTTGATAAGATGACCATTTTAATATGTTGATTCTTCCCAACCATGAGCAGGGAACATCTTTCCACCTCTTGCCATCTATTTCTTTTAAGAAGTACTTATAGATTCCATTATACAGGTCTTTCACTTCCTTTGTAAAGTATATTCCAAGATATTTGATTCTTTTTAGTTCTATTTTAAACGTCATTGTTTTCTTGATTCTGTTTTCTTCTAGCATGTTGTTTGAATACCAAAATGCAATGTATTTTTGTGCATTGATTTTGTAGCCTGCCAATTTACTATATTCACTAATGAGCTCTAGTAGTTTATTGACAGAGGTTTTAGGGAATTCAATATATAATCACATCACATGGAAATAACAACACTTTCACTGCCCCCTTTCCAATTCGTATTCCTTTTATTTCTTTTTCTTGTCTAATTATTCTGGTCAAGACTTTCAGTGCAATGTTAAATAGCAGTAGAAAGTTAGTCTTATTACTTACCTTAAAGGAAATGCTTTCAATTTTTATCCATTAATTATGATGTTGGCTGTGGGTTTATCATACATGGCCTATATTATGTTGTGATGTACAACTTCTATGCCCCTTTTACAGGATTTTTACCATAAATGTGTGTTGGATCTTGTCAAAACCTTTCTCTGAGTCTATTAATAAGATCATGTGGTTTATCTCCTTGCTCTTATTAATATGGTGTGTTCCATTAATAGATTTATATATGTTGAACCATTCTTGCATCCCTGAGATAAATTTCACTTGGTCATGATAGATGATCCTCATGAAGATACGTTGTTAGATTCAGTTTGCTATTATTTTGCTGAGAATTATTGTATCTATGTTCATTAGATATATTGGTCTGTAATTTTCAATCTTGATGTCTTTTTCAGTTTTGGGTATCAAGTGATATTTTCTCATAGTAAGTGTTTGCAAGTGTTTCCTGTTCTTCAATATTTTGGAGAGTTTGAGAAGAATAGGTATTAATTTTTCTCAGATGGTTTGATAAAAATCACTAGAAAAGCCATCTGGTCCTGAGCTTTTTAGAGAGATTTTTAATTACCTCTTCAATTCCCTTGCCTATGATTTTTCTGTTCAGGTTTCCCAATTCTTCCAGGTTCAGTCTTGGTAGACTGTATTTTTCTGTAAATCTATCCCGGTTCTTGAGGCTGTCCACTTTGTTGGCAAAGAGGTGTCCATAGTAGCCTCTTATGTTTTATATTTCTGTGATGTCTGCTGTAACAGAATAGTGTATGCATTTCTCTCCTTTCATTTATGATTCTAGTTATGAGAGTTTTCTCTCTTTTTCTTTATGAGTCCAGTCAATTGTCAATTTTGTTGATCTTTTCAAAGATCAACTTTTGGTTTCATTGATCTTCTGGATTGTCTTTTTGTTTTCTATTTCATTTATTTCAGTTCAAACCCTTATTATTTCCTTCTACTGATTTTTTTGCTTTAATTATTCCTCTTTTTCTGGTTGCTTTAAATGTAGGATTGGATTGTTAATTTGCAGTTTTTCTTTTTTCTTGAGGTAGGCCTGGATTGCAATGAACTTCCCTTTTAGTACTGCTTTTGCTGCATCCCAGAGTTTCTGATGACTCTTGTCTTCATTCTCATTTGTCTCTAAGTATTTTTTAAGTTCCACTTTGATTTCCTTTTTCCCAACAGTCATTCAGAAGCATATTGTTTACTGTCCAGTTAATGGGGTCTTCCAGCTTTTGTTTGTAGTTTATTTCTAGTTTTAAGCCATGGTGGTCAGAGAAGACATTGGTATGATTTCAATCTTTGTAAATTTGTTGAGGGTGTTTTGTGTCACAACACCTGATCTATCCTTGAAAATGTTCCACGTGCACTTGAGAAGAAAGCGAAATCTATAGTCATTGGATGAAGTGTTGGCATATGTCTGTTAGACCAAATCGTTCTAAATGATCATTTAAAGCTGCTCTGTCCCTGCTAATTATTTGCCTGGTACATTATTGCAGTGAAGTCTCTCACTATGACTGTGTTGTCAATGTCTCTCATCATTTCTAATAATACTTTCTTAATATATTTTGATGCTCCTTCATTTGATATATATATATATTAATGAGATTAATATTTTTACCTGGATTTACTCCTTAATCATTATGTAATATCGATCTCTTTTTTTTTTTGCTGTTGTTATCCTTTTAGTTGGAAATCTGTTTTATCAGATGTAAGCATGGCTGTTGCGGATCTTTTGTGGTTGCTATTTGACTCTAAGGTTGTCTTCCAACCATTGACTTTGATCTTTTGTCTGTATTTTGAAAGAAGGTGAGTTTCTTGTGTGCAGCAGAAGTTTGGGTAATGTTTTTTAATCCATTCAGGCACTTTGTGTTGTTTGATTGGTGAGTTCAATCCATTAATCTTTAGGGTGAATGTTGATATGTAGCTATTTTCACTTTGCAATTTGTTTTTTGTAATGTCTTTGGTCTTCTCTTTCTCTTCTTAGGTGGGTTTGATGTAGTTAATGTTTGATTGGTTTTTCTTTTTATTTCTTCTTTTGCTTTTTCCCTGAATATGTGTTTTGAGATTACCCTGAGATTAGTATTAAGAATTATATGTATATTTCCTTGTTATGTGAAAGCAGATTAGTCTTATACTCATTTTAACCATCCACATTTGTATTCTCCTCTCCTCCTCCCCACTTAATTTTAATTTTGTTGTCTTAGTGTTTTTAAGTGAATTTTGTCTATACTTTATAGAGCATCCTTTAGTATTTTTTGTTGAGCTTATTTTGTGGTGATGAATTCCTTTAACTTTTGCTTATTGGAAAAGCTTTTTTACCATTCCTTCAATTCTAAATGATAATCTTGTAGGATACAGTATCCTAGTTATAAAATCCTTTACTTTCAGCCCTTTGAATATATCATGCTATTCCCTCTAACTTGTAAAGTTTTAGTTAAGAAATTCACAGTCTTATGGGGGCTCTTTGGTATGTAACTCATTTTTCTCTGACTGCTTTTAAGACTTTTTTTTTTTTTTTTTTTTTTTTTTTTTTTTTTTTTTTTTTTTTTTTTTTTTTTTTTTTTTTTTTGCATTTTTGACATTTGATGACAACGTGTCTAGGTGTAGCTTGCTTGACTTTCTTTGTTAGGAACTTTTTGAACTTCCAGTGTCTGGAAGCTTGCTTCATTCCTCAGGTGAGAGGAATTCTCAGTTATTATTTCTCAAATACAGTTTTTGCCCCCTTTTTTCCCTCTTCTTCTTCTGGGACCCCTATGATGTGAATGTTGCTCCCTTTGATTTTATCCCATAGGTCTCAAATGCTGTCTTCGTTTCTTTGCATTCTTTCTTTTTTTTTTTTTTCTCTTAGCTGGTTTGCTTGAATGAATTCCTGACCTATCTTATATCTCAGATTCTGTTGTAGGCTTCATCCATCCTACTCTCAAGTCCTTATATGGAGTTCTTTGGTTCAGCTATCTTGTTTTTCATGTCTTTGATAATCTTGTTTTATTTCTTCTCTCTTTCTCTTTTTCTTCCTCTATTGATTTCTTGATTTCTATGCATATGTTTACCACCGCTGCCCTAAATTCATCTTTATGTAATTTGCATACAGCTGTTTTATTCAGACTTTCCTCTGGGTTTTTAATTGGATCAATCATTTCACATATACTTCTTTGTGTTTTCCCTCTAATTGGCATTCTGTTTATGTTTCTGTGGGATAGGTTTCCCTGCAGTGATTACTTTGTGTAACATATCTATTTGCATCAAGTAAGTTTGGATCTCGGTTTGAACACTGGGAATTCTAAAGTTTTTGGTGTCACCACTTGTGTATTTGTTGAAGTTCTTAGGTGAACACTGTATTGGGGCCCAAGAAATTAGCGTGTGAGGTTGGAGTTTGTGTAGGGGATGGAGTCTTCCCGCCTTGTTCCAGAACCAAACTGTAATGGCCACCTTTTTGTTGACCCACAATTGGCAATCAGGCTGCAATTATGCCTCTACCCACAGAGCGGTGCTAGTAGGTAGCATTGAGGTTTCATCCCTTCTGCAAGACTGTCTTCTTCCTTTAAACCAGGGGTGGGATATCAGATGGACTGGATATCCATTGAGCAGGTCCTTTGGCTCCAGCACAATACGGTGGTGGGAAGGGATGGGGATGGGGAATTCCCCTAGTTGCCTTTCGGTTATGGCTGTGCCCATTGTAATTCACCACGTGGGCTTCAGCTCAGAGCACCAGGGTGCTGGTCCTCTTTCTGCCTGGCATCAACACTGTTTCCCCCAGCTCTGTTTTGCAGTCCTGCTAGGCAGGCTCTCAGCTGCATTTGGAGCAACTCTCTAGGAGAGCCATTTCTTCCCATAGTTCTACACACTCTGCTGTGGCCCAAATCCCAATTCTGCATTACACATCTGAACTTTGTCATGTTTGCCTACCCTTTGCAGTTCTGGTTGCTGCTGCCTCTCTGTAGCCTCTGGGACCTCTTTTCCTCAGTATCTATGTCTGGAAAACAGGTGAATTCCTGGTTACTCTGTGGGGGAGGAGGTGAGACTTGCTCCTACCAGGTTGCCATCTTGACCTCAAACCCTCAGACTACATTTATGATCTGTCCTGACCATTAGCCTTTGTTTTTCTTTTGCTTCCATAGAAATGCCTCTTATTGCTTATACAAGATAGGATTAACTATTTGAAACCTACCTAAAGGATCGTCTCTGGAAGTAATACACAAATGTTTTTCAGCAAGACTTATCTATTCCTAGAACTGAGAGACTGGTTCAATTTCTGAATGTGGAACTTCACGGAGAGACTTCAAAAGCAGGACTATAGGGAAAAAATTCTTCCACCCAGAATTATTTCTTTTTCATAAGGATTATTTCATAGCAGGAACTTTGAAAGCTGGCTGGAATTTGCCCTTTCGAAGAAGATATTTATATGCATAAAGGAAAAGCTCCTTTTGCAAGGGTATCACCCTCACTGCACCTGGAAGACCTAATCTCTTTAATTCTTATCAATGGAGAAGGCAGTAACTTGAATCTGCATAACAGTCATCATTTTGTTTACTGTGACCTTTCCAGGCAATCTCCAAAAATTGACCTTCCTCCCACACTGCCACCAACGTCCTTTGTCTTTACTTGAAGGTATTTAAGGATGTCTTTTAAACCATTTTGGTGAGTTAACTCAATTCTATGGGGTTTCTCTCATTTCTGCAAGAGATACACATATTATCGAACTTCTTTTGGTATTTTTCTCTTGTCAAATAAAATAAAAACTTGACACAACACCAGGAGATCAACAAAAACAGATCTAAAAGGGACACTGATGATAGAACTATTTATTATACAGGATGCTAAAAGAGCAAGAGCAGTTGCACCCTGGTGGCTCAGGCATCATGTCTGCAGCTGCCCTGAAGTCCAAATAAAGCCCAAGGTCTGGGTTTGTCAGATGTTTCACTGTTAAGATACTATATTCCATTTGCAATAATAATCAAAATAGCATGGTATTGGAATAAAAACAAACACATACATATCAATGGAACAGAATTGAGAGCCTGGAAATAAACCCACATGTTTGGACAACTATTTTTCAACAAAAGAGCCAAGAGTATACAGTGGAGCAAGGACAGTCTCTTCAATAAATGGTGTTGGGAAAACTAGACAGCCAGAGGCAAAAGGATTCAATTAGATTGCTACTTAGTACCACACAAAAATTAATTGAAAATGGATTAAAGTCTTAGATCTAAGAACTGAAGTCATAAAATATATAGAAGAAAACAGGGGATTCACTCCTTAACAGTGACATTAGTCAAAAACTCACATGAAACTACATCAAACTAAAAAGCTTCTGCACAGAAAAGCCACACCATCACAATGTAATTGTATTCTAATGAATGGGAACTATTTGCGCACAACACATCCAACAAGGGGTCAATATCCAAATACTATATAAAGAACTCACAAAACTCAGCAGCAGAAAACAAACAATCTTATTTTAAAATGGGCTGAAGATCTTATAAACGCTTATCCAAAGAAGACATACACATGACCAACAGGCACATGAAAAAATGTCCTACCTCTTTTGTTATTGGGGAAATACAGTTAAAACATCAATGACATATCACCTCACATCTGTGATAGCGACAATTGCCCCCAAACTTAAAAACAACAAATATTGGAGAGAAGGGAATCCTTATACACTATTGGAGTGTAAGTTTGTGCATTCATTATAGAAAGCAGTATAGAGATTACTTAAAAATTTGAGAATGGAAAGTCCATGTTGTCCCATTATCCCACTTGTGGGTATTTACCAAGAGCAAACAAACAAACACAAAAATACTAATTGAAAGGGATAAATGCATTCCATGTTCATTGCAGCATTATTTATGATAGTTGAGAGCTGGAAAAAATTAGTGTATAAAGAAGATCTGTCATACATAAACAATGAACTACTTGGTTATTTAAAAAGATAAAATACTGCCATTTGTAATGATATGGATGATCCTAGAGGGAGCTATGCTTAGTGATATAAATCAGAGGGAAAAGAAAAACAATGTACGATTTCACTCATTAGTGATATATAAAGACACCAAACAAATAAACCAAATCTAATAAAAATAGACTTAGATTTGTTTTATTAACTTTCATTTGCAAACTAATGTAAGTTTAGATGTGCAGGTTCACTCTTTATCAAATATATGATAACACAGCATGCCCACCACCATATTTATAACATATAACACCATATTACATTAAGTAACACACCACTTTACCACTGTCCATTGGATGCCCACTAATCTTTGCTCCCACCTCCCCATCCCTTACTTGTTTTCTCTGTGGGAAGAAAGTGATCTCACAATATTAGCATCATCTTGGAACACTATCCAAAATAGACTTTTAGTCTATAAAATCAAATTAGTGAAAATCAAATTAGTGATCACCAGCAAGGGAAGGGAAGAGGGAATAAGGCAACGGGGGTCAATTATTTGGTGAAAAATAGAACTGGACAATTGGTAGTAAACAATGTACTCTGTATAGAGATGTTGATATACAGTGGTGCACTTTAATCATATATAATGTTATGATGCAATGTTCCTTCAGCGAAATACTTTCAGAAAGAAAAAAAGTTAAGACATTATGTTTGTTTTTGTAATTAGGGCATATTCTGTGTCTTGTTTTGAGATATTGTGTTCATATCTTATTCTGTAATGTGTAAAGGGTTTGCAAAACTACCTTCATTTTGGAAGATTTGCTAGGGAGACTTACAGAATGATGCAAAATATACAAAGCAGAATCAGTGAATGAAATAGGTTCATGGAGCAAAGTCCTAAGGAAACAGATACAACTTTCCAAATGTCTTCTATTAGCAGTGAGTTGTGACAACATATGTGAAATGTTGTCTACTAGGGAAGCTCTTTAGAGACTTAGTGCACAAGGCTTTTATTGGAAGTTGGTCATGTAAGCACCCTCTGTACCAAATTTTCAGACCCCCATAAGGAAAACAAGTATTTCAACAATACACAGTGTAGGCAGTTAGCCACTCTCATTCATTCTGGGAATGGTAGGAACACTCTTAAAATCCAAGTTCCGTATGCCAGCCAAGGCATTTTGGTGCTCAAATTGTCCCACATTTAAACAGTGTGTGTCGCTCTATAGTTGGCTCCTAAGTCTTTTGTCATTTCTTAATTAGAGTGTGAGTACTTCCTTACTTTCTGGCACTTATGATATCCATGTCAGCATGCAGAGTGCATTCCTCCACTGGATATGGAACCAGGGATTTCTCTAAGGAGGTTCTTTCTAGAAAGAAATGGCATTTAGAAACCAAAAGTTAGGTGTGCTCATTGCTACTGTAGTGTTACTGCTTCTATACTCATTAAATTGCCCATTAGAAAATACGATTTAAAAAAATTGTTGCATCATACACCTATCCAGTATCAGAGGGTTTTTCCTCTTTCCCTCAGTTCATATTTGTATTGGATTGAATAATATATATATATATATATAATATAATATCAGAAGTTTTATATGGTAATATATGTCTTCTTACACAGTAAAGGTTTTGGTTCTCGTGGGTATCAAAATTTTGCAGTTATTTTTGTTCTATATCCATTTTCAGAGTAGTTATTTGGATTAATTATTTTTTCTCTGAAATTTTAAAATCAAATTTATCTATTTAGATTTATCTGTTTCTTTTGCATTCAATTTTCATATTTCCCTACTCTTATTTAATTTTATTTTTAAACATATAAAATATCAACATGGTCAAAAGTGAAAACATTATTTGAAAGTTATACTCAGCAAGGTCTCATTCTCTTTCCTTTCCTTTTTACCCCAATCCTTCCCACCACCAGTGGGTTGTGATCTCACTAGTTTCTGGTTTATTCTCTGTGTTTCTCTTTGAAAAATAAAATAATATTCACATATTTTGCAACATATATAAACTTACTGTTGTATAATTTGAATACCACAAAATTCACCCATTAAAAGTACACAATTTAGTGGGTTTTAGTAAACTCAGAATCATGATGCTCTTATCATTATCTAATTTGAAAATATTGCCATCTCACCCAAAGAAAAACCATATCATTTGCAGTGATTTCTCATTTCTCCCTCACCCTATCCTCTGGCAACCACTAATATACACTCTATATCAATGGAATCACACAATGTGTGGTCTTCTGTCACACGTTTCTTTCCTCTGCTATCATGTTTTTAAAGTTTTTCCATGTAGTAGCATGTATCAATCCTTCATTCCTTTTTATTATCAAATAATATTCTACAGTCTGTACATACCACATCTTATTTATTCATCAGCTGATGAACATTTTAGATGCTTCAATTTGGGGGCTGTTTATTATAAATAATGCTGCTATTAGTGTACAAACTTCTATGCAAACATTTTTTTCAGCTCTTTTAATATGTCTAGGCTCTAAATTACTGGGTCATATAGTAACTACGTGTTTAAAATTTTGAGAGAAAAGTTTTCCAAAGTGTTTACATCACTTTATATTATCACTAGCAAGGAGCAAATGTTCCAATTTTTCACATCCTCATGAACATTTATTATTGTCTGTTATTTATTTCAGGCACCTGCAGGTATGAAGTAGTATCTCACTGTGGATTTGGTTTGCATTTTTTCCTAATGGCTAATGATATTGAGCATCTTTTCACACACAGTCATTTGTATATATTCTCTGGAGAAATGTCTACTCAAATTCTTTGGCCAGTTCTAAATTCAGGTTGCTTTTTCATTGTTGTTGTTGGTTATTTGTTCTGGATAGTCTCTTATCAAATGTATATTTCCTCTCAATTCATGGCTAATTTTTCACTTTCTCATTGTTATCCTTTGAAGTACAATTTTTTATCTTGGTGAAATTTTATTTATTTATTTTTCTATTGTATAATTGTTATCACAGCCAAAGGTCATTACGATTTGCTCCTATGTATTCTTCTAAGAGTGTTATAGTTTTATTTCTTGCATTTTAGCCTACATTTCATTTTCAGTTAATGTGAGGATTACACTTTATTCTTTTGCATGTGGATATCTTCTTGTTTCAGTACCACTTGTTGAAAAGACTTCTTTCTCTTAAAATTGTTCTTCCAATAATTTTGAGAGATTTGAGATTCTTTAATAAAAGGTGAGAAGAGAACCAAAGACATATAGTATTTGCTACTAATGTAGTATTGTTATATTTAGAAAATAAAAATTCAGGACATCAAGTTAAATTTGAATTTCAGATGAACAGCAAATAATTTTTTAGCATTAGTATGTCCCAAACACTGCATGGGATATACTTATATTAAAATATTAGTCACTGTTTATCTGACATTCATACATGACTAGTTGTCATGTAGTTTATCTGGAAACCTTATGTAACAGGTCTCCATTTTATATGTCATGTGCGAGGTCTAAAGAAACCAGTTACGCGTTGTGCCGAGACAACTGGAAATGTCACCATCGTCGATGTGCCACCTCAGCATCTTGCATCATGCACCCAATAATATGTGACCTTGAATGCATTTGTCTGTCGATACTAGAGTTTCTCTTATTGCAAAATAGAATTCTTACAAGAGATAAGGAGAGCCAGTGAGTCTTCTTTACACAGTATCATAAGCTGGCTTTTTTTTTTTTTTCTATAAAGCAACTGTACTGTGATTTTAAGGTTTCTTTATACTTCTTTGACAGTTTTAGAGTCAATTATCTCCTTTATTCTCCATTCCATTTTGTCTTTTTTTTTAAATGGGTAGGATATTAAAAACTAATCAGCAAGTTTAGAAGACTGACATGTAATCTTATATATTCCATAACTGACATATATTCTGTTCAAGAGGAAAATCTCTGTTCTTCAAATCTGGCAAGAAATTATTTGACAAGATGATCTACATTCTATCTTCTCCCCTAAAAGAGGACAGAACATTTATCAGCCTCCAAATAGATTTGTATTCACGCCCTTCAGCTCTGATGTGGGCTACTTACCTAAACATGACCTGTGAACCAGGTGGCATAGGCTGCTAGGTAGACAAGGCCGCCGCAGTGAAGTAAGCTGTGAAATTTTCTCTTTGTGTATCAGTTTCTGTGTCAGAATTGTGGTGGAGAACTTGACCGCTACAGCTTGAAATCAGAAAGAGTCCTGTACCGTCTTTGCAAAATCCATCGGCTTAAGAGATAGCAACACTGTACATCCATGAATGTTCTATTACTTTCTATATTAAACACACATGTTTAAAGCTTCATAAATTGCAGCATGACTCTCTGTAACATATCTGCTTGATCCTTTAGAAGGGCAAACTTAAGTGCTATATAAATGGAACATTTATGATTTTCTTACAGAATCTTTAAATAACAACACATTCAAATGTCCTTTTTTTGACTACTTCTCAAGATTTCAGAGCAGACCCTTTTGTACAGGAAAGGTCTGGGCATATATTTTGTCTCAGCACATGCTAAAATTTTTCAAAGCTGCTCCTACTGGAAAATTTGCATGAAAAATGGATCCCTCTGCAGATTTTTACCTGATTCATTCACATTGCAAATGTGCATAATTGCAAGATACTTACAGAATCTGTTTCTTCTGGGGAAATCCTGATAATGATTATAATAAAGTCTTCATAAATTTAATGAAAAGAGTTAAAGTAAACAATAATCCCAAGTCTTACAATTCACAAGTTTGGCATTATATGAAATTTATATGTGAACACCTACCTAGTCATCTGAAAACTACAAACATTTTTTTCAAATTATCTCAACAGCCTTAAGGGAGTGGTATATTCACAACTTTTTAAGAGTCTAAGATGTTCTCAAATGAAAAAAGGAATCTTATTTTCTTTTGTTTATAAAATATTACTTAAAATATGGGTAAAGTGTAACTTCCTCAAATGACCCACTCCAGTTTAAATTTTGAAATTACTTATAAATTTAATTGCTATCGCACTTACTGGAGATGCTTTCATTTCTTAAAACACAATATACATTGCTCTATGAAAATTGTTTCTTACAGTGAACACATTATCTGTGGAATCATCATTTGTAATTAATATTGATTTTGTTAATGTTAGCTAGATCAACAACTTTGACATTGACAGCTTAATGTGACTGGTATTCATCTCAATATTAAACAAGGAGAATGTTGATTTCAAAGGAAATCTAAGACCATGGAAAACAACAAAAAATTTGTCATAAAAGAAGAGCTCCTTTCTGAAAAACACGCTTATAAGAGTCATGGCAATGGGTTGGTATTCTGAATCAATGCCAGGATAACACATACTCAAGGGTATGTGTGAATGAGTTTCTATTTCTCCCAGCAGGACTCTGCCAGGGCTCAGACACCCTAGACTGTGATTATCTCTGCTCTTCATGTCATAGACTCTAGGGTTAGGAGCGCAGCTTGAAAACAACTTCTCAATTACCTATTTGCAGAATGTTCTTTGTATAGCACCCTTGACATGTTCTGATTTCATGTTCTATTTCCTTTGATCTATAATAGTTTTGAGCTTTGTCAAAATACATATGATAGTGGAGAGCTCTTCAGGTTACTAGCAAAGCCAAGCTAATTAAGTCATTCAGCCCTCTATAAAGTCACTCATGATGGTAATTTGGTCTTCATGAAGCTGAATGAAATCAAGAGGAATTCCAGTATGATTAGGAAGCTATGCCCATTATCTAAATTAAGTACTTAGCAACTCTTTATTTCTATTTGTGATAGACCTGGGAAGTTGGGAATATTTCAGATCAAAGTATACAAAGAACCTTTAACTATTTTTCACTATAGATATTGCTTCACATGAGCTTAAGGATATATAGTAGAATCCAGAGCCTTAGTGAGTTCCTTATGTAGGTTTTGCCTGGAGAATTCTAACACTTTCTGAAGACCCTAGACCTGATTGTGTCTCATCATGTAACTACTCTGGGTTCCATTTTCTTTCCCTGTAAAGTGAAAAAGTTGGATGAAATAATAGAACACTAGATTACTTCCCACTTCCAAATTCTGATTTCCAAAGGATTGTTGGGAAAATGGCTTTCCATTTTTACTGAAGATCTCTGCCTGTCAATAATACCTAAATGGAAGATGGGTATGTTGGAATGCAGAGGAGTAGAAGGTAAAGGAGGGGACCAGGAAGGTTAGACTTAAGCTCAAGTTCAAAGCCCAGGCTGTGGTTTCCTGTCTGTCATGGAACTGGGGGTTTCACAAGCTTCAGAGCCAGAGTCTTATCACTTGTTACTGTATTATGAATAAAAATCAATATCATCCACAATGGGTTTGTACCACACAATCAAAAAGACCCAAAGTAATTTGGCAAAAAAAGTTTTCATAAAGGCATTGTTGGCTCCCTTTTGCCTGTGATTCAGGAGAGATGAAAAATAGAAGTCACTTAAAATTATCTTAGAAACTCTCCATTACTTTCTTTAAAATAGTTGAAAATAACCCCAGACTAAATGATAGATTTGAAGACATTAACTAATTCTATTAGTTTTTGAGGATGTTTACTGAACCATGTGAGATAACTTGATATTTACAGAACTTCTCCATAGCAGGAAGTTCTGTGACTGCCTAAGCAGCTTGACTGTGCTCTATGTGCCAAGAACGTGTCTTTGGAGCACACCAAAGACAGGTTCTCCAGAGTCTCCCATGAGGTACTGTGTGGGAACAAAACTCAATCTTAGCCAAATCACTACCCCACGTGAAGTGACTTACTTGACTTGGGTGCAAATTGAGTTAAGTAGCATCAGATCCATGAGAACAACCTGTATTTGTAGTAGACATCAGAAGAGTGAAGAAACATGGCTGGATTTAGAGCCAGAGTAAGATGAGTTAGTGCTGAGTGACTACCGTTCACCAGCACTGGGGTAGACCCTAGGAAATCAATATGGGAACAAGGTCAAGAAGAGTTCGAAGGAGGTGTTTTAAGGAAATAGGTCTAACTTTTGATTTTCTGGCTGTGTAGATATCAGAATTCCCCATGCCTCAGAGAAGTCTATGTGAAAATTGTGAAAAGTGCAATGAAGAAATACAAGGTGCAAAGAATGACAAGTTGGTCAGTTTTCAGTGGCATGAGACCCCCCTGTAACATCCATCATCAGGATCTAAGAAGGATAGACACTCAGGGTTAATTATAGGAGTAAGCGCTGTCATTTTCTGGGTCTCGATGATGCACTAGTGACCAGGTACTTTCCATGCATTATCTCATTGAAGCCAAGAGTCAGAAACCAGACTCCATATTAGAAAGGTTGATGATTCATAATTCAGGTATGGGGGACTTCTTAGAATTTGAATACACAACATGTTTTCATTTGCGGGGGTTGGGGAGGGAATGGGAGACTGAGGAATAAAAATTTGAGTTTGCTAATGCCTTATTAAATTGTTAAAATATTTTATTTTTTGTAAGCAACAATGTGACTTCTGATTGAGACTCAGTACCATTTAATTGCAAATTTGTTTCACTAATAATAAGTTTGAACTGTCACAGAGTCTCAGCTAGATGCTTGGTAAGAAAGGGCAGCATGATATCATGGATCACAGGATTAAGGCCTGGGTGTCCTGTTGTCCTGCTCCATTCCTCTCACCTGAGATCTGGGGAAGTGTAACTTATTTACTTTAGGACCATGTTAGGGAGTATGACCTCATTCTTCTTGCCATTTCCCAAGCATTGAACCACAGACACTAGAGTGTAAGGACTTTGCAATTTACTAATATCAAGGTAGTTTTATAACCCACTGTGCATAAAGTTAAATGCAAATATTCATATTCCCACTAAATACATATTCTCCTGGACAACTAACAAAGCAGCTTAGTAGACTAAGTAAATACTGAATTTTAAGAGATCTAAAAATAGTGTACCACTAGATCCTTGTCCAGTAAAACCAATGACTAAGTAATAAAGCTAAGGGAGAAATCTATTTCTGGAATATTTATTAGTATCCATGCCAGGCTTTTCACCAGCACAATCTCTCTGTTTCCAATTATTCTTTATTTGATACATCTTAATAACAGGAAAAAATTCAAAATATTTTTGACACACACAATTAATAGGAATTTTTACCAAAATTTGACCAGAACAAAAGATAATTGGGAAACCATGTAAATATTCCAACTGTATGAATGGATAAGGTAGAAAGTGGGAGGCAGACAGGATAAAATATTAAGAGAGGGTATGACCCATGTTGCTGATAAAAAATAATTTTTTAAATCAATTTTTTAAATGTCATTGTCTGAGGAAATTTTACTATGTGTCTTAAATTACTAACACATACAGTAGACTTCTTTTGAAGTAGGTTTTGCTTTTTAAAAATTATATGCAAGTTTTTATTGAAGTTTCTTTCACATAAAACTTAACTTTTGACATGTAGTGACTTAAAGACATTTTGGATTTTTCTAAGTATTGGTGCTAATGAGTTGGGTGGTGGAAAGAATAAAGGTGTGCATGGGGAGATGTAACCTTTGTCCTGTTAAATCTATGGGCAGGTCCCAAAGAACTCCCTGAGGATGTTGATCCAATGAAATCACTCTTTCTTGGATATTCATGGCACCCCTAGATCAACTAGTTCCCACTCAACCCAGTTTTTATTTAAGTAAGTCGGGGGAGACACCAATATTTCATGTGTGCTGAATTAGGAGTTAGGCTTTGATTGACAGAGGTGAGACAGGAAGAAATGTGCATCTCAGGAAGGAAACAACATGAAAAAGTACAGATATGGGGTTAGGAGGAGGAAGCAGCTCACAGTAACCCAGTGTGGTGGGTGCAAAGACTTAAACAGATGGAAGAAAAGAAAGGGAAGGTAGGTAGTTTAGAGAAAATTGCTAAGACCTCCATCACAATGAAAAGATATGACCTAAAAAATGTCTGTAGTGTTTGACTGATTCATCTACAAAACTGTGATTCTGGAATCCACCTCTGTAGGCCCAGTAAAGCAGGGCATGATCTTAAACCTAAAGCCACCTGGTTTGTGTATGCCAGCCCACATGATCTTTCCTGAGGGTTAAACTCTGTGTTCTTACCTAAGCTTTGAAATCAATGATTAATTAGCACTGATGCAATCTCATTCTATATAACCACTGCACTGTTTACTGAGATTTTGGCAGTGTCTTCCCCTACCTACCAGCCACTCCTTGGTTCTTAAGAAAATTCCTATCTCACACTGCTGGGTCTCTGAGTGACTGCTTTGGGATTGGAAAGCATTATGCCCAGGTTTTGAGTGACTGGGCTGCCGCAATACAACCTCTAATATTTTTTTTCCAACTCAACATTTTAAAATGCTGCACTAACAAATTTGGATACTATTGCCAGGAAATGCCTTGTGAAGTTTGAGATAAAAATTCAAGAGTCATTCACATAGAGGTGACATAGAAAGTAAGGCTTCATGAATTTACAAATGCTAATGGCAGAGAGAGAAGACACGATGATCAAGAGTAAAATTCTGGGTCACGTGCATGGTCAGAGGAAAGAAGAAAGAAAAGGACGCACAGGATGTTAAAGCATTGTGTGAAAAGGAAGGAGGAGAATCAGGATGGGGCAACCTTCCTGCCACCCCAAACAGGGTCATTCCCACAAGCAATCAAGAAAGATGAAAAATGGAAAGTGAAATTAGACTTGATCCTTAAGATATGATTGCTAATCTTAAAAAGAATACAGTTAGTAGTAAACTTAGTTAAGAAAAGTCAGCCTACAGATCTGGGCCACACTGAGAATAATGAGGCAAGATGAACTCCAGATGTACACGCCTTCTGTCTTGAAATAGGTATGTCTGACAGGATCAAGAAATCCAGGTGAAAAGCACTGAGGCTCCTTCGAGGAGCTCAATCAGCTTGCACACCATTTGAACTCACGTCACACCACCAGAGTTGCTGCACCAGGAGGGTAGGATCATGTCCATCTTGTGATCTATTTCTGGGCTCTAATGGAGAAATAGAGTTCACAGTGATGATGCGTGCTTTAGAAAAATGCTGTGTGTGTCTTATCCAGTGCACCCTGGTTCAATCCTTTCTTCAGAAGCAAGGAAAACAGAAAAAATAATTAGAAACAAATGGAGATCCCTTCTTCCAGAGAAGAAGCAGCAAGGAATAAGGAAGAAGAAGGATAGTGACAAGTTCTTCACAAAGACCCTGAATTCTTAGGCAAGCATCTCTCTGCAGAGATGAAGTGATGGTGCCATCACAGGGAGTAAGGCCCCTTGAAAGTGTCCATTACTTATCTCCCCCACAGCAATAATACCCAACAATAAACATATACCAGATAACACACATGTTGAAGGCTGTTGGAAGCAGACACAGACCTTTGGGAGTCCCCAGAACCAAGCCATGAAAAAGGTTCTTCACACCTGTAACACTGTCCCAGTATGACAATTTCTCTTAAAGCCATAGGCATCTGTTTCTGAGTTTGCTCCTTGGAGACAGACACAGAGTTACAATATGATGTGTGTGTGTTTTTTCTCATTTCCTTCTATGTGCTCCTTCAAGTTTCTGTGACAGCTCTTCTATTGCTTATTCTAAGAAGTGAATCTACATGTGGTCATCCCCTTATCCCACCCCACCCTCACCCATTGTTAATGGTTAGAGTAAGCCATTAACTTACAATGGAAATGCTGAAGAAGTAGAATGTTCTGCTACCAGTGTTTTCATCAGCTACTTTTAAAAAAAAAAATCTTTCTACAGATTTCAAGTCCATTTTGTTGAGGCAGTAAAACGATCAAATAGAAACCCTCTGAAGATTTGGGATCATGTTCAGTCTCAGAGTCATCATTTTGGTCATCTGTGATCTCAGTGCTGTGGGCCGTGGGATTAGTAGTGAGGATCAGAGCCAGAAAATGTGAGTTTCAGAGCTGGCTCTTCTTCGAAGTTCTGAGATTTGGGGCAAGTCACTTAAAAAATGCAAAACGAAAACTTCTAAAACTCAGTTTCCTTCTCTGTGAAGTGGGGACAAGAAGCAAATCTACTTACTTCATAGAATTATGTTAACAATTACAAAATCCTCCTTCCTTCCTTCCTTCCTTCCTTTCTTCCTTCCTTCCTTCCATCCTTCCTTCCTTCCTTCCTTCCTTCCTTCCTTCTTTCCTTCCAACAAAATAATGCTTCTTCCTCCTCTTCCTTCCTTGGTTTCTTAAAAAATAAAATCCTCTTTGAAAGCACTTTCATTAACTTAAAACAATCCACAGTTAATAAGGATTTTATAGAACTGGAGATGCAACACCAGGGGGCATTCAAGATCAGGATAAGTCAAGAACTGGTACAGGTGAGTTCAAAAAGTTGACTTCTAAAAGAAACCCCAAGTTGAGTTTGCCTTCTTGTTATTTATCTCTGTCCTGAACGAGCAGGATGCTAGCCACAAGAAGAAAAAAGAAAAAAAAATTAAATCTCCCACTCAAGTTGCTTTTTCACTTAGCTATCATGGTCCCAATGTAAGAGACAAGGAAACCGTGACCTAGAAAGGAGTCCCTCATCTGTTTTTAACTGATTTGTCTTAAATCTTACAGCTAACAGAATGCAAGCATCCAGTTCACACCTGAAGTTAAGGCCTGCTCAGATGGCTGCTGGAGTTTCTATTTGCACAACGACCTTTAAAGAGCATTCACAGAAAGGCAATGGAGGGAGTTCCAGAGTCTGTCCAGGAACTTGACTCTGAGGTTAGGGCCACTCCATCTGCATCTGGCTGAGCCCATCACAAGAAAGGAATTCATCCTGACAGGAGAAACTTGTACCGGGACATGGCTAGAAAGATGTCTGTGGACGCCACGTGGGTGGGCATACTCCAGTTACCTTCTAACCTAATCCCTTCAGCAGTTTGGGCCAAGTCTTTAAGAAAAGGAAGACTGTAAAAATTCATTTTGAGAGTCAACAAAGTGACACTGTGGCGCCTTGTGACAAACAGATAGGGAAAGTCTGCTAAAAAAAAAATCCTCTCACTGCTGGAAGAAGGGCTGTTCTCCCACACAGCCCTGAGGCTGATCCAGACAAGCAATCAAGACCCTGTGATGACTGGAGTTGCGCCTGCAGGGGTGACATCACAGGACGCTGCCTGGGAAGCTAGCCTGCTAGGTCTCCACTGACAACTCTGCCTTCAGGCCTCCTTACTGCTTACAGGCCCTTCCTTACTGCTTACAGGCCCTTCTACTAAAGGAAGGAAATGAGTTACTATTATTGCACAGGGATATTTTTTCTCTCTTCATCTCATTCTTTTATTGCCATCAGTGCCTGTGTTTGAGCTAAAGGCTTGGAATCTAAACCTCAGGTCAAAATTTGTTTCATTATTCAGTCCCTTATAACCATGACCCCTGTTTTTTCTCTAACTTCACCCCAACTTCCCCCAAGTAATGCAGGTGTGTGACCAGAGGCTTTACTGGCAGAGATACCATCCCTGTGACTTTACAAAGTGGTTCAGAGCCCAAGTCTTCACCATTAGATGAGAATATGGACACCTCTGAGTGATAGAAAGGAGTACGTGAAAGCAAAGACCTGACACTTTGAAAGCTTCCGCTATGAGGCCGCTGTTATTAACAAAAAGTAAGACGTTTCCATTAAGAGCAAGGCTGAAGATGAGTCTTTAAGATTTCAAGGGACTGTAAGTTTTCTTAAGGCCTTATCAAATAAGAATGTCCATATAGAATCAACTACTCATTTTCTCTCTCTCTCTCCACCCATAATTTTTGACTTCATCCACAATAAGACCATCTGTTAGCTTCCCCCCATTTTTTCTTCATATTTGAATTTCACATAATTGTTTATTACTCCATCCCTTTCTAACACCAGACAAAGCCTCCTTAAAATTTCCTATCTTTGCAATAATATATTTTGTTGCGTATTTTTATTTTTTAAAGGGAAATTCACATTTTCCTCTTAGGAATTAATCAACTTTGCCAGAACATGTATGAATGAATCAATTTCCTATTCATGCTCTATTTTCCAGAGATGCTATGAGAATTAATTAGATGAAGTCTGCAGGACACAGCCTTCCCTTGGAGAAATATGATATATAAATATCACATTTAACAGACCACCATTTTCACATATGGCAAATAACTATGGCCATCCACCTGCTTCATATTGGCCCAACTCTGCCATGGGGGACAGTTTTTATGAACTTGGTCACCTGCAATGGCTTAACCTTTCTTTAGGAACAAATATTTCCACTGAACAGTAGTCAAGTTTCTGATTAGTAATATTGTCAAATTACTATTCTTTCCCCCAAAAGTGAATCTAACAGATTGCTAAGAAACTTACTCAAATTTCCCTCTCCATTCCTACTCTGTCTTCCCCCACCATTCTGACACAGATGAAGATTTCTGTTTCTTTTGAGCAAAAAGACTGCTTCCGTGGTGGAAATGTGAACATTCCCAGCTCTTGCAGTATTTTATTAGGTCTGATCACTCATTTCTGGTTTTATGATCACTTAAAAAACCACTGATCTTAGCTCTAAATTCATTCCATAAACAGGGAATTTCGATCTAATGAGAAACTGGGTCAGTTAGTGTCACTGGCCTTCACCTGTGAAGGCTAACAAATTTGATATTTGGATGGGACTTGTCTTTTACCATTCTATTAGTGATCTATGTCCATACAGAATGACACAGCATTGGCCATGTTTTATAATGATATAGTGTGATTTGTTTGCCTTAGTACCTGTAACTCCAGACTGAGAGGAAGCACCTTCAGGAAAAAGGCAGTGCAGGCCTACACCATCTTCTTAGTAAAATGTAACTCTTTTCTTCTAATTAAAAAAAAAAGTATAATTGGCTTAGTCCAGTCTATTTGAAGGAAAACATTTCCGGCTCTTAAAAGGCTGCTGCCAAGTCCACAACTCAGCAGCCCCCACACCAGGTTGGCAGCTCCTTCCCTGGAAGGAGGGAAATGAGATGTCCCCTTAGGTTGCTGAGAATTAGGTCAGTGTCTCTCTTTCCTTTTTTCTTCCTACATCTTTTGCTCTCTTTCTTAACATGACAGGTAATACCAAAATATTTTCTAGTATTTTGTCAGTTTTGTTCTTCTGATGGAAAAGCCGAGAAGGATGGAAGGGGCATGGATGAAACGCTCATTCTGTGCACTCCTCCAGGTTGCATTTCACCCAAGACCAGGAAGGCAGCCACTCTCAGAATTGCTCCCACAGAGTTTTGTTAATTTTCTCCCTGTAAGTTTTCCTGTCTTATTCTGCTGTTGGGAAATTTGAACTCCTAACATTATAAGTATCATTATCAGGAAAGCATTTCCTGATTGTTTGGTTTGGTTTGGTTTTCTTGCTTGTTTTTATTCTTAGCCTGCTATAAAATCTCCTGCTATAAATTATTTCATAGGAAAATTTAGGTTTTTGTCTAGTGACCCCTCTCTTTGCTCCTGTTCAAGGAGAGGCTGCAGGGTTTCCTGGTACCATCAGGAGACATCACTGACTTAGCAACAGGTCACAATGGTGAATGTATGATGACAGCAGAAAGGCTGTGAGTGGAACAGGGTTGCCCAGGATCACAGCTGATGTGAGCAAACATGCAAGAAAGAATTCTAATAGAGGCTTTTATCTCCCAAATAGATTCAGGTGCTGATTTTGTTGACTTCAATGTATGACAGTTCTGTCCAGGCTTTTCTCAATAAAGCCAAAAGAGCAAGCAGTAGGAATCCTAGTCTCTCAGTGCAATTGGAAATGTGGTTCTCAGTACCACTGGGGGGGAGGAGGTACTTTTTCAAACTCTGCATAGCCCCACCCACTCAGAATCCTTGCCTGTGAGGAGAGATGCCACTAGTGGGAGTATGCTGCGTACATGATGGCAAGGAGGAGAAAAAGCAAAACAAAATATTTGGCGCCATTAGAACCAAGGGGGCGGGGTGGGGAGTGTGGGAGTATTTGTGTGTGTATGTGTTCGGCCCATGAGAAAAATGATTCCCAGTCCTCAGACTTTCCTAAAATATGAACATTGTTAAGAGATCCAACTTTTGATTTGGACTTGAGATTTTAAATTTAATGTGACATATTAATGAAAGCAATGTGTGGTATTTACTCAAATCATCATTTTCTTCAGAGTAGTGTAAGCTTCAGTCATGTATAAATCAGGGCTCTGAAAGAAAAGGGACCAAAATCAAAATGGGGAAGAAACCAAAAGATAATACTCACAAGAATTATTTAAGTTTGTGAGGCAAATGATACCATTTCAGGGAAGTATTAAAGGTCATGCAAAGTCAACAACTCTATGAAGGCAAATGGTTGCATGCACTCCACTCACCATCATGGCCCTGGAGGAAACTACAGTGTATGTTGAAGCTACAGGTGTCCCCTGTGTGACTGGAGGCCAGGTGAGCACACTGGCATCTGTGCACTTGGCCACTGAGCACTTTTCTCTCCTGGTGATTGAAGATCAAGCCATTTGATGGTAGAATGGCACTCAATATGAATTTGAACGTATCTAAGTTGTGATATCATGAGTGTTCATTCAAGTGAATTGAGAAAAATGACAGATGAGCTTAATGTTTTAGTGAGGCTCAGTAACAGTGGTTTGATTTTAGAAGAACACACACTCATTCGTGCAAATGGGGAATTTTACTTGAAATCTAGGTCTATGAAACTATGAGGATTGCATAGCAATTTTGTGGGGAGCTATTCTTTATTGAGTACTTGCCAGACCAAGTGCTTTATAAATGCTACTGCATGGATGAATACATGAATGAGCAAGCAATCCTACAGAATATTTACTAATGTTTCCATTTGCCAATGAGAAAACTGAGACCTGGGAGGTTGTAAGAAGTCTCCTGATAAATGTTGGAAATAGAATCATATTCAAACCCAATTCTTTCTGACTCTAATATATGCAGTCAAGGAGAGGTTCAACACAGACTGCTGGGGAAAGCATGAATCATAAAAGACCCTCACTTTAGGCTACCTGCTGGAGACAACTTTTGTTTTTCCTGTTGGACTCCCTAACTTACCCTGATAAGTGCCATTCTCCTCAGTTTCTCACGTTATTCATCTCTTTTACCCACAACATTCTGGTTGAAATTAGTGGACTCTTCATGATTAAGAGCTTCTAATGACATAGCGAACTGGGAATACTAACCCAATATTTTGATCTGTTTTAAAAGCCCAGACAGAAAAGAATATTGGCCCCAGCGGTCAAAACCCAGACAACTCCAGTTTTGATGGGACAGTTCCCAAAAAGTTCAAATGCTTCCCTGAACTTGTCCAAACCTTGGGCGGTTTCCTGCTTTTCCGGAGGGAACATGCTTGGAGGATGATGCACCAAGTTTGAAACACATGGAGAAAGCCCTCCACAGGGAGTTTTGGGTCTTATGTGAGGTTAAGTCCCAATTGCACATCAGGCCGCCATGGTATTTCGCCTCCTGAGAAATAAAGGCAGGCTCTGTTGTGCTGAAAATGAAATCTCAACCACATAGAAAGCACTGGAAGTTACGGGAAACCATCAACCTCTGTTTGTGATCTTTATTTATTAAGTGCCTACCGTATGCCACATATTCTCCTGAGTGCCTTACCTATACTAATTCATTTAATCTTTTCAACAAACCTACAAGGTAGTTATTTCCACTTAACAAATAAGTAAATAGAGGCCCAAGTTGCTTAAGCAATATGTCCAGAGTCTCGTAGCAGCTGGAATTCGAGACAACTCTATCATTCTCTGTTCTTAACCAGTCCCTGATGTCTCGACCAGCCCAGAAGGATATAAGCAAAGAGCAAATCTGTGGGTGGATTTGTACCCTAGCCTAATTTCCTTTGACCTTAGTCAAAGAGAATTATTGTGTATTTGAGTGTCTTTGTCTAGGAGCCCCAACAATCCTTTCAAAGAACCTGTACTACATGCTTTGCATCTTCTTTTGCCATCACACGGAAGCAGGGAGGAAGCAGTGGAGCTAGCAGGCACCTCTGGCTCTTATGAGGCAAACACGGGCTACATGTCTAGGTGTGGAGCAAAGGTCACTCACTCCAGGAGTTAATGAAATCCAAGGAAAAGCAAGCCATCAATTGGCTGGAATGGCTGAGAAAGAAGTTTGACAAGATAGACTGAGACATTCATGGATGACATTCAGAAATAAATCAGGAAGGAAAAAAAAAATCTATGCGTAAGCCAATTCTATAAACACTAAAATCTCGTAGAACCATTAAAAGTCCCCACAACTTGGACCTGACTGAAACCATGGTCCCTTCACTGTAGTAATTTAAACTCAGCTATTTATTTTGGCTTCTGTCCTCAATGACTTGTCCTAATCAAAATGCTTTGATGAGATGTATGAAAGAAATAAAAATATGATTGAGAAGTCAAGAGAGTAATATCTCGATTTAAAACAATTATGAACATAAACTTCAATCTTTGGCTACAGTATAAGGGCTATCTTTTCACTAATTAGAGCAAAGGCTTTTGAGATCTTATTTGGAAGAACATTTTTGGTTTTAGCATGGATATAAATTAACCTTACAGAACATTTTTCCACCAGAATGCCTCTCATGCACATTTGACACCTAAAACTTTGTATCTTGGAGGCTTCTGTAACAACTCACAGCTTATGAGAAGCTAAGGTGAACGTCATGCTGAGTTCAAACAATATTTGTGGGGCCTGGGCTCTGTTTCCTACAAGCAAACCGGCATGTTTCTCTCCTGCTTAATATGAATTACCTCCATCAGTACACATTCAGTTAATCTCTTGGTAATGTCCTTATTTGATTTGGATATGTTATTCTTGAAGCCAACAGCAATAATACTAATGTTTTTAAAATATTACCAAATGTCAATCATGCTCCATGAGAACTGAGTTCGAAGCCTGGCCAAGCTACTTGACCACTGGTGAGACCACAGACAAGTTATTTATCTTGCAAGTCAGCAGTTATCTTATCTAAAAATTAGTGACAACAACACATTGGCTGATGTAGAGGAATCAATGAAATAACATATGTGACTGGTATTCTGTAGGTGATTTTCAAGAACAAAAATTTATTTTCTCACAGTCTTACCTGCCAGAAGTCCCAGATCAATGCGTTGGCAGGGCTGGTTCCTTCTGAAGTTGCTCTCCTTGAGTTATAAATGGTTGTCTTCTCCCTCAATCTTCAGAGTGTCTTTGTCTGTATCCTAATCTCTTTTTTCTTATAAAAGGACAGTCAGATTAAATTACAGATCACCCTAATGACTTAATTTTACTTTGTAGACCCTGTCTCCAAAGGCAGTTACATTTCAAGGTACTGGGAGTTAGAATTTCCACGTTCGAATTTGGAGGGGGAAACAATTCTACCTATAATATATATGCAGTACGTAGAACATAGCACACTTTCAATCAATGTGAGTTCCCTTCTCTTCCTTGCTTCCATATTTTGGCAAAAGAAGACATGGAGTATGTTGTACAGGTTCTTTGGAAGTATTTGTTGGGGTTCCTTGACAAGAAACTAAAATGCACAATAATCCCATTAAAATGGAATGTCCACTGCTGATCCTCTGAAAGACAAGTTAAAAATGAAGAAAAACTAGACTTCACTGTGCATCTAAAAAATTATATATCAGGTATAAAGAAGATCTTTTGAACTCTAGAACTTTCAGCTCACATTGATTTAACTCCTGGCCAAAGACAAGCAAAAAATGGCAATGATAATGATGTGACTAGGGTGATAATAGCAGCTAACATTTACCGAAGACATATGCATCAGAAGTCCTTCAAATGCATTCTCCCACTCGATGTAACACAACTTCTATAAGCAGGCAGCTGTGTGCGGGCTTTGAAATAAACTGAATTTGTTTGTTTGTTTTTTAAGGAGAAGACATCAGAAATTTCTGTATGTGAGGAAAGATAACATTGGTGATAAGAGTACTCACCAGCCAAAATGGACACTGTCATTTTCTCTCTGACTTTATTTTTTCTGATATTTAAGGACAAGTAAATCATAATTCCACAACCAGATGTTGACCCCAACTTTTGGAATCAAGTTTCTTCTGGAGCATAGATATTGCTTGCTAGAGGCTGGGAGACCAGGAAAGCAGGAGACAGCCTGCTTATGGATCCTTCTCAGCCTCGTACACCATTCCACACATTGTAAGGATAAACAAATATTTGATTTGTGGAATGACTGGCTTTCAGACATGCTCTTCCTTCAGGAGAGCATGGCTAATGGCTCTGAGGATCCATAACAAGAGACTCTGCCTGTCCCCTTTCTGGACACACAGGAGACCCCCAAGAACACATTGCTGCAGAATGAGAGACTACAACGTGGCTTTTGCTTTGGAGGGCAAGAATCTTAGTCGTGTAAACAGATGTGTGCAACAATTGCTAGGAAAACTGAAAGATCAAATGCTGTAACTCCAAAGCTTTTGCCTAGTGGCATTTCTATACACACCTTGTGGGAAAAACAGATGTGGCAGCTGTCACGGACAGGGGTGGAAACACACATTTTGAGATGCTGCACATCATGGAAACATCTAAGCCCTAATGATAGCTGTTGAATTCTACTTTGCCTCCTTCCGTTGGAAGAAGCAGGCTGCTTTTTTTTTTTTTTTTTAGTTCAATCCAGTCACCTGTTAACAAGGGTCAAATGGGCATTGATTTTGGTAACGCCTCCAGGCTTGAACAGGCATAGGGGAGAGAGCTGCAAGGAAGGGCAGACAGAGAGCTACTCTGCAGCAGCCCACTCCTTGGACATACTCAGGTCTGTGGACAGGCCTTGAATTTCTGGCCCGCTGTCAACCCCACTGAGCATCAGCCTTGGCTGGATCACACACAGCATCTCTCTGTCTGAAAGATGACCTGGTTAGTAAAGGATAAATACTAGAGTTCCCAAAAAATAATTAAATCTTGGACCCCTTTCTGCAAACAAATCTGTGTGAGGTTTTCTGGAGCAAATGCTGCAGACTACATTCCAAAGGCCAAGAGAAAAAAAAACACACTGGTCAGTCACCCATGTTCTCTCCATAAATAGCACTGAGCCTTCCTGAATCACTGAGTTATAGGCAATCCTGTTTATGGTACCAGCCAGATGGCCGCTTTTAACTAATGTCATGAATGTGACAAATCAGTAACAGAGATGAGCAGCATATTAACTCAATCAAACCACAGTATGTTGGACAAGTCACTTAACTACTCTGGGCCTCAGTTTCCTCAACTCTAAACTTCGGCTAATAACTTTGTCCTACAAGATTATCCATCTAACCAGAACTTACTCATGAAGATCTACCATGGGCATTATACTGTGCTAAAGGCTGGTGGTGAGGATAAACAAAATAGTGTAAGTGAGGGCCCACCACGGCAGCTGTTTCATAAAAGGCTCTCCATCAATGTGTGTTGATTATGGAGAGGAGTCAGGGAACAAGAACTCAACCTTGGGTCTGTGTTCTTTTAAAATGTGGAATGCATTCAGATTTCTAAATTACTTATTAAAAATATTATAAATTGCTTTATTCTATGGGAATAGCAGTTAAGTACCAGAAACATACAACCAGCTTCCTGAGGACAGAGAGTTAAGACAGGAATGGTGAGAGCTCTGTGCTGGCTTAGGGGCTCCTTGACTGAGCTTTGACATTTGTGAATAGACTCTTAGGAGAATCTATGGCATTGTATCTTGGTTTAAATCTGAAAGACTGGAAGGTAAAGGTGCCAGAGGGTGAGGGAAAGACTGATGAAAGGAGTAAGTCAATATATTGTAAGGAAAAGTACAGAAGAAGTCCTGAGAACAAAATAATATACTTGTTTGCCCTGTGAGATGTCTCTGGGATTTGAGTGGCTGGCTGGGGGGGAAGGGAAAATTGAACTTGTATTAAAAATGCACCCAAGTTTAACTCCAGCTTTTAACAAAATAGACCATCGCTGGTAACGTCACTCCTGATCCTCATAATGCCCAGCATCAAAAGTTGGCTAGAACGACCCAACAAGTTTCAGATCAGGCCTAGAAATTTATGCATTTAAGCTTATTCTGAAATGCCTACTACATGTAGAAGTGGATTTTTCTCAATTTAATTTTGAGAGAATAGAAAATAGTTTAGTAGAGGGGCTTTAAGTAATCCCCTAGTCTTTTTTTCTCAACAGAAGCATTTTGTGGCAGAGAGCAGCCAATGGCACTAACCACACCTATCTCAAGTTCATGTTTGGAAAGTAGCTTTTTTTTCTTTCATAGAAAAAAAGAAATAATTTCAAACTACCATTTACCCTCCACTTGCTTTTTGCTTCTGTTTTGTGACTTCTTTGGGCATTATCACGCTCTTCTACAGGGTTAATGAAGGTAACCTCTGGGCCAGTGCTTCAGAGCTCTTGCTTGGGGACTACCAGTGACACTCTTCATCTGCCTGGTGTGCAAGTCAGGAAGCCAGCCATACCTGGCTAAAAAAGGGACTGAATTCACACTCAGGGAAAAATTACAGATGCATTTCTTCTTCCAATGCTGTATGCAGTAGAAGTCAAAGGATGTGGGCTGAGTATGGAGAGAGTAGGAAAGAAGGTGAGTGGCGATAATTGGCAGACGAAAGATGTCCAAAGCAAACCAGAGCACTCAATGCAGCAATTTGGGGGAGAAGGGGACTTTCCAAATGCTGGAGTATCTTCCAGGCCAAAGGCTGATGAGTCCAATTTTAGCCCAGGAGAAATAAATCAACTATAGGGCAAAAGGTTTAAGGAGAGAAAAAAAGTATCATTTCAAGTATGCAGTGTCGTCCACATCCAAAATTTCTAGGTCAAAAACAATGAAAAACTAATGTGGGAAAAAGAAAGCAGTCTGAGCTCTCAGCACCCTGGGTTGGTCCCCGCCCTCCACCCCATATCCCGTTCCTCATCTGCTGCCCTGGCCCAGCTGGGGGTGATGAACTGGAGGAGAGCTTAGGCTTTGCATCTCTTGATACTTGGGGAATTCAGAGTGGAAGCTTCGAATCTGGATATACTTTAATTAAAGAGAATAAGACCTTTTCGATGATGATGATGATGATGATAATGCATCTCAAAAGAGAATGGGGGCATGTGCAGACTTATATATTATCCAAGCTATGTGGAAGACACGAGGGCTTAGGCCAGTAAAATCTTGTTTTCTCTGAGTAACTTAAGGGGGGAAAGCTCAGAAAATAATTGATTAGATGCCAATTCACATAGCTCACTTAGTCTGCTTTTTATTATCAGTATTTCTTTAAAAGGCTAATAGATCCTGTTTTTGACAAGAATGAAGCCAGAAGGTGGGCTCTTATCCAGTGTTTTCATTTTTCAGACCCCAAGAGGCAATGATTAGCTCTTAATACTGAGTGCCCAAACCACACTCACTGTGTGGACTCTGAGAGGCTCCCCACCTAAGGATTAAGAAAAGTAAAGAAGTTTTATTAGGAAGATTGTAAAAGGAAAGGGGAGGAGCACACAGGGTCTCCTTGGGCCAACTGATTAGAGATGAGTTAATCTTCTTATGAACACGCTAAATCCACTTTCCCTGAGGGAAGGGAAACCTGAGAAGACTGGACTTCAGTGATCTAATTCCCTGTCTAAGAATAGCCAAACCTGGGCGGAGAGGAGCAAGCAAAAGTCAACCACTGAAAGAGCATGTACAAATTGAACAAAGTCCTGTGAATCTTAAATAAGAGTTATGGGCAGATTTTCTTTCTTCCACATTTCATAAACTATAACTGAACTTAGGAAAACATGCTAATCAGTGGATGATTGCCACAGAGTCCATGATCTGAAACCCAGCAACAAGGAGCCAAATACGATAAAATGTGCTTCTAGTTGTAAGTTCATGGAGATACTCTCAGAGGCATCACCTGATCCAGCAAGCTCTGGACACGTTTTCTCCATTACAACATGGTCAAGATCAAGTTCCTGCATATTGCCTAAGTGTCCACTGCCTAATCAACCTCAACATATCTAGTATATGCGCACCGGGGACTTACCAGTCTAGTGAATCAAATGGGAAATGATATTTTCTCTAAGAACAAATATATGCAAGAACAGTGGATGCTCACTTAGCTTAATGGTAGTTTCTTCGAAAATGTGACCTTAAGTGAAACGAATATAAGGAAAGTAGGTTCTCAAATAACTGTTTTGTTCCATGTTGGATTTCTTTTTCCTTCATTGAAATGATGGCCAAACAACATGGAAAAAAATAACAAAATGACATTGAGGATGTACTGTACTCTGTATAAATGACCTGAAGTCTAAACACAGGGGTTAGCTGGGGATAATCCTACTTCCTCCTGAGAGCAGAATCTCCCTATGGGGTGTTGGAAGGGTTGTCAGAGCTGGAGTTCCTTCCCAACATTTGCTCTGTTAGATGCAAATGTTTTAATGTTTACACAATAGCATTCAGAACATGGCCCCCAGAATAACTCATGTGTAGAAATAACAACATGTATGAGTCCAGATATTAAAAAGGCAATACACAAATCAGTCTCAATGCCTTAGCTGCACTCTCGATGTTGCCTTCAGTGACATTTTGCACCACAGTCGAACCCATGCTATGCTCCGTGAGAACCCAGAGGAACAGATAATGACACTCAACCCCAGGGAAGGTGACAGTAGAAGGGTTGGAGTGAAGAACATCCTTTTCATTCTGCTAGGAATAAGATGCCATGAATAGCTTTTCCCCTGGGGTATCCTCAGATATATTCATTTTTTAAAGGGAGGTTAAGTATATTTGTACCTTTGCTAATTTGTTGCTATAATCATTGCAAAGTCAAGGTCAAATCCAAATATTATTGTATGTTGTGCTTTCCCCCACCACTCTTAATACATTTCTCAGCTGGGTTTCACCTTTAGTCACTTAATGGGATGTATATTTTTGACAGTTTATATGCAGTTTGGAAAGGTAGGCAGACACACTGGATTTTAATGAGCTGACACCATTATGCCAACTACTAACAATCTATATTTGAAAGGCAATTTTTTTTTCTAATTTTTCTAAATTTACATCCACAGTTCCTATATGTAAGATACGGTTTGTTCATTGCCCTGGCAGTGTCTATTTTCTCACATTCTTGGCTGTCTTACTGTTACCTGCTTGAATCTCTCAATTTCTCTCCTGCTAGTTTATGAAAAACTCGTGAGCAGATGTTGAATACCACTAATAGTGCCTAAAATAGAGTAATTTCTAATAGAAACTATGTATATTTATGCTTAAGGCTAAATGGAAGTCTACTATTCTCTTTTTGGATATTTTGATTGGATAAGTGGTGGGGAAATTCACACTGTAGGAAATTTAGATATTGATCTAATGGGAAGTCCATATTATATGCTGTTTTGCAAAGAGGAGCAGAGAATCTCTGAGAATTCACCAGTCTCTTCCAATTTGTATCATTTCACAGTTACTTTCAGCAGTGGCTTACTAAGTCTATCTCATTTAAGCCCAGGAGTAAATTAACATACCAAGAGAAACACTGAGGACCTTGATGCCTTTTGTTTGTAATTTCCTTACACATTTTATGTCCCTCAGAGCAGATAAACAAGGGGTGTTCACTAATTAGAGTCAGAAACCTCTCAACCCAAGATGTCGGGAAAGTCCTGTGTTCTGTTAGTTCTAATCACATGCATCAGCCAGAAGGGATGTCTAATAGTGTAAGACAATAAAATCCCTTCATGTTTTCTGTTTTAGGGAAATCCTGCCTGGTTGCACTAGGGTCATAAAAAATTACTAATGTGTTTTCTCATGGCACTGGGCCATAACATAGACTCTGTGCAACAGTATTGTATGCAGCCTGTAATCACAAACAAATGTATTCTACCAGCAGATGAGATGTTACATGAGAAAGTGTGAGAGGTTAGAGCTTGAGCCTTAGTGTCAGCTAGAAGCAGGTCCCTCCACAGTCAGAACACCCCTGAGGCCATGGAAATGAAAATGACAGTGCCTGGGAGGTGGGGGGCAGGGAGGGGATGCCAAGGGGGATGAGGTCACCACAATAAACATTCAGCTTCCCTCCGAATGGGAAATTAGGTTTCAACTCTACTAGTGCTATGGACACTAAGGAGATGGAATTTGTGGATCAAGTGGGGGAAGATGTGGGAACCCCTATGAGGAGGAGATAAGTGACATCAGTTAGTGACACAGAGGGAAAGGTAACTGAACTTGGAGCCTCCAGTCTTGAGTCAGCCTGTATCAGTGAGTGAAATGGGTGTCTGCTTTGCCATTACTTGTCTGCTGTGTCCAATGTCAAGTTAATTAATGCATAGGAGGCAGATTGTCAATATGATGCAGTTTGCCAACCACTACAAGTCTGGCTTAGAAGGGCATTTATGGCTGCATTCAGAGACCAACAATCATTATGACCATTCTTTCCAAATCAAGAACCTTCTCTCAAAGTTGGTATGTTTCGCATTAGCCTCTAAACAGTGAAATTTTTCCAAGTGGATTCCTGAAACAAGCAGTAGTGTTTTCCAGAATTTTCAGAGGCGAAAAAAATTCCAATCAGATTACTCAGAAATCGCATTTACCCAGAAGCAGCGGTGTGCAGTGGAAACGCACAGGTTAAAGATGCAGACTCCACTGTTCCCTCACTGATTTCCGGCCAGTTGTCTATACTCTCCACATCTCAGTTTCCTCCTTCAAAGATGGGAGAGAAATGTCTGTTTTAATGATTGTCCTGAAAATAAATCTGTCACTTTAATCATTATCTTTATGCCAACAACTTCTAGGTTTTTTTCCTCTTCAGCCCAAATTTCTCTTCTTAGTTTCATAACCATATACTCTCTCCTATGTCCCACAGGCTCTTCAAAACTAAAGGTTCTAAACTGAAATTATTATTTTTGCTCTCTAATTTATAGACCTGTTTTCTGCTCAGTTGGAAATGATACCACATGTTACCAGAAAACTTAAGACATCTCTCTAATTTCTTCTTCTCCATCACCACTCTCAAATTAAAAAAAAAAAAACACTAAATACTTTTGATTCCAACTCTTTCAAAGATTTCTAGCTATCTTCCTCCCTAGTTAGGATGCCACCATTTCATGCCTAGGTCATTGATTCTCCTATCTCAATTGTTGGCCCGTTCTCTATTCCATTCAGAAAGATCTTTGGAAAAAACAGGTATGTTTGGTTTACTCCCCTGCTCAAACACTTCCCACTATCTGCAGAATATTTCTTAAGCCTGGTTTGTCAAAATATGGTCCTTTCTTACCACCCCAGCTTCACCTTTAGTCTCCATAGCTCCTGACACTGAATTCTCTCTAGTCATACTGAACTTGGTTGAATTTCATTCATCTCTGGGCCTCCATAGAGGAAATCACTGGCTGAAATCCTCCTCCTTCCCACTTATATGACTAATCTTTACCCATCTTTCAGGTCCCAGCTTAGATATCACCTCCCTCAAAGGAAACTTCCCTATGCTTCTGGGCTAGATATGTGCCCCACTCACATGCTGCTGTGGTTCCTTGTAATTTTCTTAGACTTCACATAGATCTCACCATGACTATACTTTGCATGTACAAGTCAGTCTCCTCCCCTTGATAGTAAATTCTTTGAAGACATTGTATCTTCATTGGAATGTATCAGACCTCTCCATAACTATGTGTCAAAGGAAGGAGAGTGAAGAAGAGAGAGGATGGGTGGAGGGAGAAGAAAAGGAAAGAGGAAGGAAGAGAGGGAAGAAGGAAGAGCGAATAAATGAGGGAGGGAAGAAGGGAGGAAGGGAATGACATGGCACATGAGTTACATGCTAGCACAGAATTAGTCACGTATCAACAAATGCTAATCTCCACTGTTTATTGATAAACCACACATATCTACTTTTCTTAATCAGACCCTATAAATACTTTTTCACAATCAACAGTGATGTCTCTTCAAATCTAGGTATGCTAGATCTCTACAGTCAAGTGTTCCCCAAGCTCTGCAAGCTCCAGCAATTTCAGAAAACCTCAGCTTGGAGCTTTTCTTTGTCTGACAAGGTCTTTTTTACTTTTACTTAAAAATTAATAGACCATTTTCTAGAGAAATTTTGAGCTTACAGAAAAATTAAGTAGAAACTAAGGAGTTCTCATATATTCAACCCACACCACTTCTCTATTATTAACATCTTACATTGGTGTGGTTTACATTGGTTACAATTGATGAACCAATATTAATATTATCAACTAAAGTTCATAATTTACATTAGAGTTCACTCTTTGGTTTTTTGTGAATTTAATATTTATTGAGGCAACTTTGATCTATTATATATATATGTATATAAAAACCATTATGTGCAAGTTTACCATTCCTCAGATATATGACTATATACCCTGCCCACCATCAAATTACCAAAAGTCTTTCAGCATTGTCCACTGAGTTCCACTACCACTTGCTCCCTCCCTCCACCCCATTCCCCACTGGTAACCTCATTTAATTTGCTAATGTCCAAGGGTTGGTTTTTATTTAGTCTGTTCCTTTGCTTTGTTTTTTTATAGTTCACATATGAGTGAGGTGGCAGTATTTGTATTTCTCCTTCTAATTTATCACTTACCATAATCTCATCTAGTTCCATTCTTGTTATCACAAATGACAGGATTTTGCCTTTTTAGGACTGTGCAGTATTCCATTGTGTATACAAACAACACTTTTTTTTTTTTTTTTTTTTAAGGAAAGTTGCAGGCAGGAATGAAGATGAGTAGGCAGGCAGGCAGGAAGAGAGGAAGAAGCATATTTATTTTTATTTAGTTGCTCATCTTGATGATTATCCCCAGTCCTGGGTTGCAAACATGGGTCCTTGGGATATACGTGGACTATGTCCAGCCGAGTTAACCATTAGGCCAATATACCACAACTTTATCCACTTAACTGATGATGGGTACTTAGGCAGTTACCTATTGTCGGCTATTGTAAATAATGCTTCAATGGATATGGAGGTGCATATATTTCTGCAAATTAGTGGGGTTTAGGTAAATACCCAGAAGTGTGATGATGGGAACAATATGGATTTCCATTTGCAATTTTTAAAGGAATCTCCATACTTCTCTCCATAAGAGTTACACCAATTTACAATCCCACCAAGAGTCTAAAAGAGTTCCCTTCTCTCTGCATCCTTGCCAATATTTATTGTTCCAAGACTGGGATAATAGCCAATCCACAAGTGTAAGGTAATATTTCATTGTTGGTTTGATTTGAATTTCCCTAATAACAAGTGAAGAAAATCTTTTCATAAGCCTGTTGGCCATCTGTATGTCTTTTTTAGATATTTCTCCCCATTTTTTTATTTTTTGATTGTTCTACTGTTGTTGAGTTTTATGAATTCTTTATATATTTTGCATATAAATACCTTGTCAGATGTGCAATTTGTAAATATTTTTTCTCAGTCAGTAGGTTGTTTTTTTGTTTTAGTGAGTTTCTTTTGCCACGTAGAAGCTTTTTATTTTGATGAAGTTCCATTTATTTGTTTCCCTTGCTGTTGGAATTGAGTCTCCAAAGACCTCCTTTAGGTCGATATGGAATAACTTCCCTATTTTATCTTTTGAGCAATTTATGGTTCCTGATCTTACATATAAGTCTCTAATCCATTTTTAATTAATTTTGTATATGGTATTGGTATTAGAGAGAGCTCCAAGTTCATTCTTTTGCAAGTGGCAGCTTTCCCATTACCATTTACTGAAAAGACTTTCCTTTCTCTGCGGTATGGCTTTTTTGTCATTAATTAAATGACTATATATGAGTGAGTCTATTTCTGGTGATTCAGTTCTATTTCATAATCTGTGTCTCTGTTTTCATTCTGCTATCATACAGTTTCATCACTATCATTTTGCAATGTAACTCAAGATCTGGGAATGTGATACTTCCACTTTAGTTCTTTATTTTCATGATTATTTTGGCTAATTGGGGTCTTTTGTTCTTCCACACAAATTGCAAAATATTTTGTTCTATTTCCTTGAAAAATGCTAGTCTATGGGATTTTTATGGTGATTGCATTAAACCGATACATTGCTTTAGATAAGATGGCCATTTTAGCAATGCTAGTTCTTCCCAACCATGAGCATGGAATAGTTTCCATCTCATTTATCTTCCTCTATTTCCTTTAAGAAACTTCTTATAATTTTCATTAGGCAGATCTTCCACCTCCTTTGTTAATTATAATCGAAGGCATTTAATTCTTTCTGTTTCTATTGTAAATACAATAGTTTTCTTGATTTCAGTCTCTATCATATTGTTTGCACATAAAATACAACAGATTTTTGTTTATAATAGGTTTTGTATATTTGTATATTTGATTAATTCCAGCAGTTTTTAGATGGAGCTTTTAGGGTTTTCGACACATTGTTTATCTGCCAATAGTGATAGTTGTACGTCCTCTTTTCCAGCTTGGAATCCTTTTATTCTTCTTGCTTAGTTTCTCTAGCTAAGCCATCCAGTACAATCTTGAGTAGAGTGAACAGTGATGTCTCTTTAATAACATTAGAGAAATGCTTTCATTTTTTCGCCATTGAGATTAATGTTAGCTGTGGGTTTATCACATATAGTCTTTATTATGCTGAGTAATGGTTCTTCTATCCAAATTTTATGTAAATTTGATCATAAATGAGTGCTGAATCTTGTCAAAAGCCTTCTCTGCACCTGTGGATATAATCATATGGTTTTTCTCCTTGCTTCTGTTGATGTGGTGCATTACATTGATAGATTTGCATATGCTAAACCATCTCAAACCCCTGTAATAAATCCTACTTGGTCATGATGGAAGATTCTTTTGATGTATTGTCAGATACTGCTTGCTAATAATTTGTTAAAAACTTTTGCATCTATATACAATAGAGCTATTGACCTGTAATTTTCTTTCTTGTTGATGTCCTTATCTGCTCTTCTATCAGTGTAATGTTGGCCACACAGAAAATGTTTGGAAGTATTCCCAGTCTTCAACTTTTTGGAAGAGTTTGAAAGAATAGGTATTAATTCTTCTCTGAATGTTTGATAAAACTTACTAGTAAGTCCATCTGTTCCTGGGATTTTATTTTTGGAGACTTGACTACTTCAACTTCCTTGCTTGTAATAGTCCCGTTAAGGTTTTCCATTTCTTCCTGATTCAGTATTGGTAAGCTGCATGTTTCTAAAAATCTGTCCATGTCCTTAAGGTTGTCCTATTTATTGGCATAGAATTGTTCATAGTAGTATCTTACGATGGCATGTATTTCTGATGTATTCTTTGTAACTTTCCCCCTTTTATTTCTGATTCTAGTTAAAAGAGTTTTGGGTTGTTTTTTTTTTTTCTTTTTCTTAGTGAGTCTAGCCAGAGATTTGTCAATTTTGATTATTTTTTCAAGGGACCAGCTTTTGGTTTCATTGATCTTCTAAATTGTCCTGTTGATTCCTGTTTTGCTTATTTCTGCTCAATTAAAAAAATTTTTTTTCTTCCTAATATTGACTTGCATCTTTAATTTTTCTTCTGTTGCTTTAGATGTAAGGTTAGATTGTTTATTTGCAATTTTTTCTTTTTTCTTGAGGTAGGCCTGGATTGCAATAAACTTCCCTCTTATTACTGCTTTTGCTGCATCCTATAAGTTATGGTACCTTGTGTCTTCAACTTAATTTTTCTCCAACTCCTTTTTAAATTTTCCTTTGATTTCCTCCTTTACTCATTTAGAAGCATTCTATTTATCCTCCATATATTTTTGAATTTTCCAGCTTTCTTTCTGTGATTGTTTTCTTTTTTAAAGCTACTGTAATCAGAGAAGATTCATGGTATGATTTTTAATCTTTATAAATTTTTTGAGACACATTTTGTGTCCCAACTTATGATCTATCCTTGTCAATGTTCCATGAGCAATTTGAGAAAAAATGTGAATTCTGTGGTCATTGAATGAGGTGTTCAGTAGATGTCTGTTAAACCTACCTGCTCTAATTTGTCATTTAAAGCTGTTGTTTTCCTGCTAAGTTTCTGCCAGGGTGATCTATTATTTTAAGTGAAGTGTTAAAGTTTTCCAGCATTGCATTCAATCAATGTCTCTATTTCTGTAACTAATCCCTTTATGCATTTTGGTGCACTTTCATTTGGTACATAAATATTAATGAGCCATGTCTTCTTGCTGAATGACCCCTTACTCATTATATAATGTCCATCACTGTCTTTTGCTATCTTTATTTTTACTTGGAAGTCTTTTATCTGATTAAGCATGGCTCTCCTGCTTTTTGTTTTGATTACCATTTGGCCATAGCTTACTTTTGGTTGTCATTTGACTATAAGATTGTCTTCAAATCATTGACTTTCAAACCTATGTTTATCTTTCAAATGTAGATGAGTCTCCTGAATGCAACAGAAATTTGGATTATATTTTTTAGCCCACTCATCCTTAGAATGCCTTTAGATTAGTGAGTTCAAACCATTAACGTTTAGGGTGATTATTGCTATGTAACTGTTTATTGCCATTTCATTCATTATTTTCTGAGAATTGCTGCAGACAATAACTTTGTTTTTCTCTTGCTTTTCTTAGGTGACTTGAAAGTTATTGTGTTTGGTTTTCCTTTTTATTTTCTTCCTTTTTCCCCATGGAGTTGTTTTGAGGTTACCCTTGGGTTCACACAAAAGTTTCTATGCTTATAACTTGTTTTTACTTGAAAGCAAGTTAGTCTTGAGCTCATTCTAGCCATCGATATTTTTACTCTCTTCTTCCTCATTTTATATTTTGATGTCTTGCTGCTTTTAAGTGGTGTAACTTTTCATTTTATAGAAATGTTAGTATTTTTGTAAACCTTGTTTTGTGTTGATGAATTCCTTTAACTTTTGCTTTCCTGTAAAGCTCTTTTATTATTCCTTTAATTCTAAGTGATAATCTTTCAGGGTAGAAAATCCTTGGTTGGAAGTCCTTTTCTTTTTTCACTTTAAATATATCATGACTTTCTCTTCTGGTCTGTAAAGTTTCAGCTGCGAAATCTTTCAACAATCTTATGGGAGCTTCTTTGTATCTACATAATTTTTCTTTTGCTGCATTTAAGATTCTCTGTCTTGACTTTTTGCATTTTAATGACTCTGTGTATTGGTATGGTCTATTTGGGTTTCTTTTGTCTGTAACTCTTAGTTTCCTGGGCCTAAAGGTCTGCTTCCTCAGGTTAGGGAAATTCTAGCTATTATTTTCAAGTAGTTTTTGCCTCCTTCTCTCTCTGTTCTCCCTCTGGGGTCCCTATGATGCAAAGTTATTCCTCTTGCTGTTATCCCATAGGTTTCATATGCTGCCTTTATTGATTTTTTTATTTTTTTCTCTTTGCTCATCTGCTTGAGTATATTCCACTGCCCTATCTTCTAGCTCACTGATACTATTAGCAATTTCTTCTGGCCTACTATTGAGCCCTTCTATTGTGTTCTTTAGATTAGCTATTGTGTTCTCTATGAATTCTGCTTGACACTATCTCATATTTTCCTTATCTTTGTTGCAGTTCCCTTTTTGCTACTCCATTGTTTTCGTGATTTTAGTATAATTAAAACTGTTGTTTCAATTTCTTCATCAGGTTGTTTCCTTAGGTCTGTTACATTCAGGTTTTCCCATGGATGGTTTTTTTTGTTTTGTTTGATGATTTTCTGTATATTTCTCTGTCTCTTTGATATATTTGGCATTCTGTGTTTATTGTATGGGTTTGGTTGCCCTGATGTACAGACCTTGTGTTAGGGTGTTGATTTGCACAGAACAGATTTGGGTTTTGCTCTGGAAAACCGGACTTTCTTTAACGTATGGTCTCAACATTCACTGGATTTATTGAAGCTCTAAGGTGAGTCCTCGTGTTGAGGTATGAGAGTCCAGCCTGCAGGATTTGAGTTGCTCTAGGGAACACGGAGGTTTCCCCCAAAGTCACAAGAATAAACAACAAAGTTCAAAGAGAGAGACTCATGAGCTGTGGACCCAGTCCTTGAGTCAGTCACAGTCTCAACACAGCCCAAAGGAAAGGGAGAGCTGGCAGCATTTCTTAGTGAAATACATTCCTTATGGAAATCCCTCAGTCCTCTAGAGGACTGGCAGTCCCCACAGGGAACAGTAAACAAGCCCTGAGCCCTGTAGGTGGGATTTCATGAGGTATTAAGTGGATAGAAGGCTATTTTGCTGTACCAGTAGGCCGGCAGGAGATGCCATTTTGATGGAGCCCTTCCAGTTATTTTTCCTGTGAGAGCAGTAGAAAAGACTGCTTCTTGCCAAGAAATAGTCAACTACCTGCTGTGTTGGCTGTCTTGGCGGTTTGTCTCTGGCTGCCTGTAGAAAGACAATGGTAAGCACCAACAACAGTTCTGCATCAGTGTGCTAAAGGCAAAGAAGGTGACGATTGTCCCTTCAGGGCTTTCCTAAAATGGTGTCCTCCAGTGCAGGCACAGAGAAAACATCTTCAGTATGTACAGTAATGCTAGCCATCTTTTCAGCCCATGTCAAGATTCCAGGCTCAGTGACTGAAAGCCCATTTCCATGTATGGGAGTGCTTGCTGCAGGAGAAAGTCCTTTAGCTCTGGGAGAGGATCCGTTTCACTAGTCTCTCTCCATGTCTCTGGAGTCTCCAAACACAGTGGTGTGGTGCCAAGACCGATTTGCTTCTCTTACTGGTTATGCAGGCATGTGTCCACTCTCTGTGTAGATGATAGTCTTGTTGTTTTTGTTTTTCAAAGAAGATAGCTGCCAAATGGATGTTTCTTTGGTTATGCTGTGGGCAGGAGAGAGCTTGGTATCTTTATAGTCTGGTGTCTTGGAACCAGATCTCACAGCTTTGTACATATTTTTGAGTTTTGACAAATACAAAATGATATACATCTACCATTATGTCATCATATAGAATAGTTTTGTTGTCCTAAAAATTCCTTGTTTTTCATTTATTCTTTGTTCTCCCTTCCCCATCCTACCAAACTGTTTTATTGATCTCTCTATATATTTTTCCTTTTCCTAAATGCCATTAAATTGAAATCATAGTTTGCAGTCATTTCACAATGACTTCTTTCATTTAGTAATTAATATTTAAGTTACCTCCATATTTTTCATGGCTGAAATCTTCTTTTTATTACTTTATAAAATTGCATTTTATGGTTGTACCACAGTGTACCCATTCCGCTACTGAATAGTTAAGCTTATTGTTCGCTTCTAAGATTTGACAATTTCAGTAAAGCTGGTATGAACATTTATTTGAAGGCTTTGGTGTGGATACAAATTTTCAACCTACTTGGGTAAATGTCAAAGACTGTAACTGCTGAATCATGTGGTATACTGCTTAGCTTTGTAAGAAGCTGCCAAATTCTCTTCCAAAACAGTTGCTCTATTTTGCATTCCAACCAGCAATGAATGAGAGTTCCTGTCACCTCACATCCTTGCCAGCATTTTGTATTTTCCATATCTTAGATTTTCTTCATTCTAATCAGTGGGTAGTATTTCGTTTTTTGTTTTTAACTTGTAATTCTCTAAAGATATATGTTGAGCATCTTTTCATATGCTTATTTGACATTTGTATACCTTTATGGTGATGTAAATTTTTAGCTTTTGCCCATTTTTTAATTTGGGTTGTTTTCTTATTTTTGAATCCTAAGTGTTTTTTGAGTATTTTGGATGCAAGATATTTATAAACTAAGCATTTTGAAAATGTTTTCTTCTAGTCTGTGACTTCTCTTTCATTTTCTTAATCTTCTTTACTTTGGAATAATAGTTTTTCAGGATATAAAACTCTAGATTGGTAGGATTTTTCTTCGAACATTTAAAGTATTTTGCCCTACTCTTTTACTGTGTGTCTAGTTTGCTTTTTTTACTCAAAATTATTTATTAAATGCTTTCATAAAATTTACATACATTTCAAAACAGGTAAAGTTGAACAATATGTGGATATATGTATATTCATTATAATTATACATATATGTTTATTTTATATTATATATTTGTTTTATTTCACATTGCTAAAATGCCTTTTAGGATATTGAATTCACACTTCAGTCTGTGTGCATTTCACACTATACCCACCATTAGAGTTCTAGTTTCATTCACCACTCTTTATATTTTTGTTTCGAATTTTTTTTAGGCCTAGAAAGGAACATAATTCATCATATTAAATACTTATTTCAAAATATTTCACTCAAGAGAGTACAATATATTGGACAGTTCCAAAACAAACTTTAAAGTGAATATAGTAGAATATATAAAAATTTATAATTTAAGTTTGAGTCACAATTCCTTAACATAGAAAAGTTAAAAACCGAGATTATCACAAAAAATAAGATAACTAAAAAGAAAAACTTAGCACAATTAAAGTAAATTTCAAAAATTTTACCTACTGTTATCTTTCCAAACAAAACAGTATCAGTAAGAATAAAACTAAGTAGGATAAATATTAAGCACACAAGAGTTGGACGTAAAATATAAAGTTGAACATTGGCTATGATACTTATATTCTATATATCCTTAGACAGATTTCTTAACTTAAGTTTTCTTATCTATAAAATGGGGATAATAAAATCTATATCATAGGTTTATCTTTACTATATGCCAAGTTCTTGAATAGGCCCTGCAGAATAATCACAAGCAAAGAAATTGAAGAGGTACTTGAAAGTTTCCCTAAAAATAGAAGCCCAGACTCTTCCATTGAGTTTCACCAAAACTTCAGAGAAGAACTAATACCCATTCTACTCAAACTCTTCCAAAATATTGAAGAACAGAGAACACTCCCACTCTCCATGAGTCCATCATCACAGTGATACCAAAAGCTGACAAAGACGTCACCAAGAAAGAAAATCACAGACCAATATCTCTAATGAATATAGATGAGTAAGTTTAATAGAACTGTTTTTAAGTGTGATTTCTTTATATAACATCTTTTAGTAATTTTTATAGAACTGGTTTATGGTGATAAATTCCATTAGCTTCTGCTTATCAGAAAAGCTTTTTATGATTCCTTCAGTTCCGAATGATATTCTCACAGGGTATAGTATCCTGGCTTGAAAATCCTTTTCTTCCAGTCTTTTGCATATGCCATGCCATTCCCTCCTGACCTATAAAATTTCAATTAAGCAATCTGCTGACAATCTTACGGGGACTCCTTTGTATGTGACTCATTTTTTTCTCTAGCTGCTTTTAAGAATCTTTATCTTGTATTTCTGACACTTTGGTGACAATGTGTCTTGGTGTAGGTCTGCTTGGGTTTCTTTTATTAGGGACTCTTTAGGCTTCCTATGTCTGGAGGCTTGCTTCATTCTTCAGGTTATGGAAGTTCTCAGCTATAATTTCTTCAATACAGTTTCTGCCCCCCCTTCCCTCTCTTCTCCTTCTGGGACCCCTGTAATGTGAATGTTGGGGTTTGTTTTTTTATGTTATCCCTTAGGTTTCGAATGTCCTGTTCATTTCTTTGCATTCTTTTTTTTGTTTTTCTGTTTTGCTTGTGTGCATTACTCTGCCCTATCTTCTAGTTCACTGATTTGATTGGAGGCCCTTTTTTAGTGTTATAACTCCCAACCACAATGAAATTAGCACAGAAGCAGCAATCAGGCTGCAGTTTCACCCCCACCCGCAAGGTCACACTAGTGGATGGTATAGCTTCTTCCTTTAAGCCTGAGGGCAGGATTTCTAGTGGTTGGGTCCTGCCGTTCCTGGTCAATAATGTGAGAGGAGGTCGGGGGCTGGCAATTCCCCTAGCTTCCTTCTGTTTATGGTGGCACCCAGCATAATTTTCTTGCTGGGCCTCCACTTTAAACCACAGGGCACTGGTGCCTTTTCTGCCCTGTGCCTTGACCCTCTCCCCTGGCTCTGTGTCCCAGTCCTGCTGGGTGAGCTCTCTGCTGTTTTGATGACTCCTGGGAGTGCCAGTTCTTCCCACAGTTCCATCCCCTCTGCCATGGCCAGAACCTGAGTCTGAGTCTGTGGTGTAGCTCTGCACCTGGATGTTTTCACCGACCATTTGTTGTCTCAACTGCTGCTTTTTCCTCAAAGTTTGTTTCAGGAAAATAGGTGAATTCCTCATTGATATGTGGGGAGGACTTGAGTCTTCTTCCTACCAGGTTGCCATCTTGACCAGAAATCATGTCTGGTTTCTGATGAAATAGCCATTGTCATTCTTATCCTATTTCACTATATGTAAGGTGATTTATTTCTCTAGTTTATTTTAGTATTTTTTATTTCTTTGATTTTCTTCAATGTGAATGATATGCTAGAGTGTATACCTTCTGGTAATTATCCTGTTCTCTGAGATTTCTAACTCTGTATTTTGTGGTCATTGATCATTATTAATGTGACCTTGGTCATTATGAATGCAAATGTTTCCTATAGCCCATCTTTCCTTTCATCTCCTTCTGATAATAGATATCGATATAAAGAGAGAGATATGCATATACACATATATGTTATCTTTTGATATCCCGCTGTTCTTGGAATTTTTTTCTTTTTTTCCCTCTTTGTGTTTAAGTTTGGGGAGATTATATGGACGTATCTTCACATTTATAGATTCTTTCCTTTTTTCACATTCAGTCTATGATAAGTCCGTTGAAGGTATTCTTCATTTCTGTTACAGTGTACATTTCTTCTAGAATTTCTGTTTTATTCTTTCTTAGAGTTTCCATCCCTCTGCTTAATTACTCACCTGTTTTTCATGTCTATTTTTTCCATTAGAGCTTATAATATATTAATCATTGCTCTTTTATATTCCTGTTCTTACAACTTTAGTATCTCTGTCATATCTATGCTTGAGTCTGATGCTTGATTGACTTCTTCAATGTGTTTTTTTTCTTTCTCTGTAATTTGTCATTAACAGCCTGACACAATGTATCATACTATAGTATTCTTTAGTATGAAGTTTTATCTTGATTTGGGTTGCAGTTGTGGTTAATATTTACTGTAGTGTAGGTGTTTGAGGCTTCACATTCCTCTTGTATTTTGTTTTTGTCTCACCCTGTTAACTTTGGATTTCCCCAAGTACTTCTATGTAGATGGAGTCTGTGTCCTACAGCACTTTCAGTTGTAGGCCAACAGTAATATAATGAAGCACTGTGGTGGCAGTGATAAAGGTAAGGTGTAGGAGAGGGAAAGAATTTCACAATATTATTAAAATTAGTGGGTCTGTGTCTCTGGTCTGTGACCTTCACAGGTGTGGTTAACGATTCGTCTTTCCTGAGATGAGACAGAAAGACTAGAGAGGTTTCTATGAAAATTAAATGTAGGAGGAAGACAATTTGGGAATTATTTTATATTTTATGTTCCTAAAGCAGTGATAGGATAATTGTTTCAACAGAGTGAAGGGCAAGTCTCTCAGGAGACTAAACTCTGAAGAAAGATGGGAGAGACCAATACTGCCTCAAGAGGCTATTTGGAGTAAGGGCATAGTAACTAGGGTCATCCTTGCTGATGTCAACTAGCCCCTTTTCTTAAGTAGATTAAAGAAATGAAAAGAAAAACCTGGGACTCAGAGACAAAATGCAGGTGAAACAAGTTAAAATGTTTGAATGTTTCAAGCATAGGGATAGAATGAATAAGTCAACTAAAGAGAAACTACAAGTAAAATCATGGTCAGCAAGCTAAGCTTCTTCATGGAGCTGTGAGTAGTCATGTACATTAATATAAAAGAAACTTGCATGTTGTGTGTGTGACTAGTGGAAACCACATACATATCTGTCTTGTCTATTTTGCCACCTTGGACATTTCATAGAGTGAGGACAAGCTGAAAAATTTGCCTATAACAGAACATATCAGATATTTAAATGTTTTTGAAGCATTTTATGATCCTAAATTATCAAATAATATGCCCGATTGACCCCATTCCATTCCTGTTCTAGTTCACTACACTGTAGTCTTCTCTTTCGATTAACCAATTTCCATGATAGCATTGTTACTAACCAGCCCAGTTGGCTCAAAAGTCAAGACAGAAAAAATAAAAAATGGCTCAATGGTTTTTAAAATTATTTGTATTTGGCAATTTAAAAATCCTGCTTCAGTCTCATTGTTTCTTAGTTATCTCTGGTGTACAGCCCAACTCTAAGATTCCTTACATTTTGGCAAAGCAATTTTGCTCTTTTAAAAATATTGACTATCCTATACAGAAGAAGTCATGTGATAGAGTGAAAACAAAGCAAGTAATTGAGAAGGGATGCTGTCAGTTTCATGAAAACAAGATGTATACATTATATATATATCATAAAAGGGTAAGATATATAGGGAAATTTGAGCAAAATAAAACAAATCAACTTCCTGCTCTTTTGAGTGATATAAACAGATAAGTGATAATGAATTCAACTTCCTCAGAGCCTCAGATTTGAACTTCATCTGAGTTATGTTTTATTATATGACATGGAGGTAAGAAGTAACCATATTTCAAAAATATTTACTAAGTACCTACTATGTGCCAGACACTCTTCTAAGCACTAGGAGTACAACAATAAAGAAAAGACAAAAAATATTCCTTGTTCTCATGGAGACTACATTTTGTGGATGGGAGAGTATCAACAAATAAATAGTGATGATGTGTGATATGGAGAAATATTAAACAATAAAGGGGAAGAGGGTGCAGGGATGATGGTGTGGTTACAATTTTGAATTGGTTGGGAAATTCTTCTCTGATTAGGTGATGTTTTAACAAAGACCTGGAAGTGAGTTGTATGACTCCATAGAGGGAGAGTGCTGCAGGTAGGGAAGTAGTTCCCAGTTGAAGAGCATTCCTGAAATGTAAGAGAAACAGAAAGCAGGTGTGTGGTGAGAAAGATGTTAGATAGGAAGGAAAAAAAGGAAATAAAATCAGAGGAGTTATAGGTGCCAGGTCATGGAAGGCATTGTAAGTCTTTGTAAAGAGTCTGTCTTTTGTCCTGAGTGAGTTAGGGGCTATTGGAGTTTTGAACCCAGAGATCATATGAGATCACATTTTAAAGTATCATCCTGCTGTGTTATGGGCAGACTTTTAGAAATACAAAAGAAAAAGCAAGGAGAAAGCTATTGGTATCACCCAGGGAAGAATCACAGTGGTGTGACTAGGATGGAAGTAAAATTGGTAAAAAGAGTGTCACATTCTGGATACATTTAAAAGAACTGGAAGAGTTTACTGACAGAATGTGGAGCTTGAGAGGAAAGAGGAGTCAAAGATAACTACACGTTTTTAGATTCAGCAACTGGAAAGAAAGAATTGCCATTTATTGAGATGGGGAAAACTAGATATAAAGAGCTTTGGAGGAATGATCATGAGCTTGCTTTGGTCTTCTGTATGAAGAGGTTGGGAAGATGAGGAATAATCATCAAAGGAAAAATGGAAAGGAATGGCCAGTGCGGGAGGGGGAAAATGGAAAGAGTATGGTTCCCCAACCATCAAATAAGGAGGAGGGATTGATCAACTATATGCCAACAGTTCAGCAATTCAAATAAAATGAACACTGAGCTCAGACCTTTGGATTTAGAACTAGAGGATAAAGCTGACCCTGGCATTCCTAGTATTCATGATCCCATAGGGTAATGCTTTAAGGAAAAAAAGAAAAATAAGTGGCATATAATACCAGGTTGAGAAATGAGGAAATGGGTTATTGTCAAAAGGTCAAAGTCTGTTTGGCAAGTTCTCTAAACAGTAATGGTGTGATTTTGGTCCCCTCTTGTCTCCTGGCTAAACCACTGTTCATGAATTATGGTTCAAATTTGCGAGTGAGTTCAGGGATAGGGCCCATGCCCTCATTATGTAACCTTGAACCAGTGCCCAAAATGACTTAGATTTTCTCACTATAAAAACAAATACAATAGTCACCACTAAATAAAATATCAAAGCCTGCAAATTGCTGGTCTTAGAGAACAAAGCTGGCACTGGATTTTCTAAAGAGGAAAGACACATTTCACAAATACCTTTAAATATGTAGTAGAAGTGTTTTCAACTACAAAAAAGAAAAGCTGCCAATACAAATGTAAAGGGTGAATTAAGTGGCTCCTCTGCATATAAGTGAAGCTGTGTTAAAATTAGGTTCTGATAAGAATGGACAGTTATCATTAATTAGCATAATCACTTGTTGCATTTGGAATTGACAAAGTATTTTACAAGGGTTGAATAAATGAGGTGAATCAATGAATAAGATTCAATCATTGCCTTTCAATAGCTTTCTCTAAGTCCAATCAGACTGTACACAATTTAATTCCTGTTTCTTTGGTCCTGCCAAATGGAATTCAGTTTCCCTGAGGACTATATCATGACATGCATTTCTTTATATCCCTTATCACACTTAGTTTAGTATTAGAGCTATTACTCAATTTATTATTTAGAGTTCTCCTGAGAAATAGAACCAAAAGGATATTTCTCTATCAGTATAAAAATGTGTTCATGTGACTAAGGGGGCTGAGAAGTTCCATGATCTGCTCACTGCAAACTGGAGACCCAGAAAGTGAAGGCGTAATTCAGTTTGAGTCTGAAGGTTTGTATACCAAGAGGAATTAATGGTCTAAGTCAATATTCTCAAACACAGGGGCACCAGTGTCTGAGAGTAGAACAAGCAGAGAGGGAGTTTATCCTTCCTCTATTTTGTTTCTGTTTTTCGTTCCATTCAAGCTCTCAGAGGACTGGATGATGCCCAGTAGCATTGAAGAGGGCATCTTCTTTAAGTCCGTGGATTCAAGTACTAATTGCTTCTGGAGACACCTTGGCAGACAAACCTGGAAAAAAATGTGTTACTAGCTATTTAGGCATTCCTTAATCTAGTAAAGTTGACAGATAAATATGATGTGACACACAACAATATGTATAATTGGCTGAGTAAAAAAATGTAAAAAGAAATCGAACCAACCCAAGTCAAGGAAATAAATTTAAGTTAAATCTTCAAGACCAAGTGGTAAGAGAAGTGATCCAAATAAACCATATCAAACTCAGATCATTATGGTTTGTAAGATTAAATTATTTCTAGTCATTTTGCCATGTATTCCTCTGATACTTTGGTGTCTAATGTACTTATAAGAAGTCTTACAACCATTCATCACAAACTGTTGTTTGTTATTGCTTTCTGGTATCCTCAGGGTTACCTTATACTTCCCAGAGCACTGTGTCATGCTTGCTTTGTGGGAGGTTTTCTGCCAGGGAAACTAGTTGTCTTCTTGGCTACACATACTTCAGGGGTATCCCAATTAGATGGTGTGTCTTTAACTCCCCCTACCCCCCAACAACCTGACCGCACAGGCACAGGCACCACTACAAGGGTATTAGATGGCTGGCTTTCTTGCTTATCCCAATTTGAATAAATTTACATCATTGCTTATATCAGTAACAAAAACAAACAGACAAGCTGAGAGTGGTTTGAGGGTGGTCAATCCTAGTTAAAGATTACTTAGCTCCTGTTATTTATTCACGTTTAAGATAAGAGTTTATTATATCTGTGCTCTTCAGCAATGGCATTGATAATAAGATACTTTGGAAAAGAAAATGTTAAATGTTAACCTAAAACATTATTTTGGTCTTCTCTCCTCTCTGAATTAGTAAAGCAAACATTGTGAACTTTAAAACAATAGAGATGTGACTTTGGAAACAGAATGATGCTCTTTTCTGTCCCCACTCCACTCCCCTTCCCCCATGCTATTGGTAACAGGATACTTATGGTTGGAGTAGAACTTATGAAATAAATTTGCTTTTTAGAGCTTTTCAACAATGATGGGTGAACTGCACAATGATTCAGAAAAGGCTCAATGATTCTTTCCAAATTGAGAAATAATGTTCTTGTGCCGATTTTCTTTACCTGAGAGTCACTGAGCTGAAGTTTTCACAGTGGCGGTTTTTTGGGACTGTGTCATGATAGTCATAGGAAATTATACAAAAAGACTAAATTTTTTTCAACAACCATTCATCCAGTCAACAATTCATGGTAGTTTCTACTGTTTTCCTCAGCTTAATTTAAAACACTGAAGATAAGGCATATGGTATTCAGATTTGCAAAGGGGAAGATGCACTTAGTTCTCTTTAGTCCCCTGCCTCTGATGAAGAACAACCTCCAGATATACACACGCTAGGCTAGGCTCAACAATGAGAAGGGCAGATTCCCCCATCAAAGTTTATCAAGAAACTAGAAGGAATTTCCAATGTTTTATCCTTTGCAATTGGAGGGAGGAAAAAAAAAGAGATGTCACTAAAAGATGGTTTCATGACAATGGAATCAAATTCTAAAATAAAATTCAAAAGATCAAGTATAAAAAGGACAGATGGTTGACATTAGGATATCTTCTAGATATTAGGATACACTTTTGGGACCTTAGAACAATGAAAGGAAGGACTTTCACTGTGGGGCAATTTGTCATCCACAATTCATTCACACCTTCACTGAGAGGTGACATCTCTGTGAGGAAGACTCAACAGCCACAGCTTTAAGGTTGAGTCTTTATGGCCATAAACGCAACAAACTGCCAAGTAAAGGGTTGAACCCAAGAGCTACAAGCCAGGAGTTACTACCAGCTTCCAAATCCATATTCCTGCAATGCCTCGGAATTCAAATCTTCAGTTATGTAGATAATCTCTATTTTACCATGTATTTTGGAAGTTATTTTTGAATTATAAAAGTATCATATATGCCTAGGTTAAATTTTTACATCGCCATTTGTCAATAGGTAAATAATGTAATCTCTTTAAATATCTGTCTTCTCAGCTCTAATAAGGAAGTAATTACACTATCCTTTTAGGGCTGTTGTAAGAAATAGAGCAAATCACATAAATTGTAGGCCCTAATGTTAAATAGTATATGTCTTTATCATTGATAATAAAAATAAAATACATTCACTGCATAAAATGCATCCAAGTACAAAGTAGAAAATAACAATCATCCATAAATCTATCATCCCAATATAATCTCCCAACCATTGTGATGTATGTTTTCTAGATAATTCTACATAATACATTTCTTCCTTATGAAAATGTTCAAACATATATAAAAGTTAAAAGATAAATACAATGAATACTTAAATATTTTCCATCTAAAGTCAAAATTACAAATGTTTTCCATATTAACTTTATATATACGTGTGTGTGTATTTTCATATGTAGAATTTTTTCTGAAATTATTGAAAGTAAATTGCATCCATCATGGCATGTAAACCCCAAGAATTACAATATGCATATAAGGACATTCTACAACTTAATCGCATAATACCATTATCACAGAAGAATATTAATGAATATTTCCTAATGTCTTTTAATACACAGCTCAAATTCAAATTTTGTTTGTCTCCAAACTGTTCTGCGGGTTTTTTCCCCCACAACCGATTCATTAATTGTGCTTGCTTATGTCTCCTTGTCTTCTTTTCACCAACTTCAAATTACTCTAAACATACTTTTTAATAATCCATACATTCTAGTGTTGGTACAGTCTAGTTAATCCCTCAGTGCTGGACATTCAAGTTGTTTCCTTTTTTTTTTTTTCTTATGTCATGCTAGAATGAACATCTTAATACATATTTTTTTTCTCCTTTTCTGATTATTTTCAAATATTTACATTTTCTAAAAGATCTGAAAATAGTAAGACCCTCCTTACATATTAGCAGAAGCTTTCCAGGATTTTTTTTCCACTAATATTCCCCAATATATTTGGATATGCCAGGGTAGCTGGGGATCTCATTTCTTCCTTTTCTTCTAGGTCCTTGATTAAATGTCATCTCTCTGGAAGACATTGTATGTTCATCTACACAGGTGGGCTCCCTGTCATTCTTCTATAATGCATCCTTCCTGTGATTACTTAGTATCAAATTAACAAGCTCCTCCCATAGAGGAATAAGGAATCTCTACTTGAAAAGGCCACAATTTTCCTCTTAAACTGGAAGCTCAGTGACTGATAATTGCTTTTCATATTGTGATAATTTTCATAAACATTTTGTAGAAAGCTTCTGGCTCTTTAAATTATGTCAATATGATACACATTAAGATTAAATATCAGATGTCATTAAATATTGTCACCAATTTGAAACCAGTGAAAATTTATGCATAAGGAAATTCTTTGAGAATTCTTATTCTAAAATAAAATAATTCAAATAAGCAATATTAGACAAGTGGTTAAGTAAATGTGGCAATCTATAAGAATAAATAGTCTGTAGACATTAAAGTATTCATAAAGAGTTTGTAGTATCATGGGGGGAAACAGTTACTATACAGTATGTATAAAATAATTATTAGAAATTCAGAATGCTAAGTATGGTACGAAAAGACTAGTAAGATATAGTTAATGCTGTACCTACAGGTGATTTAAGTTGCTTTTTATTATGTATTTTCTTTCTGATTGTCCAAAACATAATTATGAAAGCAGGAGCCTTGGAAAAACATTTCAGTTTCCATAGTTCCAAACTATCAAAGAGGAAAGGACTTTTCACTCTCTTTTCAAACGAGTTGTTTCGCTGTTCATCTTGATCAGCAATTAAAGAACATTTACTAAGCATTACTTGAACCCAGCATTATACTTCGTGTTATATAAAGAGGCTTGCACTGTACACTTGGCTCTGAGCTATAGAACCTTAAAGCTAATGACCTGTGATCAACAGAGTCGTCTTTCGTTGAACCACATGACAAACCTCCTGGATCCAAACCCAAAGGAATTTACAGCTTTCCAGGAAACATGATATTTGCTTTGACAGTTTCACATAATTTCATCCTGAAACCAGACGAATTGCTGAAGTTTCATCTTCACTCGCCTTTCCTGAGATCAAGTCCTTTGATGGAAGATCACTGGGAATCCATGCCTAGGCTCAGAGGTGTTAGAGGCAGAAGCCAGACATACACATCCCATTCTCTCTGGGCTTCTGGGAAAATGCCTCGACATCACCACTGTCCTCTACTAGTTTCATATTGCCTCTCTGGCTTCAACGTAGCACAAGTGCTGACGTCTAGTACTGCAGTGTCTGAGAGGTGGGACAGAAGGGCAAAAGACGTGGAGAAGAGCCAGCTGTGGCTCCTGCTCTCACCACTGGCAGACCTCGTGAGGTGCTGGCTGCTTTTTAAAATGTTCCACGGCTGCTTCTGCCTGGCACCCAAACCCCTGCTATTTTAGTTCTTTCTCCCAGTCCTGCAAGGTAAGATCTTTGCTTATCGCACAACTCCAACATCAACACTTCTATTAAACAAAACTTTTAACAAGCAATAGATAATCCTAGTGCCAGTTTCTGCTGTCAAAGTGAAACAAAGAAAGGAAACTTTATAAAAATTGGTGCTGTGGAATGGAACCAGACATGATAAATAATAGCCAGTGCATGCATTTAATGACCTAAAGACTTAACATCTCAAAAGATTTCTTCAGATGTCACGAATAGATTTTCCAGAGGGAGATGGCATTTTCCAGTTAGGAGCCCAGAGCTAATGGACTCTTTGAAATGAATATAGTCAAATATGGCAGTCAAGTTGTCATATGGCAAAATGGGAAGAAATACCTAATTGTGCATCCAAAATACCTTCTCAGAGCGGAGACATGATTTGTATGATTTACAAGAGTCAACAGCAAACAGGCATGGCCAGCAGGGCTTCAGGTTTTGGTGGTTTGAGTTTAAAATGTTTGGAAAATTTCAGTAAAGATCTTGAATATAGGGTTGGAGCTATAACTGAAGCTGTCTTCTAAGAGAGTTGTGAGTGATCTGTAATATATAATATATCTGTATATATATTAAGATGTACGTGTGCTTTGTGCTATTGTCTAGTAGAACAGACAAAAAAGGTCATGTGCTTGTTTGAATACTCTTGAATCGTGACAGTTTGGTGTAAATTAATTTAACAGTCCTTCCCTTAAACAAGCTCTGGAGCAAGACAGGATGTCACACTCAGCTTGTAGATGGGGAGAGGAAAGTGTTAAAGTGGGGAAGGACTGATATAATCCTAGGTGATCTTCATCACTGCATGCTTTCTGTGTTCCAGACCCTGAGCTGAACACCTTTTGTATGTTGCTCTTTTGTTTTTCATTTATTTCTTATAACAATCTTACATAAGATAGATACCACCAGCCCCATTTTATAATAACAAGAGCAAAATCTAGAGAATGTAAGTCGCTCTGCATCTGTTCCATGGTAGCCACTAGCTGCATTGGCTACTAAGAGCCTGAAATGTGCAATTGAGGGAAGTGGTTTTTAATTTTTGAATTTAAATTAAATTAAAATGTATTTAATTGTAATTAAGTTGAATTTTAAAACTAATACTAAATTCAGTTATTGAAAAACATTTAAATATGCTTGGGACAACTCAGGTATATGAATCGTATTTTCCATCTGTTAGTTTTATGAAATACAGATCAAGCATTTCCAATAAAAAATAGTATCTAAATTGAGATAGGCTGTTAGTGTAAACTGCAAACTGGAATTAAAAGATTTGGTGTGACAAAATATTTATAAAACTCTAATTTTATATTGATTTTGTGTTAAGGAATATATTGGATTAAATATTATCAAAGCTAATGCTTTATCTTACTGCATTAAAAAAACAATAATTATTCGAAAAATTTAAGTTCCCTGAGCAACTCACACAAGATTTCTCCCGAGGCAGATGAGGGCACATATGCCTGGGAAGCAGCGTCTCCACAACTTCATACACTGGAGTCCCTGCACTTTGGACCCGGAGCTGGGCCTCCAACGAAAGAACGCGCCCACGTGCGCATCTGCGCGGTCCTGCTGCCTCGGGTGGATGGAATCTCACCCGGTGCCCAAGACCAGAGGCTTTCCTGTTTGCCTTTTTGAACTCTGTTTTCTCTAAGCCGCCAAGAGCCAGCAGCTGTGATGTCACTGTATAAACAGAGGGAAGGGTGGGGGTTAGTTGCAGTGGGAAGGACCAGGCCTAGGAGAACGACGGGGTTGGAGGTGGGGGTGAGGTTTTCAAAGGTGGCTGAAGTCTGGGGTGCGTGGGAGCCAGCGGGAGACTTTGCAGTGCCGATAAAGAAACATAATGGGACTGCCAGTCACCAAACTGGGGGCGGGGACGGGGACAGGACTGCAAGAGAAGGGGGTTTGGAAAAATATGGGACGCCTAGAGCTAATTCCCCTGATTAAAAATGCATTAGTTTGGAGGTGTCAGGGACACGCAGCTGTTTTCAAGGAAAGCCTGGCTCCAAGAGGTCCTCCCTGGCCGGGCCGCCTGGCGGCTCCATCTCAGGGTGGATGTCAGAGAGCCCCCGGCCCGCCGACGCTTGTCCTCTCCCTGACAGGGCCCTGGCCAATGTCCTGCTGCTGAGGGTCGTGGTAATTTACATCCTCTCTGTGTACATTAACTTATCTGCAGCCGCGCTGGCTGCGCTCCTTCAGTCAGCCTGTCTCCTGTGCAGCCTGGGAGACTTCCCCCACCGACGGCCGGGGGCTGCAGGGGGAACTGGGCCGCCAAGTTCCTGCGTCCCGGGAAGAACAACAAACGCCCCCAGAGGAGCCCTGCCGCCTGGTGCCGACCTGGGACGCGGAGCGCTGTGCGGGGCCTGGCGTGGGAGGCCACGAGGGGACAGCCCGAGCAGGGCAGACGCAGGCGGCCGGTGGCTGGAAGTGAAACACTTAGTGGCTAATTCATGACTCATGACTCATGTGCAGACTCCTCTTCAGTGACAGCTAGGACAGTTACTGGTTATTTGTAGCCCCCCCGGCTTTCATTCTGCTGTAATTAAGCAGTCATTTGAGGGTCATTTCATACTAGTTATGGGTTTCCCTGTTTTAATAATGTTTTAAGTTCCAGGGGGGCAACAGGGAGTGGAAGGGGAGGATGGGAAGGAGGCGCGGAGGCCAAGAGGGTAATTGTCTCTGAGAACGTGTGCACTTTTCATAACTCTTTCCCTGACAGCCCAGTGCGGACTTTCCTCAGATGCCGACGTTCTGTTTCACAGCGCGCAGGCCAGACCCTCTTCCATGACACGAATGGTCTGCCCTGAAAAGAGGTCTGGCCGTGTCTGAGTCAGATGTTGGATTTTCCTCTTTCCCCTCTGGCACCACACTAATCATTCTCTTTAATCACTGTAGCTTTTTAATGAGGCCAAGTAGGTATTTGTGGAGCCGTCTACTCTCTAAACGCTAATGCTTGATAAGTCATTTATAACTTATCGGTGGACTTTGCATAGGCCAAACCCAGAAGAAAGGAAGTGAGAATAAAACAGGCTCTGGAGTTTGCTAGGAAAAATGTAGCATATCTTCAGGCCCTTGATGGTACTAAGCCCTTGCTGGAAATATACTATCAGGCATAAGAATAAAGAATTACTGTCTGTCCCAATATTGTAAAAATTCTTCCCTGTTGTTCTTTGTTTTCTTCATTCCCACCACTTTCTCCTTTGACTGGTTCATGTATCCTTGCATATCATTTGAAGCTTCCATTCTAAAGCCAATTCTAAAAAGTCTTTAAACAATCCTGGAGCTATTGTACATTTGGAGAGTACTCGGAGACAAATAAAAGAAATAACTAAAGGATGGGAAAGAAATAAAGGACAGAAACCAGATTTCTGTTACTGCAAAAGTAGGTACCATGAATTCCAATTCCAGTAGCTGTTCAAGTTAAAGCTGTAGGATAGTGTAGCAACAGGAGTGCAATTTCCTTTACAAGAGAAGAGGAATGAAAACCCTTTCTAGGATGGGTAGGAGAAAGGGTGGTGAGGAAGAAAGCAAGACAGGACCCTACATACTGAAACAAACAATGAATCAATCCATCAATATATGAGTATTTATTATGCATTAAGGAGACTTAAATTTTTTCAGTGATGAAAAAGAACAATGTTCTAATGCATGCCACAGCATGATTTTTGAAAACATGCTAAGTGATAAGAGCTACTTACAAAAACCATGTATTCTGTGATCACATTTATATGTAAGATCCAGAATAGGCCTATAGAGACAGGAAATAGATTAAAACTTACTTTGAAAGAGTGTGAAGCGCAGGGAGGGGAAACTGCTGAGTGTATTTGGTTTCTTTGGGGGGCACTGAAAATGTTCTAGAGTTGACTGCAGTGGTAGTTGTACAGCTCTGAAAACACTAAAAACCATTACTTTCAATGGGTGAATTGTGTGCTATGTGAAATAAGGTAATATCAAAAAATGCTTTCAAAAAGTGAAGTAGAAGTAACTAGAGAAACAATAGTGCTATTTTAAAAATTCTCTTGCTAAGTACATTGCTCCTTTCTCCATGACAGTGTAGCCAGAGGTTATATTCATCAGGACAGGGTTTTTTGTTTGGTTCTCTACTTGGTCTCGTGTCTAAAATAATGCTGCTATCAAAGGTACTCAACAAATATTTGCTGAAGAGAAGAACTTGCAAATAACCAGACTTGCCTGATTCAGATGTGGACCACACTCACCCTACCATTTCCTCTCTGTGTCTTCTATCTAGTTTTCCCAGAGGTCTATTACTATTGCTATTATTAGTAGTAACAGTATAGTTTGAAACAATAACTAATAAAAATTTCATTTATCTATTCTGTGCCAGGCATTGTACATATATTTGCCTCTAATCCTTATAAAACTCAGCAATGTAAACCAACTGAACCCAGGTCTGTCTGGTCCCAAAGCTTGAGTCTATTATAAACACTGCTTTATGACAAAACTAACCACAAAGGCAAGGAAGAGCATAATTAACATGCATAGATACTCAGCTGAAGTCATTTTTAAATGAAACCAATTTGGTTTCTATGAATTATCAAGAAGCAATTTTAAACACATCACTCATTCAACAATGGACTTTCTTATTTAAAATTACTATAATTTTTAGTAGCTATGGACTGTATATTCAACAATATGGAACATTTACTATGAACATGGTCCAGAGGAGAGCACCGGGAAGAGTTAGAAAAACAGTTAACATAAAGAATTTATACCTGTGCCTGCTAAGAAAGTCATTGTTCCTTTGGAAAACACTAGGACTCAATATGTTTGTCTAGGCAGCACAACAAGAGGCTTAAAAACACATCATCTGAAAACAGATTATGGTTTCTTGAGATCTCTTGCTAAAATTCAAGTATTTTTTGTGAAATGTTAACTCTAAGACCCAGAACTCCCTGAGGAGATACCTAAATGACATGCTGGAGAGACACAGAAGGAACAGCACATCCGGAATATGTGAGAGCTACTTTAGAGTCTTTGTGGTCTTGAGCCTGATGCCCAGGTGTCCATTAACTTCTCTTTAGCAAATATTTGTTGAGTACCTTTGATAGCACCTTCATACTGTCAAGGTGTCCTTGACAGTAATCCAGGATTCCAGACCCACATTGTAACAAAGATAGACTCATCAACTTATCTCACACATTTTAATTAGTTTATTAAAGTACCACCTTAAAAACCACAAGAACAACTAATTAAAAGTTCCACATTCCCCCATCTATTTTACTATAAGAATTTTGTTCTAAGGTTTATAATAAACAGCCCACATTTTCATTTGGAAAAACCAAGTAACCACTGAAACAACTTATTAAAACTGTTCCAAAGATCCATAACAGTGTCAAGAAAAGATTCCAAATAATTAACAAGTTTTCTTCCCAACAATTAAATATATCCCCCATCTAAACTGGTGAGGAGTATTCCTTCAGCATATATATATATATATATATATATATATATATATATATATATATATACACATATATATGCTTTTTTCTCAGTTGAGTCTGAACAGGTACAATCCTACCCAAAAATCTGGGGAAAATTCATATATCCATATGGCTGATTTACTCCATATGGGTGATTCCAGAAGTAAAGTTCAACCACTTAGGCTGATAAGCTTCAAGAAATTACAAAACCTTAGAATATGCCTAGGTACCACTGTGTCTAAGGAATGGCCATCCCTCCCTAAGCATATGTGGTTGTCACCCTCTAGTGGATGATCTATGATACTAGTTGGCAGCATCCTGTGGGGGACAAGAGCAAATGTCATTCAAGACTGACCTATCTTAAAGAGAAGACAGAGAGGTAGATGACAGATAAGCCTGCACCTAAACACCACTTCTAGACAAATAATTCCCAGGAAAAAGTGTGTTCGTGGTCTGTTTATTCAGGCTGCATTTTCTTGCTCCATTTGAGGCTACCATTTGTGTTTCCTAATGGTGTTTGTGGCATTTTCAAAACAGTACATCTTTTCTTAAGGTTGACTTTTATAATTGAGGTGGTTCTAGTCAGTTGATTCCCAGAAGTTGTTTGTCTCTATGGCTGACTTTGAAAGTTCTCTATGGCTGCACGCCTACTGAGTTTGCCTAACCACTTAGCTGATAATAAAGCACTTATTAACTGAGTATCAGTCTTGTGTTGAACAATTTGATCTGCCAAGCAAAGTTGTGGACCAATAAGTATTGCCTCAGTATTCAGCACTGTCTAAGAAGCTTAAATGTAGGGGCCTAAATACAACTCTATAACAACGAAGCCTGTCTTTGAAGACATTTGTCTTACAAAATTCAAAATGTAATAACATGATTTTCTTATTTCTTTTTTATCAGTTAATTGAAGAATTGCACTTCCGAATCTGGATGGAAATGAGTTTCTACATCATAAGCAGCTTCTAGGAGGGAAGGTTTATGGGTACAGGAAATACTCCACATTCTGAGAAGTCTATATTGTTGGTACTTGCATTTTCTCTGTGAGAACTTACTGAAAGAAACCATTTCTCTGGAACACAAGTATAATTTCCTAAAGATCTGTTTATTTGTCAGCAGAGGAGTTGAATGCTTCAAGTCAAGACTGGCCTTGACTGAAAATCAGAGGTCAAATAGAATCAGGGCATTGTAGAAGCAAGATTTCCCTCCTCTCAGCTAACCTCTGTGATAGGTGAAGAAACTGAAGTTAGACTCAGTTAGGCAGTGTTTGCTAATTAAGAGTTACTATCCAGTAAGAACCTGCTATACAACTCCTAAGCCTCTGCTCTTTCATCCACATCATAGTTGTCGCCTAAGAATTTTCTTACTGATAATGAAAACAGAAGTTTTCTGGATTTGTTCATAGTTATACATACTCTGTTTGGTTAAAATGTATTTTCATGGTGTAAAATACACTTAACATAAAATTTACTTTTACTCTAAGTTCACAGTTCAGTGGCATTAAATACATTAACATTGTTGTGTAATTGTCACTACCTTTCATTTCTAGAGCTGTTCTTTTTTATCTTCCCAACAGATATTTGTATACTTCAGACAATAATTCCCCATTCCTCCCTCCAATAGCCTCAAGTAGGCCTGTTCTATTTTCTCTATCTATGACTTTGACTGCCTCTGGTCCTTCATATCAGTGGAAGCATAGAACATTTGTCCTTTTGTAGCTGACTTATCTCACCTACAACAATGCCCTCAAGTTTTATCCATTTTTATAGTATCTAACAGAATGTCCTTTTTAAAAGTCGAATAATATTCCACTGGAAATGTATATCACATTTTGTTTATCCATCTGTGGCCATTTGTGGAAAATGTTCATTAAAGACACAAGGAAAAGAGAAATCTTTAAGAAGTGAAAGCATATCTGTAAGAAGCTTGATATTATACATTTTTAAGGACTACAGGGAATAGTTAAAGAATAATTTGGAAGTATTTTAAAATGGCAGCTGAGGTTGTTCCTTGATTCACTTCTAAGGGATATGACTAACATTTTTCTACTGAAATAATGTCAGCAAGGAGCCCTACCATACCCCAGCAACTCTGGAACAAAGGCGACAGCATTGAAGAGGCTGTCTGAGGAACGGCATTTGTGAAAGTATTTTGAGATCAGTTCTTGTAGCTGAAGCTGTGGAGAGACTGAACTGGCTGTGGTGAAGTGACTGAGGGAGCCAGATCGAACAACTTTAACAGGGCAGCAGACATAGCCTCGAATCATGTGAGAGACAGGAACAAATATTGTGGGGATGGCACACATGCTTGACTTAAGTGAAACCCAACATGAAAGGTTTGTAGTCAGAACCTTAGTTTCCATACTGATCAGAAACCCAGAAAGGAACACAAAGAGAGGACTGCAGTCCCTCTTCCCCAACCATTGTTACTCACAATGAGATCCAACACCACAGGATATAGACTGTCAGAACTAGGTCTGGGATCCCTGAGAGGAATGTTGACCCTACTACCACTCACAAACAAACTCCACTACCTCCTGGAGCCACCACACCCAGCGCATCCCTCTCAAGCCTTGTCAGAAACCAAGACATGGAGGAATATGTATTTCAACCAATAAAGAATTTAAAGTGACAATCATAAAAACAAACCCCAGGGAGATAAAAGAAAACTCAGAAAAACAGATCAAGGATGTACAAGACTCAGCAAAATAAATCAATGAATTAAAAATAAAATGAACAAGCAGAAGTCAGAAATTGATAAGAAACTAGCAGAGATTCAGGAGTTGAAAAATGCAACAAATGGGACAGAGTACTATAGAAAGCTTTGGAAGCAGAATTGACCGAATAGAGGAATGAATCAGTGATCCGGAAGATAGAAATGTAGAATGGAGACAGGTGGAAGAAGAGAGAAAAATAAAATATCAAAAAGTGAATAAATACTCCAAGAGCTATCCACCTCCACTAGGCAATATAAAAATAATGGGTACCCACAAAATGAAACGAGAGAAGAAAACAGAGAACATATTGAAAGAAATAATAGCTGAAAACTTCCCAAACCTGAGGAAGGAACTGAATACACAAACAAATGGAGCCACCAAAACTCCTAGCTATCTAAAGGCATAAAACTATACTCCAAACATATAATTTTGAAACTATCAAAAGTCCAAGATAATGAAAGAATATCAAAGGTGGCCAGTGGAAAAAAGCAAGTAACACATAAAGATGCTTCCATCATTTATAGTCAGACTTCTCTGAAGAAACTTTACCAAGTAAGAATGAAAAAACTATTCAAAATACTTCAGGATAAAAACTGTCAGTCAAGAATACTATGTCCTGCAAAATTCTCTCTCAGATAGAAGGGAGAAATAATGGTTTTCTCAGAGAAACAAAAACTGAAGGAATTTCTTAACACACGATTTCACTTACAAGAAATGTTGAAATATGCTCTTCTATCTAAAATTTTAAAAGTTCACAAATAAATAAAGTAATAAATAGACAAAACCAGAAAACAAAATTTAAAATGTTAGTAAAATATTCATCTATCAATAATCACCCTGAATGTAAATGGACTGAAGGACTGAATTTACCAATCAGAAATATATAGAGGTTCTGGCTAGATTAAAAAGCAAAATCCAACTACACCCTATTTATGAGAGAGTCACTTAAGATATAGAGAGAAATACAGACTTAAAGTGAAGAGATGGAAAAATTGTACTCCAAGTCAATGGTGAATCTAAAAGAGCAGGAATTGATATACTCATATCAGATAAAGTAGACTTCCAGTCAGAAAAGGTAACAAAAGACAAAGATGGGTCTTTATATAATGATTAAGGAAGCAATACAAAAATAATACATGCTTTTTATTAATATAGATGCACTTAACATAAAGACCCCAATATAACAAGTAAATTATAACAAACGTAAAGGGAGACATTGACAGCAACTTAGTAATAGCAGAGAACATTAACACTGCACTCTTAGTAAAGGACAAATCATTCAGACAGAAAATCAACAAGGAAATAATGGCCTTAAATGAAAAATTAGATGAGCTGAACTTAATCAGTATCTATAGAGCATTTCACCCCCAAATGACAGTCAATACATTATTTTCAGGTGCTCATAGAATATTCTCAAGGATAGATCACATGTTGGGCTACAAATCAAATCTCAATAAATTTTTGAGGATTAAACTCATGTCAAGCATCATTTTGGATTACAGTGACATGAGAGTAGAAATCAACCAAAAGAGGAAGAGGGGAAAACCACAAAGGAGTGAGAAATAAATAACACATTACTAAACAACTATTGTGTCAACAAGGATAGTAAATATACACTTAAAAAAAAAATCAACCTGGAGTCAAATGAAAACGAAGACACAACTTAGCAAGACTTATGAATTGCAGCAAAAATAGTACTAAGAGGGAAATTTTTAGCAATATAATTCTACCTCAGGATGTAAGAAGATTCATAAATAAAAAATCTAAGCCTTTGCCTAAAGGAATGAGAAAGAGAAGAAATAATGAAACTAAAAGACAGTAAAAGTAAGGAAATAATAAAACAGAGAATAAATAAATGAACTGGATCAAAAATAATACACCAAAAAAAGATCAATGAAACCACGAACTAATTCTTTGAAAACAAATAGAAAAGCCACTAGCCAGACACACACAAAAAAGTTTGAGAAAACACAAAATCAGAAGAAAAAGAAATTACAACTAATACTCAAAAAATACAGAGGGACATAAAAGAATAGTATAAATACTTCTGTGGCAGCAAATTGGATAATATGCAAGAAATGCATAATTTCTTAGAAAAATATAATATTCCAAGCCTAACTCAGGAAGAGCAAACTTTAAAATACTGATCACAAGTAAGGATTGAAACAATAATTAAAAAATCGCCCCAAGAACAAAAGCTCTGAAACAGATTGTTTCACCTCTGAATTCTACCAAACTTTCAAAGAAGAATTTTACCACCTTTCTTGAAATGTTTCAAAAATTTGAAGAAGGCAAACTTCCAAATACTTTTTATGATACCATCATTACTTTCATTCTAGAACCCAACAAGGAAATCACAAGAATATATATAAACAAATATATTTGATGAAACATTCTCAACAAAATACTAGCAAGTCAAATTAAAAAACTAAGTAGAAGAGTCATAAACCACAATAAAGTGGCATTTATTTCAGGGATACAATGATAGTTCAACATACAGAAATCAATAAATGTGATACACTACAGTAATAAAGCAAAGGACAAAAACCACATTATTATTTCAGTATATGCAGGAAAATAATTTGACAAGATTTGACACCTTTTTATTTTAAAAGCTCTCCCCAAGATAGGTATTGATATAATATATCTCAATATAATAAAGGACATATATATGTATATATACATACATATGACAAACTCATAATATCATCATCACTAAGGGAAATGAAAATCTCTTTTTTCTAAAACCAGGAACAAGGCAAGGACATCCACTTTCTTCACTACTTTTTAATATAGAGTTGGAAATCCTGGACAGTGCAATTAGACAAGAAAAAGATGTGAAATACAACAAAAAAGAAAAAAAAAGAAGAGAAATTATCACTATTTAAGGATGACATGATAATATATAAGGAACCCTGATGACACCAATAAAAGGCTGCTAGAAAACAATAAATGAATGCACTAAACTGGTAGTCTACAAAATTAATACTCAACAACTGTTAATTATTGTGTACAAATAATGAGCTAGCACAAACAGAACTCAGGAAAACAATCCCATTTATAGTTGCATCAAAAAGAATGAACTATCTTAGAATAAACAACCAAAAGAAGTCAAAGACCCTTACTATGAAAACTACAACACATTATAAGATTTTGGTAAATGAAATAAAATGAGACACGAATTAATGGAAAGATATTCTATGCTTACGGATTGGAAGAATTAGTGTTGCAAGAGAGTCATATTACCTAAATCAATATACAGATATAATGCAATTCTCATCAAAATCCCAAAGACATTCTTTACAAAAATAGAAAATATGTTAGTAAATTTATTTAAAACTATGACAGACCCTCAAAGAGCAAAAGCAATCCTTAGGAAAAAACAAAAACAAAAAAAGAAGTAATCATGCGCCCTGACTTCAAATTATACTGAAAAGCAATAGCGATCAAATCAGCATGGTTTTGGAGTGAAATCAGATACACAGATCAATTTAATAGAACTGAGAGCCCAGAAATATGCCTACATATATATGAACAACTAATTTATAACAAAGGAGACAAGGGCATACAATGGGACAAGGACTGTCTCTTTAAAAAGTGGTGGTGTTGGAAAAACTGGATAGCCACAAACAAAAGGTTGAAACTAGATTAATAACACCTAAATAAAATTAATTAAAAAATAGAATAAAGACTCAGATGTAATGCCTAAAACCATAAAATACATAGAAGAAAACATAGACAATATATTCTATGACATTGGCCTAATACATGTCTTTGGAAATTCTACTTCATTGTCAAGGGAAATGAAATCTAAATAAAGATATAAGATTATATCAAACTATAAACTCTTTCACAGCAAAAGAAATACTTATCAAAACAAAAACATATTCCACTAAATGGGAGAAGATATCTGCACATCATACATCTGGCAATGGGTTGATATAAAAAATTATTAAAAATTCATAAAACTCAATTACAGAAAACAATTCAATTAAAAACTGGGCAGAAGAACTTAATACACACTCCTCCAAAGAAGATACATAAGTGACCTACAGGTACATGAAAAGATGTTCTACCTCTTCTTTTTTCAGGCAGGGAAATGCAAATTAAAACAACAATGAGATATCTCACACCTATGAGAATGGCTATTATCCAAAAGTCTGGAAAGAATGTGTTGGTATGGATGTAGAGAAAAGGCACCCTCAAACACTATTGATGGGAGTGTAAAATGGTGAATCCATTATGGAGATTCCTCGAAAACTTAAAAATGAAAATCCTATATGATCCCATCATCCCATTGTTATTATTCATTCAAAAACACACAAAAAATTCACAGAGACACATGCACCTCCATGTTCATTTTAGCATTATCTTCAATAGCCAAGAGCTGGAAACAACCTAAGTGTCCATTGACAGATGACTGGATAAAGAAGATCTGGTATATATATATACACAGCGAAATACTATTCAGCTATCAAAAAAGATGAAATCCTGTCATTTGTAGCAGCATGGAATAGGGAATTATGTTTAGTGAGATAAGCTAGAAAGAGAAAGACATAAGACATATATTATATAATTTCTCTCATATGTTAAATATATAGAAACCAAGCAAACAAATGAACTAAATCAAACAAAAACAGATTTTCAGTTAATAAAATCAAATTACTGGTAGCAGGAAGAATGTAGCAGCCCTTCTGTGTGTCAAATGGTTAATGTATAGGCTATGAAAGATAAGGATGGAGATTTGAGACGTGGGACCAAGGGGATTTTAAAAATGCAGATTCAATTAAAAGCAATAATTTGATAATCCTAGGTAGAATTGTTTTAAATTCAAGCTATAGAACATGGAGTATTTGTCTTTCTAATCTTTGCCACCACTGACTATCAATCCTAACATCAACATGTGGTAGGTTCTTAATAAATGTGTGCTAAATTTCTAAGTCAAGCATGGAAGAAATATACTCTACATTGTCATAATTTTTTATTTAAAAAAATTGATATTATTAAATCTTTTGTTCACAATGCTACATTCATTTTTGAATATTGAAATTGTATCAATCTATATTTCACACCACACCCTCCACCAGAGTTCCAGTCCTTTAGGACAACATTTCTCCCTTTATCCATCCTCCCTCCTTCAACTCCCTTGGCAGTCAGCCTTTTGTGTCCTGAGAGTTTTTGCTGGAATTTATCTGTTTATTTTCTTCACTTTATTATTTTCTGCCCATGAGTGAAACCATCCTATATTTCTCTTTTTTTTCCCCCATCATTTATTATGCTGGTGGCTGTGGTTTTGTCATGTATTGCTTTAATTACATTGAGGTATGTGTCTTCTATTTCTATTTCTATTGAGCTCTATTTGCCAGGACTTTGTTGAGTATTTTTACATCTACATTCATCAGTGATACTGATTTATAGTTTTCTTTTTCGGTGCTCTCTTTGTCTAATTTGGAATCCAGGTAATATTGGCCTCAGAATATATTTGGGATTTTTCCTTCCTCTTCAGCTTTGTGGAAGAGTTTAAAGAATGGGTATTAGCACTTTTTTGAATGTTTGATAAAATTCACTAGTGAATCCATTTGGAACTGGGATCTTGTTTTTAGGGAGATTTTTCTTTTTAATTACTGCTTCAATTTCTGTGCTTGTGATTAAGCTGTTTAAGTTGTCTGTGTCCTCCTAAAACAGTTTTCAGATGTTGTAGGATCCTAGAAATCTTCCCATTTCTTCACTATTGACAAATTTGTTAGCATATGTGTTCATAATAGTATCTCATGATCTTTCATATTTCTGTGATGGCAGTTTTAATCTCAACTCTTTGATTTCTGGGTTTTGTTATTCAGGTTTTCTCCCTATTATGACTCTAAGATTGTATAGATTTTGATTATTTTTTCAATGAAACACCTCTTGGATTCATTGATCATTTAGATGGTCTTTTTATTTTCAATTTCATTTATTTCTGCTCTTATTTTTATTATTTCCTTCCTTCTGCTGATTTTTGGGTTTAATTATTCTTTCTAGTTTCCTCAGTTGTGAGATTAGGGATTTAATTTAGACTCTCGGTATTTGATGTGTGCCTGTATGGCTATAAAGTTTCCTCTAAGAACAGTTTTTGCCACATCCCATATGTTCTGGAAGCTAATCTGAGAATTTTCATTTATTTCCAGATAAGTCTTAATTTCACCTTTGATTTTATTGATGATCCAGGCATTGTTTAGAAGTATGTTGTTCCATCTCCACATCTTTGTGGTCTTCCAGTTTTGATCTTTCGGTTCATTTCTAATTTCACCCCCTTATGTCAGAGGAGATTCTTCTATTATTTCAATCCTTGCTGAATTTTCTGAGACTTGCTTTGTGTCCTAAATATGGTCTATCCTTGAGAATGTTCCAAGTACATGTCAGAAGAATGCATAGTCCTTTTTGTTAGGGTAGAACAACCTGTATATGTGTGTCAGGTTCATGTGCTCTATTGTTTCAATTAGGGCCCTTATTTCTTTGTCAATTTTCTACCTGGATGATCTATTAGTGTAAGTGGAGTACTGAAGTGTCCTACTATTATTGTGCTAGTGTCAATGTCTGCCTTTAGTTCTGCTAGTGTTTGTTTTATGTATTTAGGAGGTCCTGAATTGAGTGTATATATGTCGATGATAGTTTTTTTTTCTTGATGGATTAATCCCTTGAATATAGTGTAGTGTTCATCTTGCCTCATGATACATTTTTAGGTGGAAATGTGTTTTGTTTGATACTAGTATTGCAGTTCCTGATTTCCTTTAATTATTGTTGCTTTATTATATTTTATTATAGTAATTTTGATTTTATACATTAAAATAAACTTCTATCTGTGTTTCCCATATGTGCAGTTTCCCCATTCTTCAGATATATGTCAACATGCACTGCCCTCTACCAAATCACCAAGTATTCTTCACCACTGTCCAGTGGGCTCCACCACCTCTTGCCACCCTCCTCCCCAGTCCCATTTCCTATTGACAAGCTAATTTATATCACAAGTGTTCAAGGGTTGGTTTTGTTCCATCTGTTCCTTTGTCTATTCACATTCCACTGGAGTGAGATCATCTGGTATGTATCTTCCTTCTTTGACTTATGTCACTTATCATAATCCCCTTTAGATGAATTCATGTTGATTCAAATGACAGGATATCATCTCTTTCAAAGGCTGTATAGTATTTCATTGTGTAGATATACCACATCTTCTTTATACACTTATCCATCTGATTTTGGGCACTTAGGTAGTTTCCAGTCTTAGCTATTGTGAATAGGGCTTCAATAAACAAGGGGGTGCATAAATTTTTGTGTCAGTGTCTTTGTATCTTTTGAGTAAGCACCCAGAAGTGGGATGGCAGGATAATATGGGATTTCCATATTCAACTTTTTGAGAAATTTCCATACTGTTTTCCATAGGGAATACACCAATTTGCACTCCCACACAGTGTACAAGTGCTCACTTTCCTCCACATCCTTGCCAGCATTTGCTGTTTCCAGACTTTTGGATAATAGCCAATCTCTCAGGTGTAAGGCAATAGCTAATTGTTGCTTTGATTTGCATTTCCCTGATAGCCAGCAAGTAGGAGCATCTTTTCATGTGCCTGTTGGTCGTTTGTATGTCCTCTTCAGAAAAGTATATCTCCAATTTCTCGTCCCATTTTTTGATTGGATTGCCCGTTTTTCTGTTACTGAGATTTATAAGTTTTTTTGGTATATTTTATGAATTAAGTCCTTTCCAGATACATGAAATGCAAATGTCTTCTCCCAGTTGGTAGGTTGTCTTTTTGTTTTGGTGATGTTTCCTTTCACTGTAAAGAAGCGTTTTCATTTGCAGTAGTATCAATTATTCATTTCTGTTTTTGTTTCCCTTGATGCAGATAAATCGCTGAAGTCCTTTTTAAGGCTGATGTCAAGGAATGTCTTTCCTATGTTGTCTTCCAAGAATTTATGGTTTCTGGTCTTATGTCCAAGTCTCTGGTCCATTTTGAGCTAATTTTTGTGAATGGTGTTAGAGAATGATCTAGCTGTATTATTTTGCACGTGAATGTCCAGTTATCCCAACACCACTTATTGAAGAGACTTTCCTTTCTCCATCATATGCTTTTGGCTCCTTTGTCATAGACTGCCTCACTGTATGTGAGTGGGTTAGTTTCTGATGATTCAGTTCTATTCCACTGATCTGTGCCTCTGTTACTATTCTGATACCATAACATTTTGATCATTATCGCTTTGTATGGACAGCATAATGTCTGGGAGTATAATCACGCTAGATTTTTTCCTTTTTCTAATAATTGCTTTGGCTATTCAGGGCGTCTTTTGTTGTTCCATACTTATTTTAAGATTTTTTTTGTTCTGTTTCCTGGAAATAAGGAGATTACATTGAATCTGTATATTTCTTTAGGTAAGGTGACCATTTTAATGAAGTTGATTCTTCCGAATCATGAACAGGAGATGTCTTTCCATCTCTTTATATTCTCCTCTTTTTCTTTTAAGAAGGACTTGTAGTTCTCATTGTACAGTTCTTTCATATCCTTTGTTAAATATATTCCAAGATATTTAATTCTTTTCACATCTATTTTAAATGGTGTGGTTTTCTTGATCTCATTTTCTTCTAGCATGTTGTTTGTATTTAAAGATACAATGGATATTTGTGCATCAATTTTGTATCCTGCCACTTTACTGTATTCATTGATTAGTTAGTTTTTTTTAACAGAGTATTTTGAGTTTTCAACGGCACAATTATATAATATGCAAATAATAACAATTTTACTTCCTACTATCCAACTTAGATTATTTTATTTCTTTTTCGTGCCTAATTTCTCTGGCTAAGACCTCCACTATTCTGCTAAATAGCAATGTTGAGAATGGACAGCCTAACTTTGTTCCTTACCTTAGAGGAAATGCTTTCAATTTTTCTCCATAGACTATATGATTTGTCTGTGGGTAATATATGTTCTTAATTATGTTAAGGTATGTAACTTCTATCCACACTTCATGCAAGTTTTTTATAATAAATGTGAGTTGGATCTTGTTAAAAGCTTTCTCTTCATCTATTGAGATGATCATGTGGTTTTTCCCCTTGCTCTTGCTGATATGATATATTGATAGATTTATGTATGCTGAACCATCCTTACATCCCTGTGATCTCACTTGGTTACAATGGATGATCTTTTCAATGCATTGAAAGACTAAGTTTGCTAATATTTTGTTGATAATTTTTGCATCTATGTTCATTAGATAAATTGGTCTGTAATTTTCTTTCTTCATGATGCCTCTGTCAGCTTTTGGTATCAGTGTGATGTCAGCCTCATAGAAAATATTTAGAGTGTTCCCTGTTCTTTGATATTTTGGAAGATTTTGAGAAGAATAGGGATTAATTCTTCTCTGAATGTTTGGCAAAACACTTTTAAAAAGTCATCTCTCATGAACTTTTATTTTTAGGGAGACTTGATTATCTCTTCAATTTCTTTGCTTGTGATTACTTTGTTTTTGTTTTCCAATTCTTCCAGTTTCAGTCTTCATAAACTATAATTTTTCTAAAAATCTGTCCATGTCCTCAAATTTATCCACTTTGTTGATATAGAGTTGTTCATAGTAGTGTCTTGAGATGTTTTGTGTTTCTTTGGTATCTGTTATAATTTCTCCCCTTTCATTTATAATTCTAGTTATGAGCACATTCTCTCTTTTTTTCTTTGTGAGTCTTATAAAAAGGTTTATCAATTTTATTTTTTCAAAGAACAAACTTTTGGTTTCACTGGTCTTCTGAATTCTTTTTGTTTTCTATTTTGTTTATTTCTGCTCAAATTTTTGTTATTTCCTTTCTCCTAGTGGTTTTTGGCTTTAACTTTTCTGCTTTCTCTAGTTTTAAATGTTTTTAATATGTCATTCTCTCTCTCCTAGCCTATAGTGTTTCTACTGAGAAATCTGATGATAGTCTGATTGTTGTTCCTCTGTTTTATGGTTATTTTGTTTTGTTGATTTTTTTCCTCTCACAGACTTAAGGAATTTTTTTTTTGTCATTGACCTTTGCTAGTTTTACTATGTGTACGGGAGAAGATCTAATTACATTTAGAAATGTTGGTGTTCTCTCTGCTTCATGAACATCCATAGTTACATTTTGTAAGGTATCTCTGCCATTAGTTCTTTAAGTAAGCTTTCTGCTCCTTTCTCCCTCTCCTCACCTCTGGGGCACCTTATGTTTATTCTTCTCATAGTATCTGATATTTCTCATTAGAATTTCTTCCTTTTTCCTCAATCTTGTTTCTCTTTCCTCTTTCATGAGGGTAGTCTCTATTAACTGGTTTTCAATATCTGATTTTTTTTGCATGATTGACTGTGTTTATGTTTCCATGTTTATCTGCAACTCATTGATCATATCTTTCATTTGTAGCATTTCTGCTAGGACTTTCTTTATGGCCTCAATCTCCATGGTGAAGCAATTCCTTTGGTCTATCACATCTTTTATGAGGTCCTCTAATTGCATTTGGGTAGTTGTGTGAGCCTCTTGTATCTCATTCACCTTTTAATAAATATTCTTTTGAACTCTTTTTCTGCCAACTTGCCCCAATCCAAGTTGATGGGGCTCTTTGAAGAGCTCCTGGAATCTTTTTCTTTTGAGGCCATTCGAGTTTTTGGGGGGTACAACTTAGATTTTGTCATGGCTTTCTTTTCTGCTATCAGTTTAACAATGTGACTTTCTTTTTCTTTTACTTTAGATTTCTTCCTATTTGTATGATTCTGTGGTAGGTGCCAGCCCCTTGATTACAGTTGGGGTAGGGCTGCTTCTGCTCTCTCGGATCCCGTCTTCTGGTGGACTACTGATGCCTATTTAGGTGGTACTTAAAGGCTTTGCAGCATTCCAGTGGAGGAAGCTACACATGCAGACTGGGTGCTGTCCAAGAATGCATTTCTCAGGTCGCTCAATTATTTGTTCTAATATTTATGGGTCTGGGCCTGATTTGAGATCTCATGGGTGTCCTATGGTCCAGAGGCCTAGTGAGTGCTTGCTCCTGATGTCACCTGAGCAGAATGTGAATGATGGCCCATGAGTCCAGAGGCCTAGTGGTTCCTGTGCTGAGACCTTATGGGCCTGTACTTGTTCTGGGCCACTGCAGGTTGGTCCAGTGATCCATAGTCTGGGACAGTGAAGGCCTTGGGTCACTGGAGACTGACAAGTGCACTTAAGTCAAGTGAGAACAGCTAAGGACCTCTTCTGGCCAGGTCCAGTCAGCCTGAGTCCTGGGGAGCAGAGTCCTGGGGCTGCTGGGGCCTGGCGAGCACAGTAAATATGTTTTTCTTAATAATTTAGCTGATTATACATAATTATGGAAAGATTTTTGGCACAAATCTGTTATACAAAATATTCTTCTGGAAAGCAATGTATCCTTCGAAGTCCTTAGTTTCAGGAAACAAACCATCTCTAAGAGAGTTTGGTAAAAGAACATTGTATAGCTTGTGGAATTGTTGGAGGCTGGAGAACCAGACTTGAAGTTTCCAAAGATAGTGACCTAATCCATGTCCAAAACTGACGACAGGAGGTAAAGACTAACAAAGATTACCAGCTCTCTACCAGAACTTGATTGCACCAAACCACCACCACATCTTGTCATTTCTGCCCAAGAGGCAAAGTTTAGTTTAGTTCTGATACATACCTCTTTTATTCCTCTCTATTTTTGGTTAAATCCAAAATCAGTTTTTTTATTATTATGACTATGGAAATATTATTTACTACACTGTTGAACTTTCCAGCAAAGTAGTGTTCTATTATTTAATCTTCTTCCTAAAACCTTTTTGTTTTTCTTGGAGTTAATAATTGTCTCATATTTTCATTTATTTAGTTTTCTTTGATACTCCAGTCAAATTATCCAACACATTCCAACAGCTTTGTCAACATGCCTCTAATATAATTTTCCACATAGTAAAACCTAAAAAGGGTACCATCAGTTTCATTTTGCTTTTCCTGGAGACATCTCCTCTACCTGCTCCAGTCTGCCTGGCTATGGTATCCATCTCCTGCACAGCCATTGTCCTAATGCAGGAGGACCCTTTATATCCCTGCAGTACTGAACCCTTTCTTTCCAGGGTTTCATGCTTTCCTCTTTCTTGAATACTGTCCTATTTTGGTACAGCAAATCTTTAAAGGATTTCCTGAAAAAGAATGCATAGAAAGTAACTTTTTTCTGAGCCCTTACGTGTCTGAAAATACCTTTATTTAACCCTCACACTGGACGGTTCATTTCACTGTGTATCAAATTTAAGTGAAAATATTTTTATTGATAACATTCAAGTCCTCATTCATTGTCCAATTTCCAGGGGAGCACTTGGAAAGCTCATTTCTATTCTTGCTCTTGATCTTTTATAAATGTCCCTTTTCTCTATCTTTAAAATTTTTAGAATATTATTTTATTTCATATAGTCTAAAGTTCCACAATGACATGCCACAGTATGTCTTATTTTAATTCACTGATTTTGCACTTGGAAAGCTCCTGTCATTCAGTTACAGAAAAATTTGCATATAGAGGTTATTGTCTCCTCTTCTTGTCCCTCCCCTCCCCTCCCCTCCCCTCTCCTCCCCTCCTCTCTTCTCCTGTCCTCTTCTCTTTTCTCTCTTCGTAGTGCTTACTAGTAAGATAATGGAATGAATTTTCAGTTTTATTATCTTTTCTCTTTTACTTTTCATTTCTATGTATTGATTCTGTTTTCTAGATGAGATCCTTACTCTGTCTCTAGACCTTTTAACTGATAGGATTTTTTTTCCCGCTCATGTTTTTAAATTATAAGAACTCTTTTCTTTCTAATGTCATCCTAGCTATTTCGTGCTCACAATATCTGAGAATATTAATTATAGTTTGCTTTTATGAAGTTTTCTTCTTTTTCTTGGAATGTCTGTTTCCTGTAAGTGCCTTTGTGCTCCTGCTTATTTGGGACTCTATCTTGCATGTTTCCAGCACTCCTCAAGAGCCAGGATGCCCAATTCTATTCAAGAGTAAAGCACTAAACACAGTATCAGGAGCTTTGTGGGAAGGAGCGCCTCACAATAGAGTGACTGAGTAACGCCTGCATCTTTGTCACAAGGCACTTTCATATGTCTGTATTTAAAAGTTGCTCTCCTGATTGAATTTTGCACTCAGAGAAGAATCTTTGCACTTTTAATGATTTGCTAGCTGGCTATATTCTTAGCTTGGGTGGCAAAGAGGATTGAAGTGTGTATTTTCACTTCATCCCCTAGTTTTCCTGTCTCATCCTATCTATGTCTGCTTTGTGTCAGGTGGCCTCAAATTCATTGCTTTCTGACCCAATAACTTCAGAACCTAAACTTCCTGTCTCCTTTTGGGGATAGCTATGGGATGGGAAGCATCATCTGGCTATAGCAATTGGAAGGAGAAATTCTGAGTTTCCTTGTATGAACTCTTAAGGGATTCCTTATTTTTAGCACCCTTTCCCAACTGGAGCAGTAATTGCTATACTCCAGCACATTTCCTGGGCTCTGTGGGGGTGAATTGTGCTGTTAACTACGTGTGATCCTTTGCAGACACTGGTGTGTGATCCCTCCTCTTTCTTTTCTTCGTTATGTGCTTCAAGATTACCCAGGACTTCTGGTACAATTAAAAACAGATCTTGTATATGTTCCTCTCTTACTTGTTGGATGACAGCATCTGAGAAAAGAAAGAATGAAAGGACCATCTTGAATGGAGACATTTTGTGCACTTCCTTTTTAAAAAATTATCAACATTAATTAAATCTTTCGTTCACAATGCTGTATTTATTTTTGAATGTTGACATTGTATCTCAGTCTATATTTCACACACTATCCACCAGAGTTCCAGTGTTGAACACTTCTGCACTGCTCAGGGACAGGTCTTTGAGCCTCCTCACATTAGTCTGCTAGAACTGCTGTAGCAAGTTTCATGGACTGAATGACTTAAAGTCGTGTGTTTTCTCAGTTCTGGAACAAGAAGTTCATGATCAAGGTGTCAGTAGGGAGAATCTGTTCATGCCTCTCTCATAGCTTCTCCTCGCTTGCTGGCAATCTCTGACATTCTCTGACTTACAGATGTGTCACCCCAGTCTCTTTACTCATCATCGTGTGGCAGTCTCCCTGTGTATTTCCATGTCCAATTGTCTCCTTTTTATAGGAACCAGTTATATAGGATTAGGAGCCCACCCTACCCAAAGCTGATATCATTTTAACTAATTAAGTCTGTAACAACTCTTTCCATATGAAGTCACATTCTGAAGTACTGAAGGTTAGGACTTCAATGTATGGATTTTTGGAGGACATAAACACACAACATATCCCATTTTTCATATTTTCTGATTAGGGTGAAACATCATGTCATTTTGTATGGGACAGTCTGTTTATATATGCTTAATTATTATACTTGGTTAATTATTACTCATGCCTTCTTCCACTCTCAATAGTGTTCAAGTTTGAACAATCAATTTTGTAGTCACCCTACATATGGTCCCTTGCACTTGCAAGAAATTATCAAGATAAAAGATATTACTGTCATTTCAGTAGATTCTATACACAAACCTGGGGAACTGCATTCTCATGTTTTTCTAACTCTATTTTATGCAGAAAAATGTGTACAATATAATATATAATTTTAATAAGTATATAAATATATATAATACGTGATTGTATACAGAACAAATATATATTTTTTTTTAAAAGACACTGAAAACTTATTGTATAGCATGATGTACAAGCAGAATTTTGAGTCTTCTAAAAATATAAACATTTCTTTAAAAAAGAAAGAGAAGTTCTGTGTTGCTAACAATAAACGAACAAACTTCCAGCAGCTCAAGAAAATTGGAAACCCAGAACTCCCAGGGCTTACAGAGGCTATGAATTTGGCAAAACCAACTGTGTGGAACCCATTTTGTTATGGGCTTGGGACAGCTGGCTTGTTTCCATGACAACCGACTGTGCTGTTATAAACACTGCAAATGGTCTCTAAGTTATCCAGCAGTTGCTGGACTATGAGAGAGATAAGATCTTATTAAAAATATAAAAGTTAGAGCTAACTACTGGAATATAGAGTTGTATCAATAAAGGTATTTGCATTTATATAGAAACAGGTCTTTCTCACTTGTCCTCATAAAGAAAAGATCCTGTTTGGTGAAAATCCATATGGATTAAAGCTGATCTTCCTTAAATAGTTCTTAAGCTAATTAGCTACAACGGAAAAGGTTGTGAAGAGAAGAAAAAGCAATTATAAGCAGTCCCTGTTTGAAGTGTGATAAGTGATTTTGTCCGAAAGTATTACCCACTACTAGAGGTATTTCTTGATTAAGAATTAATCATCCCTTGAAAAGATAAAACTATTATTCCTTTCTAATTAAAATATATTCACATTTTATAAAATCTAGAAATATATAATATATAGAAAATAGAAATTACATATAATTCTATCACACAAGATTTTTTAAACAACTGGAAACATGTTGAACATAGTTTTAGATTCTGCCTTTTTTATATAGCATTACATCATAAGTTTTATCCCATGTCATGAAAGATGCTTTATGCACTTAACATTTAGTGAATGTCTAATAGTATATATTGACAAATCATAATATGGATGAACCATAATTTGCATACCATCCCCACATCATGGAAGGATTTTTTAATGAAAACTTTTTCCCAATATCATCAGTAATGCAGTGATAAACACCTTACAAATAAATATTTATTCATATTTCCCATTATTTTATTAAATACATTGCTAGAAATGAAATTATAAGAGAAACAGTTATGAAAAATTTAAGGTTCTTTCACTTTAAATAAATTTTCAGAAATTTTCTCTACTTTCACTTGTTTACATTCCTAGATGCTCTATTTAAATTTTTCACATTCTAGAAAACATTCTTGAGAATTTTTATTGGGGGTAACGTTAATGCAATATATTCAAATGAGAATAATTGACACCTTTTGCAATTTTCAAAACTTTATAAGTATTTTCTTTATTTGAATATTTTATATCACAATAACATTTTGTAATTTGTTCCCACACATCACTTATATTTAAAATATTTTGCTGCTATTATAAGTATGAGCTTCTTGTCATTGTATTATTTAACTAGAAATTGCTGATACAAAATGTATTAATTTTAGAAATATTTATCTCCTAATCAATTCATTTAAGTATCTTATTATTTACAAGCTTATAGTTGCTTGCAAGTGCATGCATATGTGGTTGGCATATAATCATTTCATCTGAGAGTACTGTATTTTGATTTTTTCTTTCCAATACTAATACTCCTTTAAAAAGTTCATATCTTTTTCATCAGCCACCACTTTCATAAAACTTATCTAATAAAATGATAGATGGCATCTTCAATTTGTTTCTAAAAATGACATAATCAGCACACCTTGGTATTGTAGAGGTTAGGTCAGTCGCCTCTAAAGGAGTGAAGGACACACATCCTTGGGTTCAATTCTAGGGTCCGGAGGAAACAACCACTGTGAACAACTAAGTAAAAATAGAGTAAAGTGCTCTTCCTTCTCTCTCTTCTTGCCTGCATGCCTGCTTGGCTTCATTTCTGCTTGCGCCTTTCCTTTAAAATAAAAATGACAATATCTTCTTATATGTATATTGCACTATTAAATTTGTTTTTAACCTTAGTACTAGAATATATGACAAGAATAGTGGGGCAGGCTGGCTATAACAGAACTTGATATGAGCTGTAAACTGGATAGGGCTCCTTCTAAAGGGTGCACACTGCAGATGCTCAGCTTAAGCATATTGTATCCTATTCACGTGATATGAAAATGTACACTACTGCTAACAGATCTCCTTTTTTTTTCAAATTGGAAACCCTAACCCTATATCTTTTTCATAAGAGAAAGCATTTAATTTTTATATGAAATTTCTCAATTTTTTAAAATGTCTATAACTAAAATTTTCTTACTCTAAGTCAAAACAACAAAACATACAGCAGTAGTTCATATTCAGGCCATGTGCAGACTCAGGTGTCTAATAAATATTCTCAGTATTAAGAAAGGATCAATTTAGTCTAAACACCAAGACTGGCTTTTTAAGAAATATGTTACAGCATTGGTCTTTTTTTAATATTTCTATTTTACTATTGAATCAATAAACTTCCTAATATTAAAAAATTACATATCAGCAAATGGTAAACAAAATAAAGTTGAATTTTAGCTAATCAAATTTTATATGGAATCTTTATATCTATAAACAAATGCAATTCTTTTTAAATTCTCTTTTATTTTCAACATTTGATTCTGACATATGTGAGTTTCATAAAAAATATTACAGATTTACAATATTCTGAAGAGAATAACATAGAAGTTGTTTCTTATAAGTTTAGAGAAACTATGTGGTATAAGTTCTTTTGAATACTTTCTTAAATAAATTTCTTTTTTTTCTCATGCTTATTAGTCTATTATTATTTACAAGGGTTGGAGTCATTATTATATAAATTGTTCATTTTCAGTTTATTATATTATGGTCACAGAATTTAACCAGTTCAATTTTACAACTTAGAATTTGTTAAGATTACTTTGTGAATGAGTAATAACTTTCACAATTATTTTGTGGAAGTTTAAGAAAGTACCTTACCTACACAGTATAAAGTGGAGTGTAGATAAAGTCCAACCAAATTGAATATGATTAAAATGTCTTGTTTTTGTTTTTTTCTTTATAACTTCACAAAGACTTATAAATGTCCCATAATTGTGCTTTTGACCATTTCTCTTCTGTCAATAATTTTTGTCACTAAGCAGATAAAAGACACCAAAAAGATGATTACTAAATTTAATTGTGAAATTTTTATCTACTAATAACTATTTAACTATAGTTTTCCTAAAATTTATATTGTTATATTATTTTTGAAGTGTTTTTTATTTTTAAGTAAAAATATTAAAAGCATTTCTATTATATTTTGATTTATAAGACCTCTCAAAAGCAGCTTAGTTGAAATTTTTATGATTATGTGTGCTTAATTGTTTAAATTGTATATAGATGTAGATGTCATGATATCTCTATCTCTAGCTATACAGTTAACTCTATAAAGCTAGATATAAATACATGTATCTTTCTAGAGATAGGTATATTCTGATTCATATGTAGATTAGAAGGAAAATATTTTTAAAACAATTCCTTTATAAGGGGCACAAAAGTTTCTTGATTTATTAAATATCTATGTTTTCTTTAATCACCACAGAATAAGAACATAATAATATGCAGTTTTATTAGATTATATCACCTCTCCCTCCTCAACTTCAGCAGACATTGTTCCTTTATCTCTGTTCTTTGATTATACAATTAAAACCTGAGGGTCAGTACAGTCATGCATCATTTAATAATGTTTTGTTCAACGACAAACCACTTATAGGATAGTGGTTCAAACAGGGCTCTACAACATAGCCTAGGTAATAGGTGATACTGTCCAGGCTAGCATATTTACACTCTGACACATTGGTGAAATTGCCTAACAACACATTTCTTAGAACATATTCCCATTGTTCAGGGATACATGACAGTACTACTGTTAAACATGTGCAGGACAGGTCCTTGCATGAGCCTCCATCCCTCAGGGTGTCCAGTGCCTCCCTCAAAATGTTCTAAGTCTCTATTTAGCGGCAGCCCCCGCTAGGCAGGGAGGGCACCAGCGCTGTCCAAGTAGGGTCTTCCAAATCCTGACTGTAAACCATGCGGGCCCCAGTCCTAACTCTTCCTCTTGATGGTTTTTCAGTACATTAAATAGTTTATATAGACAGAGATTCCATGAACAGTATCTGTGCAGGTATCCGAGGAGTGCAAGGGGTGACTCTGCTGAAGCTAAGTTGATTTTTCTGTACTTTATTTCACTGAAATTGTGTTTACGTGTATGTGCGTGTATGTGTATGTTTAGTTCACTGGCCTTAAATTTGACCACATTTTACAAAGTGGCCACACCTATATGATCATCACCTAGCTTAAGATATTTAATATTACCAGTAATCCAGAAGTCTCCTCCAACCCCTCTCCTAGTCATTACTCCCAAAGGCAACCATTATTCTGACTTCTCTCTCCATAGATTAGTTTCATCTTGTTTTGAACTTTATTTATATAAATGAAATCCTACATAGTATATTCCCTTGTGGTTGGCCTTTCACTCAACATTATAACAGTGAGTTCAGCCATATTACAGCATATAGCTATAAGCTATGCAGGTTCTCCTAGTGGATCATGGATGTGTCCTGGCTCTACAAGAGAAACCTAGAGTATAACGCCTGCTGTAGAGAATGGTATTTTATTTACAGGATTGTGCAAGATTAGATGATCATAATGGTATTGATAAACTGATTTGGGTGCAAGTGCGCAGTTCGATTTTATTGTTGGTCAACCACTGACCATTGATCTTAAGCCTTACTGTGGGTCTTTGTGTTGTCATTCATCCATCTCTGATCTGACTCGTGCTGTCTCTAATCTACAGCTCCCCATGATAGCAGAGGAGGTAATGGCAAGCTTCTTGAATCCTATCTCCTGTAGACAGTGACACCAAGATGGTCATCTGATCTCTTTCCTTTCATCATACCACATGTCGGGCAGTCGCCTGTTTCTGTAACAAGTTTCTCTCACTCTGAAGACATTAAGCCTTGCTAGATTCATCAAATTGGACATCTAAATTTTCTTCTACTGTTCAATCTACTTTTTTGTTTTTCTCACGGTATTCTATCTTGAGTCTTAGGTTTGCACTGGTTGACCTTTCTCAATGTTGAAATCTTCTGCTTTTGCATCCTTTTATTTTGCTTCCTCATTGGCTTCTTGCCATCATATGTTTAATCTACTATTGCACATCAAGCGTGAAGGGGACTATGGAGAAAGAAAATCTAGGTTGGTGGACAACTTGCTTGAGGTTATGTATGAAGAGAAAGTGGAAGAATGAGAAGCACTTTATCCCATTGCTTTTATTCCAGTCACACCATACTTATCTCTCTTTATAATAATCCTGATGATTTGCAATTATTTTTTTTTTACTCACTTATTATCTGCTTCCCTCAACTAAACTCAACTCCACAAGACCAAGAACCATATTTGTCTCATTACTACTGTGTCCCAATGTTGGACTCATCCATGGTACTTAGTATTTGATAGTGAAAGGTGAAGGCTTCAAGTATGAGATGTCATAGGCAGAAAACATAAGGTATGGAAAAAAGATCAAAGCAAAGTGACTTATTTGTCTTTCATCTCAAATAAAATTCCAAATTTACAAATGAATCTAAAAAGATTTTTAATGAATTCATCCAGTCCTACAGAGTAGGCATTTTAAAGCATTTGTTAAATTAAAGCAATTTAGTTAAGAGAGAAAAACACTAAAAGTTAAGGACCTTTATTTCTCACCTAGAATTACAACTGTTTTTTTAGAAAATTTATAGCATAATTTATAGTTCTAAAACTTTCATCATAATTTACAGTCCTAAAAGACTGACTATCGGAATTTGGAAATGAACAAAATAACAAAAATTTTAATTCAGTATGATATCACCATCCAGCTATAATAATGTCTAATATTTTGATGTTTTTTTAATCTAAAGTTCATTGTTAAATATATACTATATGGCTGATAAATATATATATATAACATTTTGTTATATATTCTTATCTTCCATATGTACAATGTGCAAAACAAATATAAGTATTCTGAATGTTATAAATGGTGCTTATAAAATAAAGGCTATATTTTATAATGTACTATTTCCATTTCGCATTACATTCTGAACATTTTCTCACACCAATATGTGTTTTTAAAATATTTTTTAAAAAAGTTATGCATGGCATTCTATCATAGCATGCATCATAAATTATTTGATTAATGTCCTCATTGGGTTATTTAGATTTATCCAATTTTTTTGTCATAAGTATTGCAACAATAAAAAAAGTCTATAAATCTTTGTAACATCTCTGATCAGTTATTTTGGATAAATTCCTAAACATGAAATGACAAGACCCAAGAGTATGAATTTTTTAAGATTTAGATATACATTGTCAAACTGTGCTTCATATGTGCCAGGGTACATTCTAACCAGAAAATTGCAAGATTGTTCATTCATTCTCATCTTACCAATACTGAGTATTAAATTCTTCTAATTTGGTGGAGAAAATATTTTATTTACATTCTTTGACTATAAGTAAAGTTGAAATATGCATCTTTATATATTTATTAGGATTTTTATATTTTTCATTTGCTAATTATTTGCTAACATCTTTTTTTCTGATTTGCAATATGCAAAGGATGGAACATGTATTGCTCATATATATATTTATAACTTATTTTCAGTGTAATTTTAGTGTTTTTGAAAATATCAATTTATTTAACATATACATTAAAGCTGTCTTAAAGTCAATTATTTGCCATTGTTTCATTCTTTTTCATTTGTGTTTAGGAAAGTCACACCCACTCCAATATCAAATAGAAAATCACCTATATATGTTCTACTTCTTTTAAGACTTCCTTTTTCAAATTTAATATAATTCAGCCGAATATGCGTGATAGAGTGGAAGTAGGGATGTAATTTGATTTGGTTAGTTTTTTTCCTCATTTAACCAGTTATTCTAGATTCATTTTCACACATCAATGTCATTCCCTTCACATAAATTAGGAGGCTTAAATCTTATCAAACGCTATGGTTGTAAATGCTATGATCTGCACAAGAATTTTGAGGCTCACTAGTTTTGCCCACCATGACACTCTTGAAGTTATATCTACACTATGGGTTTTACTATGTGGAAATGAAAATATCTGCTATTCATTTTTGAAATTTTCCTGATCTATTAACAGTTTGGTAAGGGAGCAAATCAACTTAGTTCTCTGTATTTTATTTGACTCTACTTGTAAACTAATGTGCATTTAATGTGGACTTTTGGGGGGTAATAAAAATAGTTTTTCTGTACCACCAACTTCTTCTTCCTAGAACTTATTAATCCTTGAAAAATTAACCAACTTTGGGCAAGATATTCAACTTCTCTTAGTCTCAGCTTCTCCATGTTCAAAAGAAAAAGAAAAATAACACTTCTTTTATCTTCAGTTTAAAAATAACTGAGTAATGTCTCTTCTCACAAATTACTCAAAACCTCAAAGAATAAGAAATATAATTTCCTATTCAATCATTTACAAAATAAAGAAATAAATTAAATATAAAAACAGAATAGAAGGAAGATCATCAAAAAGCATGAATATTAAAGAGGGATGTGAGAGGAAGAAGACAGGATAGACGTAATTGCATTTTCTTAGGAAAAAGAAAAAGGCAGTAAGATAAGAAAGACAATCGAAAGACTTGCATGAGAATTTTCATAGAAATTAAAACTTATAGCAACCTGAATATCCATCAACAATGGAATGAATAAATAAATTGTGGTATCTTTGTATAACAGAATACAGATACAATTACAATAAGCAAACTTAGATCAACAACAGGAATTAATGCATGATATAAAATTGAGCAAAATAATACAGCATAATTCCATTTCTATAAAATGACAAAACTAATCAATGATGGTATGTTATACCCATTATGGTAGTATGACAATCTGGTAAGGGCATATTGGAACTCCAGGAATATTAGTAATGCTCTGTTTTCACACCTTGTTTGGGGTTACACAGATATATTCACTTGTGATACAAAATACCAACAATTTATACACATGATTACTGATATTTTAGACTTCAAGATAAAGCTTACTTTTTAAAAGGGCAACCTTAGTGTGCTGTGCTCAGAATAAGCACACCCCTTCCCCACTGGCTTCCAACCTCATCACAGCAGGAGTGAGAAGACCAAGGACTCTCTGCTAATGATAGATTCCTTACCCTCCCTGCAACCCTGAGCCTGCCACCACCATGTGGTAAGGGACCATGCAGAATTATTTTATTAAGATCCATTGCTGCAAGAAGCTCAGGATCCCTGAAACACTCATCCCAGAAAGTCGCCTTTTTTTTTTTTTTTTTTTTTTTTTTTTTTCTATCTAGACCTTTTCTTCTGACCCTGTATCTCTTACCTCTCCAAATTTTGGAAATTTTTCACTTTTTTCCTCTGAGACTGAAAGACAGTTTTCAGTAAGATAATTATGTCCTTAGACTCTTCTCTGAAAAGGCCTTCAACTTCTCACAGAATCTTGCTTTCCTGAGACACTCCTGTGGATACAATTTCTTTGTAGCCCACATGTCAGGTTAGAAGTTCTTTCTGCTCAGCATTGGCTCTTCCTGACTACCTTTCCTCTGTCTTTGCTAAAACTCCCAATCCAGAATTTTGTATCTTCAGTCTTCAATACCCATTCTCTTCATTTCAATCTCACTACCTTGTATTTTGATGTTATATTCTTGCCCTAACTGTCTCCAACACTCATGTTGATGTTTCAAGATTCAAAGAGATAATTTTCCAGTATCATGGTCTCTCTGTTCTTCAACCTTCCCTCATCCAGGGATCTCTTTCTATCCTGGGCCACTTCCACCCCACCCCCAGGCTAACGCCCCAGACTTTACAATTACTCTAATTACATCTTTTCCACCATCTTAATTGCAAGGATAGTCACTGTTTGATTACCACCTCAAAAGTCTCTAGTTTTCTGTGTTCTTTTTCACAGCACATTTTCATTCTTTTCCACTAAAACCTACAAAATGTCATCAGCGTCATATTTATTCACCTCTCATCATCTTCCTTCTTTCATTACCTAACTTTAATTCTGTGATACTTAATTATAACCACTAATCACATATACCTAGACTCTTTTGTCTTTGTGGTTTCTAATATTTTGTGTTATTAATCTCCTGGTTGGAACTAGAATTTTTAACAAGGAAGAAAGAAGATATAAATTTAACATCAATGAAGTTAAGTAAAAACCCTATTGCCCAGAATTTGTCCTTGGAAGTACTAGTACAAAATCATGATATAATTAACCTTTGAAATAACATATATACACATTTCCCGGCTCTATCCACTGAAAAGTCCTACAAATCATGGCCAAAACACAATAGCAATAAGTACCCCTAATGTCCAAATTGTAGTCTCCAAAAATAATTTCTCATAAAAAGTAACAAAGGCTTCTTGGAGAAATGTCCATTTCTGGATCTGGGGCAGGAAATATGTGAGATAAACCTAGAACAATTTTTCATACAAGAAAGCAAAGACCATCAGCGATTTATTATATATAAAGAACCTAGAAGTCAATTTCAAGAAGTTCCTATTAGCAAGGTTAGAACAACTTAAGCATCAATAAGGATAATAACTAAAATGGAATAAAATGCATCAAATATGTTTAAAATCCATATATTCATAATGATACAAGAGAGAATAAATCCCACTAGTCACCATATTAATAACCAACTTGTTTTGAAAAGTAATAAACAAAAGGGAAGAATAAATATTTAATCTGCCTTTCCCATTATATGTATATTCAGGTAATTGTACTCCAGTATACAAAGAAACAAATGAAGCATCTCTCTTTAGAAGTATTGCATCTAATAAATGAGGAAAGAGGATAAAATTGGAAAATCAGCATTTTTCAATAGATCAATATATCTAGAAAATAATTATCAATGATTCTAATCCCACAAAGAGAAAAAGTCTCTCCCCTACCCTCAACAAAAACCAAACCTGAATATGATTGGGTCTTTAGATCAAGTTACCAATTTTTAGGAAATACGAAGGAAGTCTATGATAACTTCATGGGTAGAGTCAATTAGCAAAATTAAACTATGGGAACTTCTGCATGATAAATGATTCAATGTTTAACAAAAGAATGTACAAGGTAAAAAATAACTAGAGTGTGAACCTAGAGATTAAAAGGGACATGACATATCAAACAATTGTGACATAAGGGTTTTATTTGGATCCCAATTTAAACAAATGAGTTGGGGAAAAATAAAACCCTTAAAGACAATTTAGGAAACCTCTACCTTGACTAGATATTTAAGACATTAGAAATTATTGTGGAATATTTTAAGATATAAAAAAATTCATATGGCTGTGATTTTTTTCCAAGTTACTATCTTTTAGCGATACACACTTAAATATTTACAAATGGAATTATATGAAGTCTTGAATTTGCTTTATCATAATCTGAATAGGGGAAGGAAGAGGGTTGGGAGATGAAGGAAATGAAATTGACCCTGAATTGAAAAATATTGAAACTGAGTGGCAGGTATGAGAAACTTCATTATACTATTCTCTCAACTTTAGATATATTTGAAATTTTCTATAATAAAACATCATAAATAGTCATAATAGAATAAAAATCCTTTTGACAAGAAGAACAAAAGTATGGCAAGGCTTTGCAAGTCAATTTTGTCCTGTTTTTAATAAATCTGAGCCATCTTTAACCCAGGGCAAAAGGGGAAGTTGAGTTGCCCTGGGCCCAGTCTGCTAAGGGGGCGCATAAGTAGCTGCCCCTTTTGCCCTGAATTAAGACAGTATTTGTCAGCACTGACTGTGGTGGGCAGTGGTTGCTACTGCTATTCCTGTCCCTTGTGAGGACATAGGAGCCCTCTGGAAATAGGATTCTGTCCTCTTCACCCCATGCTGGTCTGTTTCTTCAAAGGAAGAAGAATATCACAGCATGGTTGAGCTACAGATAAGTACTATGAAGGTTATCTCTGTCACTGTGGGGGTTATCTCTAGTATTATGGGCATTATTGGGCATTTCTGTCACTGGGATGGTTAAAGTGGTATGTGTTTTAGGCAGGACACTTAGAACAGGGCTTTCAGGGGCACCCAATCTGATTTTCACCTACGATAACAAAATTTCTTGCACCAGCCCTAGCCTTTTGTGTAAGTCCTGCCAGACCAGACATTGTTATTATGTGATCACCAATTGGTATCACACAGTACTTACTTGTTGCTGGCCTGCCTGCTCTGCTCCTGCTCGAATTGCTCCACCTCCTCGCTTCCCTTTAGTCACCAGCACATAAGCCTGCCTTGTTTTTGCCATTCCAATGTCTCTTTTATGTCTTAAAGAAATATGCTCAGTCTTGCTGTAAAAGACAATATTTCTGAATCAGCCTGTAGAAATAGCAAGCACAAAACAAAGTAAAACCAAAGCTAAAATCTTAAAAAAGAAGAAATCAAAAGACAAACCAGGAAAAAAAATCACACCACCTCACAATGCCCTTAATATCCAAAGAACTCTTATTATAAAACAGAAAGGCTAACAAGGGGAAAGCAGCATAGGGTATAGATACAAATGATCTGTTTGTAGAGAAGTAAATGCAGAATGAAGAGACCCTAAATGCTTATCAGCTTAATAAATTATGGCATATGAGATAATGGAATACTATACCAAAGTTTAAAAGAATTAGCAGGAATTTATGTATAATATGTAAGCTTTTCTAATAAATGAAATATATTAAACATATTATGTAAAAAACGGGTAAAGGGCAAAATAGTATGCATGCTATACAAACATTTAGTAAAAAGGAGAAAACACTAATTGGTCAATGTGGTTGCATTTTCAATTTTATAGTTTGATCATGTATTATTTATCAAAAATAAATAATTTAAAACTACTTTTAGATAGCTTGCGAAGATTTGTTTTTGAAAGAAAATTTATTAAAAGTCTATAAACTTTAAAGTTCTATGTAAATCCAATTTAAAGAAAGATCTTGTTACTGGGTTTTAGGTCAGGGGTTCAAAATGGATTCTTTCATTTTATGTATAGTTTTGTGGAGATAATTCTAAGTTTTAGAATTTTGCAATTGTATAGTTTCTTTATCTCTGAAATGGTAACAATAATCCCTTCTACCTCACAGGAATTACTCTAAGAACCACTGAAAACAGAATATTCAAAAGTGCTTTGTAAACTATAATAAAGTTTTCAAAATTGTTTATAGAGTTGCAAGCCAAAATAGCTAAACTCTGAGTGGCACAGATGACAGAGATAGGCAAGATCTCATCTGTCCAATATGGTAGTCACAGATGACTGTTAGTTCTTGAAAAGTGGTAAATTCAAATGGAAATATGCTGTAAGTACAAAATAGACAGTGAATGCTAAAGATTTAATAAAGAAAAGAATATACAATATCTCATTGACTATAAGTTCTAATACTGTTTTGGATATATTTAAATAAAATATCATTGAAATTAATTGATATTCAAATATGCTTACTAGAGAGTTTAAAGTTACAAATGCAATTTGTATTATGTCTTACTGGAACAAGACAGCTCAGGAGTGACTTCCTCAAGTCAAGATTTCAATTTACTTGGAAAGGAGAAATAAGACTTGAAAGCACAGAGAAGAAAAGTGACAAATTTTAGGAATTACCAGAAACATGCAAACACAAAGACAGGGCAGTCCTGTGCAATGTTCAAATGTTACAGTGCGGAGGTTAGCTGACTTCTTGGGAAAGATCCAAGTGAGATGAAGCAGCATTGGATAAAAGCAGTGTCAGTCTGGAGTAATGATGGACATTGAGGACCAGCCTGAAGTTTGTTATCTCATTGAGAGTCTTTGTAAGGCAGGTTTAAATGTAAAGCAAGTTCAGGTAGAAAGTGAAGCCTTCCAAGCAACATTCTAGCTGCAGTCAACTTATTGTGCAACTTATCGTATGTGCCCAACTTATTGTATGTATTTATAGAGAGAGGATCAGTAAATACATCATCAAGTGCATGTGTATACATATATTACACAGCATATATACATAATCTAATATATATGTATATATAATATGTATATACACATATGTATTAAATGTATACATACATTTAACATGTTTGCTCTATTCCCAAATTGCCAAGATTTGGGCCCTTTCACTATTGATGTAGAAGAAGAAATGTGAAAGAGAAAGGGCATAAAGGAGCTCATGAACGTTCTGCTAGGTATGGTACTACTCTCCTTGCTCTTATACAGTTTTATATCTCCATTTTCCATTAGGTAGGATTATTCAAAAATAAGTTGTCAGTGGTCATTTCAACTATTCTGTGTAGGGCAATCATTGGAAATTATTACTATACAATGTTATCTATTAAAATGAAAAAGGAAGGTGAACTGGAAGCCATGCTGTTGAATTTTTTCACTTATGATTATATACAGTCTAAAGTTTAAAGGGAGAAAGATCCATGTATTCAACAAACTATTGATGGATGTGAATAATTAACATTCTATCTCTAGTTCCATGACTATAAGTAAGAATTAACTGTACTCATGCATTAATATATCTGGGATGAACAGACATTTTCAGATGGTGGCTTTTAACTAAATTAAAGGATTTATTATCTTTTTAAAAAACTACCACACATTTAATGAGACATTTAAAGTGTTGTAACATCACAGTGGCTCCTACTTCTAATCTCTGTGGGAGAAATTTGGGAGGATGGGAGAGCCAGAAAATATGACATCAAGTAACTGAGAGAGGAGGAAGTGGTTTCTCTTATTCTTCCTGATAAGCCTGTAAGAAAGTGGGCAGTTTAAAATGTGAAGAAGAAATGAGGTACAGATGAGAGTGGCAGAGGGAGCTTTAGCTACCTGCTATTTCCCCCTTTGGGGGGAAGATAGGGGAGCATGATTTCCACATTCATGATTTCTAATCTAGATGATATCCATGCAAAACAAAGACCATAAGCTCATGGAACAACATAATCTCTGCAAGCAAGGGATGTGTCTGGTCAAGCTGTCAGAAACCACCAAAAGTCTCTCAGTGCGTGCCCCTTTGCTGTTCTGGAAGTTTTGTCAGTTCTTTGAAGCGAACTGTATTTTTTGGGGCAACATACCAAAGGGTGATGTAAACCTCAAAGCCTGACAAGTTGAATCCCAGTTCTAGCTTTTTCTCAGAAAAGTTTGCTATTAGAACAACTTTTAGAGGATGCAGAGAGTGAGTTTTATTGTCTAGGATAATAATCCACAGCATTAGTATGTTAGAGAAAACCCAAGTTGAGGAGAATTAACTAAATGTCTTAAACTCTTTGATTATAATCATTTTACTTATTATTTTTTATGATTGTTTTTATGAATTCCTAGATTAGATCTTACAGAACTGAAGTTCAAAGAGTTCTGGGCAAAACAGATATGGAAAAGTTCACTGGTGTTTTCAACTACATCTAGATGTTAAGATGGCAGGATTTTTTGTTCATTTGTTTTTTAAGCACCTACTTTGTTCTTGGCACTAATGTTAGGGGGGTTATAACGAAGAAGGGAACAAGTCCCTGTTCAAAAAGAACAAACAATTTGGCAAAATGTTTATAATTAAATAACATTACAAAGTAGTATAAAATAAGAGTTCATGAATGGTATAAAAAGTAGTTTACCGCAGTATGCAAACTTGTGCAACATTTGGCACATAGAGAAAAGAGAAACATGAAGTATTATCTGATTTCATGTAAAATTATATCTCTAAATAGCTAGGGAGGAAGTGTCGGCTTTTGCTGCTTCTTTTGATGTCTTTGATGCTGGAAACAAGAAATGTTATAGAAAAAGGATTTCTATAGTTCTTCCAGAAAAAAATCTCTTAATAATATGGAGACAGATATTTCATTTCTCTGTTGTAAAATTACAGTAATTCAGAATACATTAACCATCTTTCCTTGGTAGGCCACAGAGGATGTGACAAAAAATTCTTGAATTGTACAAATTAAATAGTTGAGCCAAAATATGAAATCTTGCTTGCATCCTCTTGTAAATTTGGCATTGAATTTCCCATCATGAAAAAACAATGTGATTTAAATTCCTAAGTAGTATGAATAAAGTTAGGTAGGTTTGGAACTTTGATTATACACTGATTTTGTTATATAGTCATATTAAATATCCCTTATGCTAGGAAACGAAGACAGTGGAAAGTATCAGTACTTGAGTTACAATTCAGCATCAGTATGTGGATTGGGTAAATATAATAAGTTATCTCCTCAGAAGATATTCTAAAGCATTCTTTGAGCTGGTATGAGAGAAGAATGTTTTAAATTTTGGAGCCCAAGTTCTTCTGGTTACCTATTTAAAAAAAATCTATGATACACACCTTAAACTTACATTATGTTATAATACAACGTTTCGTCAATAAAATTAATTTAAATTTAAAAAATAAAGCAATACACATAACAAAGTGTTTCCACCTACATTTTTCAACATATATGGTCAATTTTCCTCTTTCTGTCACTCACAACTTAAAGAGTGCATAAGGAGATTCTAAATAGAATCCTTGCTCTATATGGATAGGTGAGAGGATATTCATTCCTTGTTCCAGAGTGTGAAGAAAAGTAACTCAGTTACATAAAACCTATATATGATGTTTATTATAATAAACTGTGGATAATTACCTTTTAAATTATACACAAATAATAGATAAATATACCTTTTGCATATAAGTTGATGTATTAACTAACATTTTTTAGCAATTCTATGCCCACATAATAGACCTCTGAAACTTCATCTCCAGGCCCTTGGAACTCATTATAATGGTCAGCAAAGATCACTCCCTTTTTTTCTGGATAAATTAGTAATCATCCTCACCAAATATTCCAGAAACCTCTCTGCCCACTTTGACTTCTTCATTTAAAAAAAATCAGATTTTTTAATAGGTGACAGAGAATTCGAATGCAAGAGTCTCTTACTTTCAAACATCTTTCCAATCTCGCCACCTCTTGTCATACTCTTCATTCCCACTGTGACCTCTTTACTACAGCCCATTGTCATCTCCAACAGAGGCAGCTACAGGAGACACAGCAGTAATTCCCTGAGCAGTTCCCTCCATCAGGTTCCTTTTCAAATCTTTATTAAGTTGTAAGATTTTTATGTATCTATATAGCGTTCCTTTGGCAGTTATGTATATATAGTCTTTATTCCTTCAGTATGAACTTTTATATTCTTGACTAAGTTTTCTAAAACACTTTGCAGAAGCTTTTAACTTTGATAGAGTTCAATTTATCAAAATGTTCTTTTATGGTTCATGCTTTTTGTGTTGTAAGAATTCTTTGCTTGATCCAAGGATATGACGATTTTCATTTCGATTTTTTTCTAGTCTTCTAGTTTTTGCATTCCCATAAAAAATTTAGAATCAGGCTGGGAATTTTACTCTCCCACCCAACAAATCTTGCTAGAATTTAATCTGGAAATAAATTTTACTTTTCAGATTTTCTATTTATTCTATTCCTATTTATTCTTATTTATTCTGTTTATTCTTGAGTCAGTTCTGATAAATTGCATCTTTAAATAATTTTTTCTTTTTTTAAAAAAAAATTTATTCACATTAAATTTGTCCCAATATTTCCTTATTTTTCTTTTAATATCTATTTGATCTATAGTAATAGATTTTCCCCATTATAGTCCTTTTAGCATTTTAACAATTGCATTGAGTTTTCAAAGTACCAGCTTTTGGTTTAATTTTTCTTCTTTACTTTTTTATATTTCCATTCTATTTCTTATACTTACTTCAGATTTAATTTACTCCAATTCTTCTACCGAGATGCATGTATGGTTATTTTTCATAATTTCTAGTTCTTTCCTCATTATGTCTATGTTTTCCTTTACATG